>CM065592.1:170757624-170807419 GCA_033119425.1 Bufotes viridis | reverse complement strand
AATATGGTAGACTATAAAAATTCTTGATTCAAAAGCAAAAAGATTAACTAGTGACTTCTAATCAGTGACCATTTAGCAGGTGCTAGGGAAAAGTCTTAACACTGATGTTTCCTGCTCACTACTAGTAGCAAAGTCTTCACTGATCAGATTTTCATGACATTTCTTATCATTAGTGTTAAACAAATTGAAATTGACAAAGTGGAATTCAATACGAATTTTAGGAAAAATTATCTCAATTTCTTTTGCACCTCGTGGTAACGAATCAGATTTTTCTAAAATTGCTGCTGCATAGTGATGGACGAACATCGTCCGGGATCAAATGTTCACGAACCTCTCGCTCGCGGAAGGCCCCATTGACTTTAATAGCAGGCGAACCTGAAAAACCTTCAGGTCATATTTGCAGCCACCAAATACTTACCAGAAGTGCGGAAATAGTCCCACAACATGGACAGTGACATACCAGAGGGGGATCATTGGCAAAAATTCCCACAAAAATATGTATTTTAATCAGGGGCCATTTTTGTGTGCCTTAAAGGGAAACTCTCAAAAATGTGCACTGCTAAAGCCAAGAAAATTTTTATTTAAGCACACGGGAGTACAGGCCCCAAAAATACACCTGACAGAAAAGAACTTGTGATTATGTGGCTGGAGGCAGGGCCAGCTCCAGGTTCATGTGGTCCCTTGGGCAATAAATCCCAGTGGGTCCCCTTGAGGCCTTTTTGTATAATTACATGTCCCTCTGTGGCTCCCACATGGTATAATGACCACAAGTTGCCCCTATACAGTATAATGACCACTTTTGGCCCTTCACACAGTATAATGACTCACCAATGACCCTCACACTGTATAATGACCTCACAGTGGCCCCCATTCAGAATAATGACCCCAGTGGCCCCCACACTGGGGTTATACTGTATGGAGAGGGCACTGAGGGTCATTATACTGTATGGTGGTCACTTGGGGTCATTATATTGAAAGGGGGTCATCATACTGAATTGAGGGTCATTGGGGATCATTATACTAAATGGGGGGCAGCTGTTGCTGCCTACTCCGAGATTTAAAATGTCAGTGGTGGGTGAAGGTGACGATGATGACACGTCGATGGACGTTATGTGGGTGCCCACAAGAGAGGAAGAGGAGGGGAGTTCAGAGGGAGAGATGGAGCAGCAGAGAGGGAGGAGAAGGAGGAGAAGCAGGCAGAGCTCGCAGGGCACAGGAGGAAAAAAAACAGAATGCAAATGTATCTGGAGCGAGCCATCCACCATGCACTTCTGGCGCTCCCAGGATGCCGGCTCTGCAGTGTGGGCTTTTTTTAACATGTCAGCTGCTGACAATAGTGTTGCCATCTGCAGCCTGTGCTGTCACCTCATAAGTCGCGGTAAGCCCAACACTCACCTAGGGATGACTGCCTCACCTGGCCTCTCATCACTAAGCCCAGTGGGAGAACGCCGTCAGAACCCACAAAGTCACACTCCCGGCGCTCCACGCCCTGCCTCTTCTCCTTCTACTCTCTCCACCCATTTGTCCTCCAGTTCACCTTCCGCCGTGCCGTTGTCGCGTTCATCTGGCAGAGGGCAGGCTTCTGTGGCCCAAATGTTCGACCATAACAAGTTGATGACGCCGGATAACCCTCTTGTCCAATGGCTGACCAGTGGCTTGTCGGAACTGCTAGCTCGCCAACTACTTCCATATAAACTGGTGGACTCGGAGGCCTTCAGAAAATTTGTGGCCATTGGCACACCGCAATTGAAGGTCCCCAGAAGGAAATATTTCTCCCAGAAGGGCATCACAGAGCTATATGGCCACGTTCAGCGGCAAGTGAATATATTTCTGGCACACAGTGTCAGTGCCAAGATACATCTGACCACAGACGTGGTCTAGCAAACATGGGCAGGGAAGGTACATAACTTTTACTGCCCACTGGGTGAACCTTCTGACGGCCGTCAAGTATGTAACCCGTGGCTCCCATGTGGATTTGGTGCTACCGCCAAGGATTGCATGCAGGCCTGCCTCTTCTTCGTCTTCTCCTCCTTGGCTGACTCCTCCTTTTCAACTGCTACCTACTCTTCCGCTGCGCCCCCCAAGCTCCCCAAAACCTATTCGACATCCCAGGTGAGACGTTGCCATGCTGTGCTGCGGCTGCGACAATGGTGTCAACATGCTGAGTGCGCTGAAACAGGGCAAAATAACACACATGCCATGCATGGCACACATCCTGAACTTAGTCGTTAAGCGATTCGTTGCCAAATACCCGGGTCTAGGACGTCTTGTTGCAGGCCAGGAAAATCTTACACGACCATGGCTCGCCTGCTGATGCTCAGCGGCGACACCACTTGCCCGTTAGATGTCTGATTTAACTCCATCTTCTATATGCTTGATAGGCTGCTCCCGCAGCAATGTGCCACTAATGACTACCTGTACGAACTCTGCAGCAGGACATGTTCTGGGGAGCTTGGTTTCTTTTCACCGCGCCAGTGGCTCCTCATGCGCTAAGCATGCAGACTTCTGCGGCCATTTGATGAGATCACCAAACTGGTCAGTCGCAGCCAGGGCGCCATCAGTGACATCGTACTTCACGCCTTCTTTCTGAAGCGTGCATTGTGTCGTGTCATTGATCAAGCCATCGAGGAGCAGGAACTGGAAGATGAGGAAGTCGCAATGCTGAATGAATTCCCAGTGGGGGCTACTCCATCTGAGACAAGTCAGCAGAAGTCTGAAGAGGAGTCAGAGAAGGATGGTGGCTGGGGGAAGGAGAGGCAAGAAGAGCAGGCTTTGAGGGGGATTTTAAACTTTTTTAGGGATCCCTGGTGCTGTAACAATCCTACAGGCTCACCTGAGTCAGAGTACAGCTGGTTTGAGGTAGGAGTGGAGCCCAGTGGCAAGGACCGCATGCTGGTAGTAGGTGCAGGAAGTCGGACAGAGGCGTAGTCGGTTGGCAAGCGGTGGGTCAGGGCAGGCGGCAGTAAGCGTAGTCAGACAATCCGGATCGGCAACGGTGGTAGCAGTTCAGCAGGTAGGGACAAAGCAGAAGAGTAGTCGGTAGTCAATTCCTGGTCAGCAGCGGACTTACGATAGTAGCAAGAGCAGCAGATGAGGAGAAGCTTGATCAAGGCTCAGGAGCTCAATAATCAGCAAGCTGGAGTGCAAGGGGCTGGACTTATATAGGGAAGTATCAGGTGTGGGGAATCAAGGGTGATGAGCAAGGCTTGGCAAGACTGAGGTTAAATAATAGGCTTCAGGGAGGAATGTCCAGAGAGGACGGTAGCCTAGTAAGCAGGGCTGCCGCCTGGGATGTTGCTGGTCACTAGTTCGAATCCCGACAGGCGCTGTGCGTGGCTGGGGGGAGGAGAGCGAGGACGACATTCTCCTGGACGATGAGCAGGAGCCAGGGCACTGAACCGCTTCCAATTTAGTGCAAATAGGGGCCTTCTTGCTGCAGTGTTTGAAGAGGGACCCCCGTATAAAAAGCATAAAGGACAGCAACCATTACTGGATGGCAACGTGCTTAGACCCCCGTTACAAACACAAAATGGCGAACATGCTACCAGCATCACAGAGGGCTGGAAAAATGCATCATTTCCAGGCTTTTCTGTGAGAGATTCTGCATTCTGCTGTTGCGGGCGTTGGGAGGGGAATGTGTTGGTCACTTGCAGGTCAAGCCTGCAAGTTCATTCTTGCAGGCTTGACCTGTGGCCAAAGCTGGCACAATTTGCCATGGAACTCATGGCTTGCCCCTCGTCGAGTGTCCTGTCCGAAAGGATGATCAGCGCAGCAGGGGGGATCGTGACCGACAAGCGCACTCGCCTAGCTCACGACAGTGTGTACTACCTCACATTTCTAGAAATGAAGGAGGAATTCAACACGTTTGAATTACCTCATGCCAGCCCACACATATCCACTACCACCCAGAACAAAGAATGGTCCTTGTCTAATGTATATACAGTATTTTTTGGAACCAGGTATATTGCAGGCCTCAATCAATATTTGGTGGAAGCAGGTATAGCAAACCCCTTAATCACTATATTGTGGAAGCAGGTATATCGCAGGCCTCAATCAATATTTGGTGGAAACAGGTATATCAAACCCCTTAATCAGTGTTTTGTGAAAGCAGGTATATTGCAGCCCTCAATCAGTATATTGTGGAAGCAGGTATAGCAAACCACTTAATTAGTATTTTGTGGAAGTGATAGAGATGTGGACATCATTCTTAGATTCAGCTAAGAAAGCTCCCATGTACTCCAGCTCTCAGACATCTTATCTCCTCCAGACCATGAAGGCGCCATCCTACCAAAGAAACCATGCCTCCTTGCTACGTCATATATACTTCTCTGCTGTTAGTATAGACTCCATTACAAGATGGCTGCCATAGCTGGATGTTTACATGCCAGAGTTAGCAAAACAATGCACACTGCGCAGATGCCAAATGTTATCTCTTTTCATATTTTCATATTCCAGCCAATGTAACAATGCCACATGCCTCGCTGATGTCTATATAAACTGCTGTACTTTCTGTAATAAATTAGAAATTACTTTGACCCCAATGTGTGTCACTGTTAATTTCTCCGTGCACATAAAAGCCTTGGCTTACGACTATTTTGGAGCAGTAGAGCAAACACAATCAGCCCCGATTGAGGGCATCATTAACAGTAGCAGGTATATCGCAGGCCTCAATCAATATATGGTGGAAACAGGTATATCGAACCCCTTAATTGATATTTTGTGGAAGCAGGTACATTACAGCCCTCAATCAATATTTGGTGGAAGCAGGTATATCAAACCCCTTAATCAGTATTTTGGGAGGCAGGTACATTGCAGGCCTCAATCAATGTTTGGTGGAAACAGGTATTTTGAACCCCATAATCAGTATTTTGTGGAAACAGATATATCGCAGCCCTCAATCAGTATTTTGTCGAAGCAGGTATATTGCTGGCCTCAATCAATATTTGGTGGAAACAGGTATATCCAACACGTTAATCAGTATTTTGTGGAAGCAGGTATATCGCAGCCATCAATCAGTATTTTGTGGAAGCAAGAATATCAAACCCCTTTATCAATATTTTGTGGAAGTAGGTATATTGCATTCCTCAATCAATATTTGGTGGAAACAGACATATCGAACCCCTTAATCTGCATTTTGTGGTAGCAGGTATATTGCAATCCTCAATCAATATTTGGTTGAAACAGGTATTTCGAACTCCTTAATCAGTATTTTGTGGAAGTATGTATCTCGCAGGCCTCAATCAATATTTGGTGGAAACAGGTATATCGAACCCCTTAATCGATATGGTGTGGAAGCAGGTATATCACAGGTCTCAATCAATATTTTGTGGAAGCAGGTATATCGCAGGTCTCAATAAATATTTGGTGGAAACAGGTATATAAAACCCCTTAATCAGTGTTTTTTGGAAGCAGGTATACCGCAGCCCTAACTTTGTATTTTGTGGAAGCAGGTATATCGCAGGCCCCAATCAATATTTGGTGGAAACAGGTATATCAAATCCATCAAATCCCTTAATCAGTATTTTGTGGAAGCAGGTATATCACAGGCCTCAATTAATATTTGGTGGAAACAGGTATATTAAACACCTTAATCAGTGTTTTGTGAAAGCAGGTATATCGCACCACTTAGTATTTATTGGAAGTGATAAAGATGTGCACATAATTCTTAGATTCAGCAAAGAAAGCTCTCATGTATTCCAGCTCTCAGACATTTGATCTCCTCCAGGTACGTCCTATATGCTTCTCTGCTGTTAGTATAGGCTGTCACTGTTATTTTCTCCGTGCACGTAAAAGCCTTGGCTTACCACTATTTTGGAGCAGTAGAGGAAACATAATCAGCCCCGATTGAGGGCATCATTAACAGTAGCAGGTATATCGCAGGCCTCAATCAATATATGGTGGAAACAGGTATATCGAACCCCTTAATCAGTATTTTGTGGAAGCAGTTATATCGCAGGCCTCAATCAATATTTGGTGGAAACAGGTATATCGAACCCCTTAATCAGTATTTTGTGGAAGCAGGTATATTACAGCCCTCAATCAGTATTTTTATGCAAGCAGGTTTATGAAACACCTTAATCAGTGTTTTTGTGAAAGCAGGTATATTGCAGCCCTCAATCAGTATGTTGTGGAAGCAGGTATAGCAAACCACTTAATTAGTATTTTGTGGAAGTGATAGAGATGTGGACAAAATTCTTAGATTCAGCAAAGAAAGCTCTCATGTATTCCAGCTCTCAGACATCTGATCTCCTCCAGAGCACGAAGGCTCCATCCTACCAAAGAAACCACGCCTCCTTGCTACATCCTATATGCTTTTCTGCTGTTAGTATAGACTCCATTACAAGATGGCCGCCATAGCTGGATGTTTACTTACCAGAGATAGTAAAACAATGCACACTGCGCAGATGCCAAATGTTATCTCTTCATATTTTCATATTCCAGCCAATGTAACAATGCCACATGCCTCAGAGGGAATGCCTTTCTGATGTCTATATAAACTGCTGTACTTTATGTAATAAATTAGAAATTACTTTACCCCATTGTGTGTCACTGTTATTTTATCCATGCACGTAAAAGCCTTGGCTTACCACTATTTTGGAGCAGTAGAGCAAACATAATCAGCCCTGATTGAGGGCATTATTAAAAGTGTAGCAGGTATGTCGCAGGCCTCAATCAATATATGGTGGAAACAGGTATATCAAACCCCTTAATCGGTATTTTGTGGAAGCAGATATCTCGCAGGCCTCAATCAATATTTGGTGGAAACAGGTATATCAAACCCCTTAATTGGTATTTTGTGGAAGCAGATATCTCGCAGGCCTCAATCAATATTTGGTGGAAACAGGTATATCAAACCCCTTAATGGGTATTTTGTGGAAGCAGATATCTCGCAGGCCTCAATCAATATTTGGTGGAAACAGGTATATCAAACCCCTTAATGGGTATTTTGTGGAAGCAGGTGTATTACAGCCCTCAATCAGTATTTTATGGAAGCAGGTATATCAAACCCCTTAATCAGTATTTTGTGGAAGCAGGTATATCGCAGGCCGTAATCAATATTTGGTGGAACAAGGTATATCAAACCCCTTAATTGGTATTTTGTGGAAGCAGGTATATTGCATGCCTCAATCAGTAGTTTGTGGAAGCAGGTATATCAATCCCCTTCATAAATATTTTGTGGAAGCAGGAGTATCGCAGGCCTCAATCAATATTTGGTGGAAAAAGGTATATCGAACCCCTTAATCATTTTTTTGTGGAAGCAGGTATATAGCAGCCCTCAATCAGTATTTTATGCAAGCAGGTATATCAAACACCTTAATCATTATTTTGTGGAAGCAGCTATATCTCAGCCCTCAATCAATATTTGATGGAAACAGGCATATCGAACCCCATAATCTGTATTTTGTGGAAGCAGGTATATTGCAGGCCTTAATCAATATTTTGTGGAAACAGGTATATCGAACCCCTAATCTGTATTTTGTGGAAGCAGGTATATCGCAGGCTTCAATAAATATTTGGTTGAAACAGGTATATTGAACCCCTAATCGGTATTTTGTGGAAGCAGGCATATCACAGCCCTCAATCAATATTTTGTGGAAGCAGGAATATCGAACCCCATAATGGGTATTTTGTGGAAGCAGGTATATCGCCTCAGTCAGTATTTGGTGGAAACAGGTCTATCAAACCTCTTAATCGGTATTTTGTGGAAGCAGGTATATCGCAGGCCTCAATCTAAATTTGGTGGAAACAGGTATACCGAACCCCTTAATGGCTATTTTGTGGAAGCAGGTATTTCGCAGTCCTCAATCAGTATTTTGTGGAAGTATATATATCGAACCCCTTAATGGGTATTTTGTGGAAGCAGGTATTTCGCAGTCCTCAATCAGTATTTTGTGGAAGTAGGAATGTCGAACTCCTTAATTAGTATTTTGTGGAAGCAGGTTTATCGCAAGCCAACCCATAACCCCCCCCCCCCCCCAAACAGCAAACCTGGGTCACTAACCAGCCTACAACTATGTCGTACCCCTAACAAACAAAACATGAAAAACGGTCATGGGACCCACGGAGCCATGAGGCCGGATCAGTCATAGGGCCCCCGAAGCCGATAGACTGATCTGAATGATGTTGCGGTGACGATAAGTAATTAAAACGTAAGTTGGACCTGATGGGATATGCAGCGGCTTGAATGATTGGATTGGCTAGAAGGTGGCCTAAGAAACATAACTGCCAACAGGTGTTGAAAATATAGACATCAGTAATCCGAAGCACGGGGATACATGAAACACTAACCACCGTGAACCATAAAACGTAAACATGAAATGGAAACAGAGATGGGAGAAAAACAAGAGCCTGAGGCATTGCAAGTTCGCTAAGAGAAGACTGTTATTGTGACAAACAAATGAACAGCTTGAGAAAACATAGCAGAAAACCTACTCCTATTGGCCCACTGACCTCCGCTGAGGAGCTGTTTGGTGAACTGGGGCAGGAGACCAATCTGAGTGAATACGAACCAGAATTTAAAGGGGACCAGTCTGAGTGAATATGAACCAGGATTAAAGAAGACCAAAATAATTTTTTTTTTAACTGAAGTGAACAGAATAGTAGGCCTATGGAATGTAACAGACCACCAAGGAAAGGAACGTAAGCCTGAAAAGAACGCAGTTATGTTTGTCGGGAGAGAGGTATCAGAGCGGTGGATGCAGACTGCCCCGGTGAGGTTATTAAGTAAAACCATGACGTAGCAATGAACAGCAGCTTTGAGTGGGAGCAGAGTACAACACATGATGCAACGACAAATGGGTGAATGCAGCTTTGGATGTGAGTGGTACCTAAAACACGTGGTATGGGCGCAGCTCTGAGTATGGGTAAAGCATGAAAAGCATGGAATGAAGCAGACGTATAAATGCCATCTGAAAGTGAGCAGAGTATTGACGTGATGCAAAAGCAGACACGTGTACGCAGCTCTAGTAGTGAATGGAGTATAGGACAAGATGTAAAAGCAGACATGCGGACGCAGCTTTGGATGTGAACGGAATGTTAACTTAAAGTGACAGCCGACATGGAAAGCGGCTCTGGCGAGTGGGGTATAAAACCTATGGTAGCAGTAGAAGTGTGAACACAACTCTGGGTATAGGCAGAGCATAAAATTGGTATAACAGCAGCTCTGGTTGTGAATGGAGCATAACACATGGTGTAACAGTGACATGAACGCCGCTCTTGAAATGGGCCTGGAAGAACCTGTAGTAACAGTGGACTTGTGAACGCAGCTCTGGGTGCGAGTAGAGCAAATCTGATATACCAATAGACATAAGAACGCAGCTCTGGTCGTGAGTTTGACCGCGTAAGTGTGAATGTACCTCTGGGTGTGAGCCGAGAATGAAATTGGTATAACAGCAGCTCTAAATGTGAGTGGAGCATGAACATGATGTGACAGCGAACGTGAACGCATCTCTGAAACAAGCCTAGTATAAACCTGTTGTAACAGCAGACATGTGAACGCAGCTATCACTGTGAGCAGAGCAAATATGGTATACTAGACGACGCATTAACGCAGCTCCAGTTGCGAGTGGAGTAGAAAAAACATGATGTAACAGCAAAGTGTGAACACCGGTCTGGTGCGGCCAGAGAATAAAATGGAGTAACAGTAGCAGCTCTGGCCGTGGGCAGAGTATGAAAACATGTAATAGCAGGCGTGTAATACAGTTCCGGATGTCGGCTGGGTACGGAATTTGATGTAACAGCCAACGGGTGAATGCAACTCGAATATGACTGACGTATGAAGCATGATGAAAATAGCAGACATGTGGACACAGCTCCAGTGAGCAGAGTAAAACATGTGTAACAGCGAAATGTAAAGGCCGGTCTCGGAATGAGCAGCGTGAAAGCGATGGACAATAAAACATGTGCGATGCATCTGAAGGTGTGAGGCATGTGAAGCATTGTGCAATAGCAGGCGTAAGACAGAAGTAAAAGCCAAACGTGGAAATGCCATTAAGGATAAGAGCAGAGCATAAAGTGCATCAGGGTTTTTTTTTTTTTTTTTAGCTGGGGGAGTCACATGGCAAGGAACAGCTACAGCAATAGGCCTGAACAACAACTGCGTCCGATCTCCAAACATGACGTCACATGCAGCCCGGGTAACTCTTCCTTTACTGCGTACAAGATGAAGTAACTTTCCATACGCGACAAACAGAGCAAAGTAAAATTTGCAAGATATATAGGAACTAACTCCTGTTATCAAACAAACAAAGTTGAAAATAAATAGAAATACTTAGCCCCCACGAACAAACCTGAGGCAGCAGATTCTGAGGCGAAGCCTCCCGTTTGCTAGCAAAGTCGGGTTCCGACCGGCCAGGAGAGACGGCCACGGCCCAACTTACTTACGTACTACAGCGCGTGCATTGTTATGGTAGCAGCAAGCAAAATAAAAGCTCCGTTCTGGCTCCATGCTGCAAAGAAAGAAATCCTACCACCAGAGAAGCTAGTTCACTAATGACACCCAGCGGCACCTGAGAACACACGCCTGTGAGTAAGGCTGTGGCTCGTATATGAAGAGCCTCCGTCCCTCCCACAAATGCAGGCTGACTAATCAGCCTTACTAACTCATAGAAGTGGCATACCGATTTTCTGTGTTTTATTGAAAAAATACGTATTCTGGGTCCACAAACCACTTTAGCATAAACCGTCGAAATAGCTAAGTTTTTTAATAGCAGTAAAATACTGATTTTCTGTGTTTTATTGAAAAAATCGGTGTTCTGGATCCACAAACCACTTTTGCATAACTCGTAGAAATAGCTATGTTTTATTAATAGCAGTGAAATACTGCTTTTCTGTGTTTTATAAAAAAAAAATCCTTGTTCTGGGTCCACAAACCACTTTTGCATACAGCGTACAAATACCAATTTTTCAAATTGCAGTGCGAAAGTAGTGCTGTACTGTGTTTTACTGGAAAAAAAAACGTGTTCGGGGTTCACCAAACTGTTGTGCATACAGCGTACAAATACATATTTTACATTTCTGCATTGAAATTGAGAATCAGTGTGTTTTAGGCCCAAAAATTTATTCTTGGTCCACAGAGCATTTTTATGACACGGGCACTGCCTTAGTGAACTTAATTGTTGACTATTGGCAGATTAAATTGACACGGAGAGAAACCAATCTTTCAGCTTGGTGGGTGAACGCAAATAATGAGAACATCAAATAAGGGACGTGGGCATGGTCGTGGTGGTGTTGGTGGAGCTCCTGTTGCTGGGAGAGGACGTGGCCGCTCAGCACCAACTACAGGTCCAAGTGAAACACCTTCCTCTAGTGCGAGTAGGCGACAGAATCTGCAGCGTTATTTGGTAGGCCAGAATGCCTCTCACGGATGGTGAGGCCAGAACATGTACAGGCGATAATAGATTGGGTGGCTGACCGTTCCTCCAGTTCCTTCAGTGTCTCCCACCCAGTCCTCTGCAGAAAGCTCAGAGTTGGCACCTGCAGCCCATGCCCATCAGTCTTTCACCCCACCCCCTTGCAAATCAGCCAAGCAGTCAGAGCTCCAAGTCATGCAGCAAACTCGCATGCTTTTTGATGACTACCCCAGAAGTGAAAACATTGAATGCACTGATGCCCAACCGTTTATGTTGCAGGATGAGGACATGGGAAGACTGGTCGCAGCACGTCTCTGATGATGACGAAACACAGGTTTGAACTGCTGTGGCTTTCTGCAATGTGCAGACCGACGAGGAGGGCAGGGGTCATGAATGGGTGGAAGATGATGTGAGGATGATGAGGTCCTAGACCAAGACTGGACTGAAGGTTGTGCTAGTGACGTGTGCAGTTCTGAGGAAGAGGCGGTGGTCACACAGAGGCAACAGCACAGCAAAAAAGGAGCAGGGTGCAAAAGCGCAGCGGGCCTTCCAGAGACAGTACGCCTGCTACTGCCCACCGCACCCAGGCACCGAAGCACACCAAGGCCTGCTCCATCAGAGCCTGAAGCAAGGCATAAACGTTCTTAACCTGAGCACAACCTGCATGACCAGCCATCTACATGCATAGCATGAACTGCAGTGGAGTAAACACCTTAAAAACCAGGAACAGTCTCAGGCTCCTCCTGCTTCCTCTTCTGCTGCTGGCTCGTCCTCTCCCTTTACCTCTGGCGTCACCGTGGCACTTTGCGACCAGCAAACAGAGGATGTCCCACCAACACCACCACATACGTCACCATCACCAAGCATCTCCACCATGTCACACGGCAGCGTTCAGCTGTCTATCTCCCAAACATTGGAGAGAAAGACGAAATACCCATCTACCCACCTTTGAGCCCTGGCCCTGAATGCCAGCATTTCAAAATTACTGGCCTTAGAAATGCTGTCATTCCGTCTGGTGGAGACGGACTGTTTCAAACAGCTGGAGGCGGTGGCTGTCCCACAGTACGTAGTTTCCAACCACCATTACTTTTCCAGGCGAGCCGTTCCCTCCCTGCACAACCAAGTGAAGGATAAAATCAAGTGTGCACTGTGCAACACTATCTGTGGCAAGGTCCACATAACCACAGATGCATGGACCAGTAAGCACGGCCAGGGTCGCTATATCTCCCTAACTGCACACTGGGTAAACATAGTGGCGGCTGGGCCAGAGGCAGATAGTGGTTTGGTGCATGTTCTTCCACCACCGAGGATCGCAGGGCATTATTCTTTGCCTCCTGTTGCCTCCTTCTCCTACTCCACATCCTCCTCCTCCTCTTCTACCACCACCACATCCGGTCATCGAAAGAACCTCACCCCCAACTTCAGCACAGCCAGGGGTAAACGTCAGCAGGCGGTTTTAAAACTCATGTGTTTGAGGGACAAACCCCACACCACACAGGAGCTTTGAGGGGCATAGAACAGAAGACCGATGAGTGGTTGCTGCCAGTGAGCCTCAAGCCCGGCCTGGTGGTGTGCGATAATGGGCGAAATCTCGTTGCAGCTCTGGGACTAGACCAGTGACTGTGCCTGCATGCGAGATCTGTGTATCTTGTTGCAGTCTATTGAGTACTCAACCAACATGGCCAGTGCTAATGACGCCATTGTTAGCATGACAAGACCACTTCTATGACTCCTTGAAAAATCAATTACGTCGATGATGGAAGAGGATGTGGCAGAGGAGGAGGCGGAGGAGGAAGAGGGGGCATTTCACAGGGTTTCAGGCCGGTCATTACGAAGTGGCTCCGAGGATAGAGCACCAGCACAGGCCAGGTACACATGTGGCCAGCCAGGGCACAGTTCTGGCGGATGAGGAGGAGGATGAGGTAGAGGAGGAGGAGGAATCGGGTTCATTGCAGAGTGGCACCCAACGCAGCTCATGGCCATCACTGGAGTTTGGCTGGGGGGATACGGAGCACACAGACGATACACCACCTACAGAGGACAGCTTATCCTTACCTCTGGGCAGCCTGGCACACATGAGTGACTACATGCTGCAGTGCCTGCGCAATGACCACAGAGCTGCCCACATTGTAACTTGTGCTGACTACTGGGTTGCCACCCTGCTGGATCCCCAGTACAAAGACAACGTGCCCACCTTAATTACCGCACTGGAGCGTGATAGGAAGATGTGCGAGTACCAGCGCATGCTGGTAGACGCGCTCATTGGGCATTCCCAACTGACACGGGGGGACAAGTGGAAGCACAAGGCGAAGGCAGAGTAGGAGCAAGAGGTTGCCAATGTAGCTGTGTCACGGCCAGCTCCTCAGAAGGCAGGGTTAGCATGGCCAAGATATGGAAAGGTTTTGTCCCCCCCACACCAACCTGCATCACCAGCTGATACAGAACGTCTTAGCAGGAAGCAGCATTTGAACAATATGGTGGAACAGTACATGTGTACAAGCCTCCACGTACTGACTGATGGTTCTGCCCCATTCAACTTCTGGGTCTCCAAATTGTCCACATGGCCAGAGCTTGCCCTTTATGCCTTGGAGGTGCTGGCCTGCCCTGCAGCCAGTGTATTGTCTGAATGTGTATTTAACAAGGCAGGGGGCGTCATTACAGACAAACGCCAACGTGGACAAACTCACGCTCATTAAAATGAACCAGGCATGGATCCCACAGGACTTGTCCGTACCTTGTGCAGAATAGACATTTATAACCGCCTCAACCATACATTCTTGTACTCCAGTGCACTTATTCATTGAATCCTTTTTTTATTTGTACCATTATTTCGGGGCTACCCCAATTTGAATGAACCTCTCCTCTGCCTGGGTACCTGAGGTCTAAATTACTGAAAATACTCTGTTGCTTTGGTGGGTGACATGAAGCTTGTTTTGCCATGCATTGACCTCTCCTCTGTCTGGGTGCCTGCGGCCTACATATATATTAATCGTCTGTTCCATTGCTGGGTGACATGAAGTCTGTTTTGATGTGCATTGACCTCTCTCCTCTGTCTGGGTGGCTGTTTTGCTGTGACGGGACCTCTCTCCTCTGTCAGGGTGCTAGGGCCTAAATTACTGGAAGTGGCCTGTTCCATTGCTGGGTGACATGAAGCCTGTTTTGCCGTGCATTGACCTCTCTCCTCTGTCTGGGTAGCTGCGGCCTACATTTATTATAATTGCCTGTTCCTTTGATGGGCGACATTAACCTCTTTTTGCAGTGCATTGACCTCTCCTCTGTGTGGGTGCCAGGGGTCTACATTTATGATAATCGACTGCTGCATTGCTGGGTGACATGCTGCCTGTTTTGCTGTTATGTGACCTCTCTCCTCTGTCTAGGTGCCAGGGGCCTAAATTACTGAAAATGGACTGTTCTATTGCTGGGGGACATGAAGCCTCTTTTTCCGCGCATTGCCCTCTCCTCGGTTTGGGAGCCAGGGGCCTACATTTCAGATAATCGCCTGTTGCTTTGGTGGGTGACATTAACCTCTTTTGCCGGCCAATTACCTCTCCTCTGTCTGGGTGCAAGGGGCCTAAATTTATGATAATCGACTGCTGCATTGCTGCGTGACATGATACCTGTTTTGCTGTTACGTGACCTGTCTCTTCTGTCTGGGTGCCAGGGGCCTAATTGCTTGGTGAAAATAATGCATCTTTTGCCATGCATTGCCCTCTCCTCTGTCTGGGTGCCGGGGGCCTACATTTCAGATAACTGTCTGTTGCTTTGGTAGGTGACATTAACCTATTTTTGCCGTCCAATGACCTCTCCTCTGTCTGGGTGCCAGGGGCCTCCATTTCTGATAATCGTCTGCTGCATTGGTGGGTGACATGAAGCCTGTTTTACCGAGCATTGATATCTCTTATGTCTGGGTGCCAGGGGCCTAACATTTCTGAATATCACCTGTTCCATTGGTGGGTGACATTAACCCATTTTTGCCAGTGATAAGCCACAGCTGTGCATTGCTGGCAGCAAACCAAATTTATTAAAAATGTATGTTACTGATCAGAAGATGCATGACTACAGACTAGAGATGAGCGAACACCTGGATGTTCGGGTTTGAGAAGTTCGGCCAAACTTCCCGAAAATGTTCGGGTTCGGGATTCGAACTCGACCCGAACTTTATCCCGAACCCGAACCCCATTGAAGTCAATGGGGACCCGAACTTTTAGGCACTAAAAAGGCTGTAAAATAGTCCAGGAAAGGGCTAGAGGGCTGCCAAAGGCAGCAAAATGTAGGTAAATCCCATGCAAACAAATGTGGATAGGGAAATGAATTAAAAATAAAATAAATAAAAATTAACCAATATCAATTGGAGAGAGGTCCCACAGCAAGGAATCATGCGTCATATCACCCACCACTGGAGAAGGCCACTTTCATTTATTTCGACCAGCACCCAGACAGATGATACAGGTCCCACAGCAAGGAATCATGCGTCATATCAACCACCACCAGAGAAGGCCACTCTCATTTATTTTGGACCAGCACCCAGACAGAGGATACAGGTCCCACAGCAAGGAATCATGCGCTCATATCAACCACCACCGGAGAAGGCCACTCTCATTTATTTTGGACCAGCACCCAGACAGAGGAGAGAGGTCCCACAGCAAGGAATCATGCCTCATATCAACCACCAACGGAGAAGGCCACTCTCATTTATTTTGGACCAGCACCCAGACAGAGGAGAGAGGTCCCACAGCAAGGAATCATGCCTCATATCAACCACCACCGGAGAAGGCCACTCTCATTTATTTTGGACCAGCACCCAGACAGAGGAGAGAGGTCCCACAGCAAGGAATCATGCGCTCATATCAACCACCACCGGAGAAGGCCACTCTATTTATTTTGGACCAGCACCCAGACAGAGGAGAGAGGTCCCACAGCAAGGAATCATGCCTCATATCAACCACCACCGGAGAAGGCCACTCATTTATTTTGGACCAGCACCCAGACAGAGGAGAGAGGTCCCACAGCAAGGAATCATGCGTCATATCAACCACCACCGGAGAAGGCCACTCTCATTTATTTTGGACCAGCACCCAGACAGAGGAGAGAGGTCCCACAGCAAGGAATCATGCGCTCATATCAACCACCACCGGAGAAGGCCACTCTCATTTATTTTGGACCAGCACCCAGACAGAGGAGAGAGGTCCCACAGCAAGGAATCATGCGTCATATCAACCACCACCGGAGAAGGCCACTCTCATTTATTTCGGACCAGCACCCAGACAGAGGAGAGAGGTCCCACAGCAAGGAATCATGCGCTCATATCAACCACCACCGGAGAAGGCCACTCTCATTTATTTTGGACCAGCACCCAGACAGAGGAGACAGGTCCCACAGCAAGGAATCATGCGTCATATCAACCACCACCGGAGAAGGCCACTCTATTTATTTTGGACCAGCACCCAGACAGAGGAGAGAGGTCCCACAGCAAGGAATCATGCGCTCATATCAACCACCACCGAGAAGGCCACTCTCATTTATTTCGGCCCAGCACCCAGACAGAGGAGAGAGGTCCCACAGCAAGGAATCATGCGTCATATCAACCACCAACGGAGAAGGCCACTCTCATTTATTTTGGACCAGCACCCAGACAGAGGAGACAGGTCCCACAGCAAGGAATCATGCGTCATATCAACCACCACCGGAGAAGGCCACTCTCATTTATTTTGGACCAGCACCCAGACAGAGGAGAGAGGTCCCAACAGCAAGGAATCATGCGTCATATCAACCACCACCGGAGAAGGCCACTCTCATTTATTTTGGCCCAGCACCCAGACAGAGGAGAGAGGTCCCACAGCAAGGAATCATGCGTCATATCAACCACCACTGGAGAAGGCTACTCTCATTTATTTTGGACCAGCATCCAGACAGAGGAGACAGGTCCCACAGCAAGGAATCATGCGTCATATCAACCACCACCTGGAGAAGGCCACTCTCATTTATTTTGGACCAGCACCCAGACAGAGGAGAGAGGTCCCACAGCAAGGAATCATGCGTCATATCAACCACCACCTGGAGAAGGCCACTCTATTTATTTCGGACCAGCACCCAGACAGAGGGAGAGGTCCCACAGCAAGGAATCATGCGTCATATCAACCACCAATGGAGAAGGCCATCTCATTTATTTTGGACCAGCACCCAGACAGAGGAGTAGAGGTCCCACAGCAAGGAATCATGCCTCATATCAACCACCAATGGAGAAGGCCACTCTCATTTATTTTGGACCAGCACCCAGACAGAGGAGAGAGGTCCCACAGCAAGGAATCATGCGTCATATCAACCACCACCGGAGAAGGCCACTCATTTATTTTGGACCAGCACCCAGACAGAGGAGAGAGGTCCCACAGCAAGGAATCATGCCTCATATCAACCACCAATGGAGAAGGCCACTCTCATTTATTTTGGACCAGCACCCAGACAGAGGAGACAGGTCCCACAGCAAGGAATCATGCGTCATATCAACCACCACCGGAGAAGGCCACTCTCATTTATTTCTGGACCAGCACCCAGACAGAGGAGACGAGGTCCCACAGCAAGGAATCATGCCTCATATCAACCACCACCGGAGAAGGCCACTCATTTATTTTGGACCAGCACCCAGACAGAGGATACAGGTCCCACAGCAAGTGAATCATGCGTCATACTCAACCACCACCGGAGAAGGTCACTCCTCATTTATCTTGGACCAGCACCCAGACAGAGCGAGAGAGGTCTCTGCTGTTGCAAAAACCTCCCTCTGAGCCACTTCTAACAGACTGGCCTGAAAGTGCTAAAAATGACCCTCATCCTCCTCCTCCTCCTCCTCCTGGGTCACCTACTCTTCCATCATCGCCCCTAAGCGTTTTCTCAAGGAGACATAGAAGTGGTATTGTAACGCTGATAACGGTGTCATCACCATTGGCCATGTTGGTGGAGTACTCGAAACAGCTCAACAGGGCACACAGGTCTCACATGGAGGCCCAATCATTGGTGGTGAAGTGGTGCTGTTCCGCGAGTGCGACTGACGCGTGCGTGCTGCAGCTGAAACTCCACTATGGCCTGCTGCTGCTCGCACAGTCTCTCCAGCATGTGCAAGGTGGAGTTCCACCTGGTGGGCACGCCGCATATGAGGCGGTGAGCGGGAAGGCCGAAATTACGCTGTAGCGCAGACAGGCGAGCAGCGGCAGGATGTGAACGCCGGACGCGTGCACAGACGGCCCTCACTTTATGCAGCAGCTCTGACATGTTGGGGTAGTTGTGAATGAACTTCTGCACCACCAAATTCAGCACATGCGCCAGGCAAGGGATGTGCGCCAAATCGGCTAGTCCCAGAGCTGCGACGAGATTTCGCCCATTATCGCACACCACCAGGCCGGGCTTGAGGCCCACCGTCAGCAACCACTGGTCGGTCTGTTGTTCAATACCCCGCCACAACTCCTGCGCGGTGTGGGGCCTGTCCCCAAACATATGAGTTTCAGAATGGCCTGCTGACGCTTACCCCGGGCTGTGCTGAAGTTGGTGGTGAAGGTGTGTGGCTGACTGGATGAGCTGGTGGAAGCAGAGGGGAGGAAGCCGAGTAGAAGGAGGAGGCTACAGGAGGCAAAGAATGATGCCCTGTGATCCTTGGCGGCGGAAGGACGTGCGCCTAAGGAACTCTCCGCCTGGGGCCCAGCCGCCACTACATTTACCCAGTGTGCAGTTAGGGAGATATAGCGTCCCTGGCCGTGCTTACTGGTCCACGTATCTTTGGTTAGGTGGACCTTGCCACAGATGGCGTTGCGCAGTGCACACTTGATTTTATCGGATACTATGTTGTGCAGGGAAGGCCCGGCTGTCTTGGAGAAGTAGTGGTGTCTGAGGACAACATATTGTGGGACAGCCATGGACATCAGCTGTTTGAAGCTGTCTGTGTCCACCAGCCTGAATGACAGCATTTCAAAGGCCAGTAGTTTAGAAATGCTGGCATTCAGGCCCAGGGCTCGAGGGTGGCTAGGTTGGAATTTACGCTTTCTCTACAAGGTTTGTGAGATGGAGAGCTGAACGCTGCCGTGTGACATGGTGGAGTTGCTTGGTGATGCAGGTGGTGGTGTCGCTGGCACATCCTCTGTTTGGTGGGCGGCAGGTGCCAACGTTCCTCCCGAGGCGGAGGAAGAGGCCGAGGCGGCAGCAGCAGAGGAGGGAGCAGGGGGAGCCAGAGTAAGTTCCTTGCTTTTAAGGTGTTTACTCCACTGCAGTTCATGCTTTGCATGTAGATGCCTGGTCATGCAGGTTGTGCTAAGGTTCAGAACGTTAATGCCTCGCTTCAGGATCTGATGGCACAGCGTGCAAACCACTCGGGTCTTGTCATCAGCACATTGTTTAAAGAAGTGCCATGCCAGGGAACTCCTTGAAGCTGCCTTTGGGGTGCTCGGTCCCTGGTGGCGGTGGCCAGTATCAGGCGAACTCTCTTGGCGGCGGCTGTTCTGCTTTTCCCCTGCTCCCTCTTTGCTACTCTGTTGGCTCGGTCTTACCACTGCCTCTTCCTCTGAACTATGAAAGTCAGTGGCACGACCTTCATTCCATGTGGGGTCTAGGACCTCATCGTCCCCATGCTATCAGTCTTCCTCCCTGACCTCCTGTTCGTCATCATCAGAGACGTGTGGACTCCGATGAGGTGGTATTCCCATGTCCTCATCATCAGGAAACATCAGTGGTTGTGCATTAGTGCATTCTATGTCTTCCACCACTGGGGAAGGGCTAGGTGGATTTCCTTGGGAAACCCTGCCAGCAGAGTCTTCAAACAGCATAAGAGACTGCTGCATAACTTGAGGCTCCGACAGTTTCCCTGATATGCATGGGGGTGATGTGACAGACTGATGGGCTTGGTTTTCAGGTGCCACCTGTGCGCTTTCTGCAGAAGACTGGGTGGGAGATAATGTTGTGAACATGCTGGATCCACTGTCGGCAACCCAATTGACTAGCGCCTGTACCTGCTCAGGCCTTACCATCCTTAGAACGGCATTGGGCCCCACCAAATGTCGCTGTAAATTCTGGCGGGTACTGGAACCTGAGGTAGTTGGTTCACTAGGACGTGTGGCAGTGGCAGAATGGCCACGTCCTCTCCCAGCACCAGAGGGTACACTAACACCACCACGACCGCGTCCCTGCAGCCTATCAGAGGAACGGGGAAGGGAGACGTCTCTCCCTCCTGCCCCGCTGCAGCATATCCATCTGTATCGGTGTCCTGAGGACGGCGATACAGATGACTATGGAGATGAGCTGTTCCACAATGGAAGTGCTCATATCCTTGTGCCATGCGGCTGTCGCCCCCACATGTCAACAGGGCCACGCAGCCTGAGGCGATCGCCTCACCTCGCCTAGTTAGCGGTGCCCTCGCTGGGAGTTGTGGTTATTTAACTGGAACTGTAAGTTAGGGCTGTAGGGAGGTATAATATTTACATTAGACTGTATGTTGGAGTGGGGTGGAGTACATAAAGGGGGCAGATATAAGAGGCACTATACATACAGTGGGCCCATATAAGAGACACTTAACATAAAGAGCGAACATATAAGAGGTTATATACATAAAGGGGGCACATATAAGAGGTGATATACATAAAGGGGGCACATATAAGAGACACTTTACATACAGTGGGCCCATATAAGAGACACTATACATAAAGGGGGCAGATATAACAGGCACTATACATACAGTGGGCACATATAAGAGGTGATATACATAAAGGGGGCATATATAAGAGGTGATATACATAAGGGGACACATATAAGAGACACTTCACATTAAGAGGGAACATATAAGAGGTGCTATACATAAAGAGGGCACATATAAGAGGCACTATACATACAGGGGGCAAATTTAACAGCTACAATACATAAAGGGGGCACATATAGGAGGAACTATCTTAAATGTGCATGAAAAATGCATCAAAACGCATTGCACCCGCGCGAGGAAAAACTGAACGCAATCGTAGACAAAACTGACTGAACTTGCTTGAAAAATGGTGCGAGTTTTACTTAATGCACCCTGAACGCATCTGAGGCCAACCCATATCGATCATGTGAAAGGGGCTGGCCATTCCCAGATCAGCGGACCGCAAATGCGGATTAGCAACAAATGGGCACCCTTCCGTGTGCATTCCTCATCACGGATGAGGATCCATTCACTTCAATGGGTCCGCAAATCCGGAGATGCGGAAGGGTGCAAAACGGAATCACGGAACGGAACACTACGTAAGCACTACGCAGTGCATCCATGGGGTTCCATTCCGCACTTACGTTCCACCAAATGATAGAACATGTCCTTTTTGCAGAATTGTGCTTTTCTGGGTAATATACCCGGAGAGGTGAACATGACGTTACACAACACTGTATGTACAGCACAGCATGACCCCTGCTGTAGGATAGGCGCCCATTCTATGTATTGCTGCAGGCCTGATACCGACTGTAGTCTGTCCCCATGGTCTGAGGCCCTGGTAACCAGTGGCGTAGCTAGAAATGACTGAGCCCCACAGCTAATTTTTAAACGGGCAGGCAGGTGTCATACAGTGGCATTTGATTCTTTAACATATATGTGTTTTTACTGGACTATGACGTAACACAATACAAAAATGCAGCACTCCACGTTCTTGAATCCTGCACAATCAGGTAAAAACAATTGTTTTTTTTTTGTTTTTTAACAATGAAACTCTATGGTGAACGGATGTCACTGTCATGGCATCAGTATGAGGCATCCGAATCCGTTTTTTTGCGTACGTTAAACGGATGGAAAAACGTGATGTGAACCCAGCCTTAAATGTGGGACAAAAATGTGATGTGAACTAGCGGTGCATTGTACAGTTGTTGAAAAAACCATACTCGCCTGCTCCCCGCCGCTCCGAGATCCAGTCCCCATTCTGGCCTAATACAGGTGTCCCCAATCTGCACATGGGTCGCCCGGAGGAGTGTGGCATCAGATGGATAGGGGGCCTAGAGGGCAGGGCATCAGATAAGTAGGGGGCCCACAGGACAGGACTGGGGGGGGGGTTCTGCACATAGGCCATGTGGCACTAAATACAGAGAGCACAAAACATGTAGCACTAGCATTAGAGGCACTGTGTGTGGCACTATATACAGGGGGCACAGAGCATGTGGCATTAGCATTAAGGGCACTGTGTGTGGCACTATACACAGGGCAGATGGTACTATATACAGTGGGCACAGAGTATGTGACACTATCATTGGGGGCCTTGTGTGTAGCACTAAGGCTACATTTACACGACCGTGAAAGTGTCCGCATCCGTTCCGCAATTCTATATAATTTGTATAGTATTTGTATAGCATTATATAGTATTTGTATAGTATTATATTTGTATAGTACAGTATTTGACACATAGAGGCACACGTTGTGGACAGTACATGTTGCACAAATAATGAAAATTCCCCAAAATACACTGTTTTCACCTGTAGAACAGTATTTGACACAGAGAGGCACATGCTGAGGACACTAAATGTTGCACAAATAATCTAAATTTCCCCAAAATACACTTATTTCACCTGTGGTACTGTATTTGACACAGAGAGGCACATGCTGTAGACACTAAATGTTGCACAAATAATGTACATTTCCCCAAAATACACTAGTTTCACCTGTGGTACAGTAGTTGACACATAGAGGCACATGCTGTAGACAGTAGATGTTGCACAAACAATAAAAATTCCCCAAAAATACACTGGTTTAACCCATGGTACAGTATTTGACACAGAGAGGAACATGCTGTGGACACTAAATGTTGCACAAATAATGTAAAATTCCCCAAAATACACTGGTTTCACCTATGGTACAGTATTTGACACATAGAGGCAAACGTTGTGGACAGTAGATGTTGCACAAATAATGAAAATTCCCCAAAATACGCTGGTTTCACCTGTGGTACAGTATTTGACACAGAGAGGCACATTCTGTGAGCACTAAATGTTGCACAAATAATCTAAATCTCCCCAAAATACACTGGTTTCAACTGTGGAACAGTATTTGGCACAGAGAGGCACACGTTGTGGACAGTAGATGTTGCACAAATAGTGAAAATTCCCCAAAATACACTGGTTTCACCTGTGGTACTGTATTTGAAACAGAGAGGCACATGCTGAAGACACTAAATGTTGCACAAATAATGTACATTTCCCCAAAATACACTGGTTTCATCTGGGGTACAGTAAATGACACATATAGGCACATGCTGTGGGCAGTAGATGTTGCACAAATGATAAAAATTCCCCAAAAGTACACTGGTTTCACCCATGGTACAGTATTTGACACAGAGAGGCACATGCTGTGGACGCTAAATGTTGCACAAATAATGTAAATTTCCCCAAAATACCCTGGTTCCACCTGTGGTACAGTATTTGGCACATAGAGGCACACGTTGTGGACAGTAGATGTTGCACAAATAATGACAATTCCCCAAAATACACTGGCTTCACCTGCGGAACAGTATTTGACACAGAGAGGCACATGTTGTGGACACTAAATGTTTCACAAATAATCTAAATTTCCCCAAAATACACTTGTTTCACCTCTGGTATAGTATTTGACACACAGAGACACATGCTGTGGACACTAAATGTTGCACAAAAATGTAAATTTCCCCAAAATACACAGATTTCACCTGTGGTACAGTATTTGACACAGAAAGGCACATGCTGTGGACACTAAATGTCGCACAAATTATGTCAATTTCCCCAATATACACTGGTTTCACCTGTGGTTACTAGTGTTGAGCGCGAATATTCGAATAGCGAATTTTTTTAGCGAATATTGGCACTTCGCTAATTCGCGAATATTTCGAATATAGCGCTATAAATTCGCTATTTCGAATATTCGTTTTTTTTTTTTTTAGTTATATTTTTTTCTTTCCCACTTCCCAACAGTAGTTCTTACCTGTCCTGAGGATTCCTGGCTTCCTGGCTGCTCTAGTCAGTGCCCATTGCCGCTTCTGCCGACTTCCGTGCTCATGGAGCGTCCCCAACCATGGGAACGTCACCATATACTAAAATGTACTGTCGGATTTGAGGAATTACGTTGAAATCGCAATGCAATTAATTTAAGTTATATTAATCGCATTGCGATTACAACTTAGCACTGCTATCTTACATAGGCTAGAATTAACGAATATGGAATATAGCACTAGCAGTGCTAAGTTGAAATCGCAATGCGATTACTTCAAGTTAAATTAATCGCATTGCAAATTCAACTTAGCAGTGCTGCTATATTCCATATTCGTTAACTTCGTTCATTCTAGCAAGCTGACCCATTATAAACCCAGCTCTAAGTTGAAATCGCAATGCGATTAATATAACTTGAATTAATCGCATTGCGATTTCAACGTAATTCCCCATTTTAGTATATGGAGACGTTCCCATGGTGATGGGGACGCTCCATGAGCAAGGAACTTTATGGTTGGCTTGGTAGAATTAGCGAATAGCAAATATGACGAATGTATTCGTCATATTCCTCAAAACGAAGATAACGAAGTATTCTACATCTTCGTTTTAGCAACCTATTTGTCAACTTCGCTAATTCTAGCAATCAAATAGGAAGGTTGACTGACTATAGAGACAGCTGTGTTAAATTCACTATGCGATTTTTTTTTTTTTTATAGAATAATTATATTACTTGATATAATTATTATAATTATTCTATTTATTAAAAAAATATATAAATAATCGCATAGCTGAATTAAACACAGTTGTCTCTATAGTCAACCTTTCTATTTGATTGCTAGAATTAGCGAAGTTGACGAATAGGTTGCTAAAACGAAGATGTAGAATACTTCGTTATCTTCGTTTTGAGGAATATGACGAATACATTCGTCATATCCGTCATCTTCGCTATAATTCTAGATATGAAACCAATAGGAAAGTAGCCTTAAGTTAAAATCGCAATACGCGATTATTTAAATCGCATATTAATCGCGGTAATTTTGTCGAAATCGAATATGGCACCTGCCGCTCATCACTAGTGGTTACAGTATTTGACACATAGAGGCACACATTGTGGACAATAGATGTTGCACAAATAACGAAAATTTCCCAAAATACATTGGTTTCACCTGTGCAACAGTATTTGACAGAGAGAGGCACATGCTGTGGACACTAAGGCCTTTTTCACACGGGCGTCAGGTTTGACGCCCGGATAAGAGGCGGGTGCGTTATGGGAATAGTGCGATGCTTCTCGCGGGTGCAAACGCTTGCAACACGTTTTGCACGCGCGTGAGAAAAACGCCATGTTTGGTACCCAACCCGAAGCCGGACTTCATCACTGAAGTCCGGTTTCGGGTCTACTGGAGAATTGATATTTCCCTTATAACATGGTTATAAGGGAAATAATAGTATTCTAATAAAGAATGCATTGTTAATGATGAGGAAGGGGTTGAAATAATAAAGTTAACTTACCTTAGCCACTTGACGCGTAGTCGCGATCTGTCCTCTTTCTGCAGCATCTATGATCTAAAGGACCTGTGATGACGTCACATCACATGGTTCAATCACATGGTCCATCACCATGGTAAGATGGACCATGTGATTGGACCATGTGATGTGACGTCATCACAGGTCCTTTAGATCATAGATGCTGCAGGGAAAGAGAGGACAGATCGCGACTCACGCGATCAAGTGGCTAAGGTAAGTTAACTTTTATTATTTTTAACCCCTTCCTCATCATTTAACAATGCATTCTTTATTAAGAATGCTATTATTTCCCTTATAACCATGTTATAAGGGGAAATAATAGAGATTGGGTCCCGTTGCTGAGCAACAATGCGGGAAAATCGCAACGCATCCGCACTTGGTTGCGGATGCTTGCGATTTTCCCGCAGCCCCATTCACTTCTATGGGGCCTGCGCTGCGTGAAAAACGCAGAATATAGAACATGCTGCGATTTTCACGCAACGCAGAAGTGATGCGTGAAAATCACCGCTCATGTGCACAGCCCCATAGAAATGAATGGGTCCGGATTCAGTGCGGGTGCAATGCGTCCCTCACGCACATCCACGCTGAAAACTCGCCCGTGTGAAAGGGGCCTAAATGTTGTACAAATAATCTAAATTTACCCAAAATACACTGGTTTCACCTGTGGTACTGTATTTGACACAGAGAGGCACATTCTATGGGCACTAAATGTTGCATAAATAATGTAAATTTCCCCAAATTACACTGGTTTCTCCTGTGGTATAGTATTTGACACACAGAGACACATGGAAACTAAATTGTGGAAACTAAACTACTGTGGAGACTACATTTTGTACAAACCATTAGAAAACGTGATGTGATGTTTAACAAGCAGGATATGCTCAACCCATATGCAGTTGTGCATGTATATAAGGGAACACATCCTGCACTTGTAGTCCGTTGCTAGGGGCAATCAACAGCAAAAAATGCATACAATGGAAGATGCCAGCAACAGACTACAAGTACCACAATAACCATCCTACATATGATAACGATAATGTGGCTGTGGAGAACCATCAAAAACATAATTATAGCAAAGGCAGGTGCGCTCTGCGGCAATACTAAACCCTTACACTGATAAAATTGAGAGGTTAGTTTGACATATCCTACTAGGAGGACATGTCTTAAGCTCGGACACCACGGCAAGGTCTCTCAAGTAGCCCGAGGCCCTACCACTCAACCTACCTGTGCCGTATGGGCGATACCAGGGGCCGTTGGGCATTACGGGAGCATAAGGCCTGACTCACAGACAGCTCACCAGTGACCTCCAGCATGTAACCATGCTTGCAATGGGAGGTGGGAGGTGCCTGTGAGCCCCACCCGAGACCAGCTGATATGGCCCAGAGCCTACCAGCTGCACCTGAATGTAGCCTGTAGATGAAAAGCAGGCACATTTAAATTGGAGTTTATACACCTCCAAACATATTATACAAAACCATTAGAAAACGTGGTGTGATGTTTAACAAGCAGGATATGCTCAACCCATATGCAGTTGTGCATGTATATAGGGAGCACATCCTGCACTTGTAGTCCATTGCTAGGGGCAATCAACAGCAAAAAATGCATACAATGGAAGATGCCAGCAACGGACTACAAGTACCACAATAACCATCCTACATACAATAACGATAATGTGGATGTGGAGAACCATCAAAAACATAACCATAGCAAAGGCAGGTGCACTCTGCGGCAATACTAAACCCTCACACTGATAAAATTGAGAGGTTAGTTCGACATATCCTACTAGGAGGACATGTCTTAAGCTCGACACCACGGCAAGGTCTCTCAAGTAGCCCAAGGCCCTACCACTCAACCTACCTGTGCCATTTGGGCGATACCAGGGGCCGTTGGGCATTACGGGAGCATAAGGCCTGACTCACAGACAGCTCACCAGTGACCTCCAGCATGTAAGCATGCTTGCAAGGGAGGTGAGAGGTGCCTTGAGCCCCACCCAAGACCAGCTGATATGGCCCAGATCCTACCAGCTGCACCTGAATGTAGCCTGTAGATGAAAAGCAGGCCGTGGTGTCCGAGCTTAAGACATGTCCTCCTAGTAGGATATGTCGAACTAACCTCTCAATTTTATCAGTGTGAGGGTTTAGTATTGCCGCAGAGCGCACCTGCCTTTGCTATGACACTAAATGTTGCACAAATCATGTAAATTTCCCCAAAATACACTGATTTCACCTGTGGTACAGTATTTGACACATAGAGGCACATGCTGTGCACACTAGATTAGGCCTAGATTATTTAGATTTTCGCATCAGGCACTCTTTTCGAATGATGGACAGTATATGTTCCATAAAACCACAAAATATGGACACTGTGTTCGACCCAGATTGTTGCAATTTGAAATATAGACACTTTTTTCGTATGCCGGACGGTATATGTCACATAAACCCACAGAATCAGTGGCATAGGGATCGCCATAGCAGCCATAGCAATGGCTATGGGGCCCTATGCCACTGGGGGCCTGGGCCGCCAGCTGAGTATTTTTTATTTTTTTAAATTCATGTGGCGACAGGCTGTGTACAGTGTTCCCTTCCCTCTAAGCTGTGCAGCCGCGCAGCATTTATTGTGCCCCCGGCCGATCATGTCTGCTGAGCGGCTGCTCATGTCTGCTTAGCAGCTGCTCACCTACCAGCTCACCCTGCCCCCCCAGCTTTGCAGCACACGGCTGTTGTGTAAAGTTTCCCGGCCACAACATCTGCACTTACAGCCGTGTACACATCTGGACACCCCGCCATGGACCCGGCCTCCACAGCAGGACAGGTGAGGAGCACCCTGGGTCCCGGCCCCACACACAGTCACTGGAGAGAAGGCATGCCGTGTGCGGGACGTGGCCGTGGCTGGGGAGCTGATGAGGGGCATGTGCCGCCACCGCACTGTCCTAAGCAGCCACAAATGGCACCGTTAGGAGCTGTAATACGGCTGGGGAGTGGGGCCGTTGCCCATAGCAACCAGTCAAAGGCAGCATTATACGTCTGTAGTGTGTGTGCGCTGACTGGTTGTTATGGGCAACGCACTCACTCTGCCATACTTGTCTCCTTTTTGGAAACTATACACTACATTTTCAGACTTATACCCTACCATTTATAATATAGATTGTGTCCCCACCAGACGAATGCCAGCCAATAGGGATGTGAGTTATTCATGACAAAACCCCTTAAATGGGGGTGGTTTATTAACCCATTCTACAGGGCCCTTTACACCGGCCGCCTGCAGGCAATCACCGGGACCATCGTGTGCGTTCCCAACATTACTTTCTTGTTAGTGATCACCCCTGTTGTATGGGGGTGAGGGATAGCTGCTCCCCATAGAGATTCATTATTTTAAATGATAACTTGAGCGGTGGATTAGCAGATACTGGAAAACTCCCTGATCAGTGTTGGTCCCAGTGATTGGGCCCCCACCGAGCCTGAGAAGGGGGTCCTGTTCCTCCAATCTTATGGAGCAGTCCCATAGAGAATGAATCGAGCGGCAGGGGGCATTCCCTTCCTGCTGTTGCATCACAATGGATACTTTTTTCTTGGGATTGTTGGGGGTCCCAGCAGTAGGAAAGTAGCAAGAAAAGGTATACAAATAACTGATGCTGGATCTGTCAGCAGTTTTAACTAAGAGCAACAGAAGCTAGTAATGACAGATCCACTTAGAAATTGCTGGGTCACTTTTCCCACTATGTTATATTGAACACGTGAATGATGAGTTCTGAATATTCATAAGCTCCTGAATCTGGGAGGAGGGGGCCCATAAATTTTTTTTGCTATGGGGCCCAGTCATTTCTAGCTATGCCCCTGCACATAATAGACACTATATTATGCCCAGATTAATGTAAATTTAAATACAGAAACTGTTTTCGGATGCTGGCTTGCTGGGCACTATCTGTCACATAAACCCCCTGAATATGGAGAGTATATTATGCCCAGATTAATGTAATTTGAAATACAGAAACTGTTTGGGGAGGCCAGATAAGTATGTCACATAAATCCACAGAATATGAACACTATTAGACCCAGATTAATGGAAGTTGCGCTGCAGACACTGTTTACTGATGTAGGGCTGTATTTGTTACACAAAGCCACACACTATGGTCACTAGATGTGACCCAGATCATTAAAGGATAACTGTCACATTTAGACCCTAATTTCAGTTTTCATATATGTAGTTACTAATATGATAATATTCCTGAATCAATAACTATTAGACTTACTTACCCCTTATTTAATAAGATTCAGCCCTTAGCAACCAGTCTGCATAAAACTACAACTTCACTATTCTATTAAAATGGCCGCCCTCAGCCCTGAGGCTAATCCATAGGGCGCCTGCAGTGAAGTTAGTGAAGACCAGCTCTGTATAGGGGGGTCTTGCAGTGAAGTTCCCACGTCTGACTGAAGCCTATAGTCCTCCTACAAGCTCTCCTATCAGATAAGGCTTTCATTTATACACTGAGCAGACAGATCTCCCTGAGCTCTACATTCTCCAGCACTGCTAAGGGAATGTCTGCCAAGCACAGACATGTGGAGAAGTTCACACACACAGCCCAGCAATGTTATCTCCTGTCAGGAAGAAACTGGCTTTTTATACATTCCCTTACAATGTTGACTCACTATCAGTTCCCAGTGCACACAGCCAGCGTGCTCCGTCCTCATCTGGTAGACGGAAGGAGCATAGCAACCTGATTTTAATCTCAGGTAACAATAGTCAATACTGGGGACTTTTAGGTGGCTTTTAGGGGTTATTTATTAAACAATCAGAAATTAAAACAGGGCCAACAAGGTGATATTAATCACCAAAATCCAATAGTAAAAAAATAATAATAATTGACAGTTATACTTTAACCACTACAGGACCGCCTAACGCACGGATGCGTCCGGCGGGAGGTCCTGTAGTTCTGATCTGACGCGTCGGCGCGTCATCTCGCGAGACGCAAGACTTCCTGTGAACGCGCGCGCGTTCACAGTGCCGCGCGTCTCAGGAGTTCTACTACAGCCTGCCGGCGATGATCAATCGCTGGCAGGCTGTAGATGCGAAATAAATCGCATTAAACATGTATATCAGACGCTGTTTTGTTAACAACGTCTGATATACCTGCTACCTGGTCCTCTGGTGGTCCCATTTGCTGGGATCGACCACCAGAGGACCAGGTAGCTATGTAAAGTTGCACCAAACACTACACTAACCCCACTCCCCACTTATTAACCCCTTGATCACCCCATCTAGATTCCCTGATCACCCCCTGTCATTGATCACACCCCTTGTAAGGCTTCATTCAGACGTCCATATGTTTTACGGATCCGTGATTCACGGATCCGTGATCTGATCACGAATCCGGATCCGCAGATCCTCAAAACACGGACACCGGCAATGTGCTTTCCGCATTTGCAGATCCGCACATTGCCAGAACTATATAGAAAATGCTTTTTCTTGTCCGCAATTGCGGACAAGAATAGGACATGTTCTATATTTTTGCGGAACGGAAGTGCAGACCCGGAAGTGCGGATCCGTAATTCCGGATCCGAGCGGGACAAAGTCTGTCCCCATAGAAATTAATGGGTCCGCAATTCCGTTCCGCAAACAGAATTGCGGACGTCTGAATGGGGCATAAGGGTCCCTTATCACCGCCAGTTAGTTAGCTACTTGTTAGGTAGTTAGCGCCCAGCCCACATTGATCGATGCGAATGAAAAAATCTGTGCCGTTCATTTTTTTTTTTTTTAGCCCAGAGGCTGAACGGAAAAAAAAAATCTCATTACCCGTATGCTCAATATAAGGAGAATCGCAGAAACTCCTAATGCTGGCCATACGTGTAATGATTGCGGAGACCCTCAAATGCCAGGGCAGTACAAACACCTCACATGTGACCCCATTTTAGAAAGACACCCCAAGGTATTCCGTGAGGGGTATGGCGAGTTCATGTAAAATTTTATTTGTCACAAGTTAGTGGAATATGAGACTTTGTAAAAAATATATATATATATATATATCAATTTCCGCTAACTTGTGCCAAATTTTTTTTTTTCTTTCTGTGAACTCGCTATGCCCCTCACAGAATACCTTTGGGTGTCTTCTTTCCACAATGGGGTCACATGTGGGGTATTTATACTGCCCTGGCATTTTAGGGGTCCTAAAGCGTGAAAATCCAAATGCGTAAAAATGCCCTGTGAAATCCTAAAGGTACTCATGAGAATTTGGGCCCCTTTGCGCATCTTGGCTGCAAAAAAGTGTCACACATGTGGTATTGCCGTACTCAGGAGAAGTAGGGCAATGAGTTTTGGGGTGTATTTTTATATATACCCATACTTTGGGTGAGAAATATCACTGTAAACAACAACGTTTTAAATTTTTTTATACAAAGTTGTCAATTTACAGAGATATTTCTCTCACCCAGCATGGGTATATGTAAAAATACACCCCAAACACATTCCACTTCTCCTGAGTACGGCATACCATGAGTGACACTTTTTGCAGCCTGGTGCAAAGGGCCCAAATTCCAACGAGTACCTTTAGGTTTTACATGGCTGCTCACAATTTAGCCTCTACCTAAAATGCCAGAACAGTACAAACACCTCACAAATGACTCCATTTTGGAAAGAACACACCCCAAGGTATCGCTGAGGGGCATAGTGAGTCCATGAAAAATTAAACTTTTTGTCAAAAGTTAGCGGAAAGGGAGACTTTGTGAGAAAAACAATAAAAAATCAATTTCCGCTAACTTGTGCCAAAAAAAAATCTTCTATGAACTCGCCATGCCCCTCACGGAATACCTTGGGGTGTCTTCTTTCCAGAATGGGGTCACATGTGGGGTATTTATACTGCCCTGGAATTTTAGGGGCCCTAAAGCGTGAGAAGAAAAATGCGTAAAAATGCCCTCCTAAAAGGTACTCATTGGAATTTGGGACCCTTTGCACATCTTGGCTGCAAAAAAGTGTCACACATGTGGTATCGCTGTACTCAGGAGAAGTAGGGAAATGTGTTTTGGGGTTTATTTTTACATATACCCATGCTGGGTGAGAGAAATATCTCTGTAAATTGACAACTTTGTATAAAAAAATTTAAAAAGTTGTCGTTTACAGCGATATTTCTCACACACAGTATACAGTTGTGTTCAAAATTATTTAACCCCCAATGCTTTAAAGGGTTTTAGGGAATTTAGTGTACATTTGTAATTGTGTTCAGAATGAAATCTTACAAGGACTTTTTAAAGAACCAAATGCAACTAAAATGACATAAATTATTTTTGTAATACAGTATTAAATGTTTTTTTTGTGATTTCTTCATTGACACAATTATTCAACCCCTTAAAGACTACCACTCTTAAGAACAGAGGTTCATTCAAGTGTTTTCGATCAGGTAATGAAAACACCTATTGGATGTCAAGGAGTAGCAATCAAACCTAATAAGCACCAATTAGGCAGATTTAAAATGACTGTAATACTCAGCGCCTTCTAGACATTTACTGGTGTGTTTACAAACATGGTGAAGTCAAGAGAATGGTCCAGGAAGACAAGAGAAGAGGTGATTTATCTTCACGGTAAGGGCAATGGCTATAAGAAGATTGCAAAGATGTTAAACATACCAAGAGACACCATAGGAAGCATCATTCGCAAATTCAAGGCAAAGGGCACTGTTGAAATGCTACCTGGTTGTGGCAGAAAGAAGATGCTGACTTCGACTGCTGTGCGCTACCTGAAGCCCAAAGTGGAGAAAAGTCCCCATGTGACTGCTGAGGAACTGAAAAAGATTTGTCAGATGCGGGTACTTAAGTTTCAGCTCAGACAATAAGGCGCACACTGCGTAATGAAGGCCTCCATGCCAGAACTCCCAGGCGCACCCCTTGCTGTCTCCAAAGAATAAGAAGAGTCGACTGCAGTATGCCAAAAGTCATGTGGACAAACCACAAAAGTTTTGGGATAGTGTTCTGTGGACTGATTAGAACTGTTTGGGCCCATGGATCAACGCTATGTTTGGAGGAGGAAGAACAAGGACTATGAAGAAAAGAACACCTTGCCTACTGTGAAGCATGGCGGGGGTCAATCATGCTTTGGGGCTGTTTTGCTTCTACAGGTACAGGGAAGCTTCAGCGTGTGCAAGGTACCATGAATTCTCTTCAGTACCAGGAGATATTGGATGAAAATGTGATGCAGTCCGTCACAAACCTGAGGCTTGGGGGACGTTGGACCTTTCAACAGGACAATGATCCCAAGCATACCTCCAAGTCCACTAGAGCATGGTTGCAGATTAAAGGCTGGAACATTTTGAAGTGGCCATCGCAGTTACCAGACTTAAATCCGATTGAGAACCTCTGGTGGGACTTAAAGAAAGCAGTTGCAGCACGCAAGCCTAAGAATGTGACTGAACTGGAGGCTTTTGCCCATGAAGAATGGGCGAAGATACCCGTAGATCGCTGCAAGACACTTGTGTCAAGCTATGCTTCACGTTTGATAGCTGTTATAACTGGAAAAGGATGTTGTACTAAGTACTAAGATTGAATGTCACTTGGGGGTTGAATAAAACTGATAATGATGTGAGCACAGAAAGACATTTGTGGTTATTTCATTATAAATGTTATGTTATATTTGTCTGACTTACAAGTGCCTCTTTGATTTAATTGTAAACAAGATGACTGAAATGATCAAAATCAATGTCAAACTGGCCAAAACACTCAATTTCAGTGGGGGTTGAATAATTTTGAACACAACTGTAGGTATATGTAAAAATACATCACAAAACACATTGCCCTACTTCTCCTGAGTACGGCGATACCACATGTGTGACACTTTTTTGCTAGATGCGCAAAGGGGCCCTAATACCAATGAGTACCTTTAGGATTTCACAGGGCATTTTTACACATTTGGATTCTCACGCTTTAGGGCCCCTAAAATGCCAGGGCAGTATAAATACCCCACAAGTGACCCCATTTTGGAAAGAAGATACCCCAACGTATTCCGTGAGGGGCATGGCGAGTTCACAGATTTTTTTTTTTTTTTGGCACAAGTTAGCGGAAATTGATATATTATTTTTTTTTATTTTTGTTTTTTTACAAAGTCTCATATTCCACAAACTTGTGACAAAAAATAAAATTTTACATGAACTCACCATACCCCTCACGGAATACCTTGGGGTGTCTTCTTTCTAAAATGGAGTCACATGTGGGGTATTTATACTGTCCTGGCATTTTAGGGGCCCCTAAAGCGTGAGAAGAAGTCTGGAATCCAAATGCGTAAAAATGCCCTGTGAAACTAAAGGTACTCATTGGAATTAGGGCCCTTTGCATCCAGGCTGCAAAAAGTGTCACTCATGTGGTATCGCCGTACTCAGGAGAAGTAGAGCAATGTGCTTTGGGGTGTATTTTTATATATACCCATACTTTGTGTGAGAAATATCTCTGTAAGCGACAACTTTAAAAAAAAATGTATACAAAGTTGACAATTTACAGAGATATTTCTCTCACCCAACATGGGTATATGTAAAAATACACCCCAAAACACATTGCCCTACTTCTCCTGAGTACGGCGATACCACATAAGTGAAACTTTTTTGCAGCCTGGGTGCGCAAAGGGGCCCAAATTCCAACGAGTACCTGTAGGTTTTACATGGCTGCTCACAATTTAGCCCCGCCCAAAATGCCAGAACAGTAAACACACCCCACAAATGACCCCATTTCGGAAAGTAGACACCCCAAGGTATTCACTGAGGGGCATAGTGAGTCCGTCTGAGATTTTTTTTTTTTTTTGCCAGACGTTAGCAGAAATGGAAACTTTATTTATTTATTTTTTTCCTCAGAAAGTGTCATTTTCCGCTAACTTGTGAAAAAAAATGAAATTATACATGAACTCACCATGCCCCTCCGGGCATACTTTGGGGTGTCTTCTTTCTAAAATGGTGTCATTTGGGGGGTATTTATACTATCCTGCATTCTAGCACCTGAAGAAACATGACAGGTGCTCAGAAAGTCAGAGCTGCTTCAAAATGCGGAAATTCACTTTTTTGCACCATAGTTTGTAAACGCTATAACTTTTACCCAAACCAATAAATATACACTTATTGGATTTTTTTTTATCAAAGACATGTAGAACAATAAATTTAGAGAAAAATTTATATAGAAATGTAGTTTTAAAAAAAAAAAATTACAACAGAAAGTGAAAAATGTCATTTTTTTGCAAAAATGTCGTTAAATTTTTATTAATAGCAAAAAAAGTTAAAATGTCAGCAACAATGAAATACCACCAAATAAAAGCTCTATTAGTGAGAAAAAAAGGAGGTAAAATTCATTTGGGTGGTAAGTTGCATGGCCGAGCAATAAACGGTGAAAGTAGTGTAGTGCAGAATTGTAAAAAGTGGCCTGGTTATTAAGGGTGTTTAAGCTAGGGGGGCTGAGGTGGTTAAAGACACAGTCTGCGGATGATATACACAATATGTCACTAATAGGTACAAAATAAAAATATCTTGCTGCTGGGTAACATACCCAGTAGTCATTAAAAGGCATTGTGGGGTCTATGAAAAGCTTTTGGTATTAAATACAGCAAATTTCTCTCCCTGCACTTTCTGTCCCTTCCTTAGAACGGATGTCCCTGACACTGCTGTTAAATATATTGTTCATCTAAAACACACAGACACAGTAGTCCTTCAAAGGACTTTTGGGCCTTTGAAAAGCTTTCTCTAACTAAAATCGCTGAAATTCGCTCCCTGCTCTGTCTTTTCCTTCCTTCCCGATGCTCTCCCTGACTGTTACTGATCCGAACACGTGTCATCGGGTGCTATATAACTGCCGATGATGCGTTCCGGCCAGCCAATGACTGTAATGCCAGCAGCTAACATGGCTACTGGCATTACAGTTAGAGCAGTACTTACCTGCACCTTTATTGGCTGCTTAAAACCCGCAAAATGTGCAGGGTGGAGACACGAGCATTCCGCTCGAGCACATGAGGTACTCGGCCGAGTACCGCCATGTGCTGAGTATAGCAATGCTCGAGCCAAACCTGTACTCGTTCATCACTACTGATAATACAACCATCTGAACGGATCCGGTTGTATTATCTTTAAAATAGCAATGACAGATCCGTTTGCTATTGTGTCTGTATGTGTCCGTTTTGCTCCGCATCCCATGATGGAAAGAAAGCTGCAGCGAACACCTGGAAGTTCAGGTTCGCCGGGTTCGGCCGAACTTCGTCACAAAGTTCGAGTTTGGACCTGAACTTCACCCGAACTTGTCAATGGGTCAATGGGGACCCAAACTTTTGGGCACTAAAATGGCTCTAAAAATGTCATGGAAAGGGCAAGAGGGCTGCAAAAGGCAGAAAAATGTGCTTAAGAGCATGGCAAAATTAAAAATAACAATCTTGAACTAGGAGGAGGAGGTGGATGTGGAGTAGGAGGTTGAGGAGGCGGTGATCGTGGCAGTGTAGGTGGAAGCGGGTGTGGAGGTGGAGGAGGTAGCCCCCAAAATATTGGGACATATAAAAAAATAAAACAAAGAATAAGTGCACTTGAGTACAAGAATGGATGGTTGAGGCCAGTATAAATGTCTATTCTGGCACAAGGTACAGACAAGTCTTATGGGATTCATGTCTGGTTCATTTTAATGAACGTGAGCTTGTCCACATTAACTGTGAACAGGAGGCTGCGCTTGTATGTGATAACGCCCCCTGCCATGCTAAATACATGTTCAGACAATACACTGGCTGCAGGGCAGGCCAGCACCTCCATGTCGTAAAGGGCAAGTTCAGGCATGTGCCCAATTTGGAGAACCAGAATTTAAATGGGGCACACCCATCAGTCAGTACATGTAGGCGTGTGCACACATACTGCTCCACCATGTTGCTGAAATGCTGCTTACTACTAAGATATTGCATATCAGCTGGTTGTGGCGTGGTGACAAAGCTTTTCCACATTTCGGCCATACTAACCCTGCCTTCTGAGGTGCTGACGGTGCTCCGGCTGCGTTGGAAGTCGGGGCACCTCTTCCTCCTCCTTTGCCTTCACCTTGTGCTTCCACTGAGGCCCCGGTGTCAGGTGGGAATGCTATCAGCAGCGCGTCTATCAGCGTGAGCTTGTACTCGTGCATCTTCCGATCACGTTCCAGTGAGGGAATTAGGGACAGCACGTTGTCCTTGAAACGGAGATCCAGCAGGGTGGCCACCCAGTAATCAGCACAAGTTAGAATGTAGGCAACTCGGTGATCGCTGTGCAGGAACTGCAGCATGTAGTCGCTCATGTGTGCCAGGCTGCCCAGAGGCAACAACAAGCTGTCCTCTGTGGGAGGTGTATCGTCTGTGTCCTCGGTATCCCCCCAGCCATGCTGCAGTGATCGCCCTGAGCTGCTTTGGGTGCCATCCTTCTGTGAACATGGTTCCTCCTCATCCGCCTCATCCTCCAGAACTGTGCTTTGGCTGAACAATTGTGTACCTGGCCTATGTTGGTGCTCCCTGGATGATGATGGGCCATTGTGACATGTGCAGTGTTCTATCCATTATCCCTGGATGATGGTGGCCCATTGTGACATGTGCAGTGTTCTATCCATTATCCATGGATGATGATGGCCCATTGTGACATGCACCATGTTCAATCTATTATCCCTGGATGATGATGGCCCATTGTGACATGTGCAGTGTTCTATCCATTATCCATGGATGATGATGGCCCATTGTGACACGCACAGTGTTCTATCCCTTATCCCTGGATGATGATGGCACATTGTGACATGCGCCATGTTCTATCCATTATCCCTGGATGATGATGGCCCATTGTGACATGTGCAGTGTTCTATTCATTAGCCATGGATGATGATGGCCCATTGTGACACGCACAGTGTTCTATCCCTTATCCCTGGATGATGATGGCCCATTGTGACATGCACCAGTGTTCTATCCATTATCCTTGGATGATGATGGCCCATTGTGACACGCACAGTGTTCTATCCAATATCCCTGGATGATGATGACCCAGTATGACATGCACCATGTTCTATCCATTATTCATGGATGATGATGGCCCATTGTGACATGTGCAGTGTTCTATCCATTATCCATGGATGATGATGGCCCATTGTGACACGCACAGTGTTTTATCCATTATCACTGGATGATGATGGCCCATTGTGACATGTGCAGTGTTCTATCCATTATACTTGGATGCTGATGGCCAATTGTGACATGTGCAGTGTTCTATCCATTATCCCTGAATGATGATGGCCCATTGTGACATGTGCAGTGTTCTATCCATTATCCATGGATGATGATGGCCCATTGTGACATGCACCATGTTCTATCCATTATCCCTGGATGATGATGGCCCATTGTAACATGTGCAGTGTTCTATCCATTATCCATGGATGATGATGGCCCATTGTGACACGCACAGTTTTCTATCCCTTATCCCTGGATGATGATGGCCCATTGTGACATGCGCAGTGTTCTATCCATTATCCTTGGATGATGATGGCCCATTGTGACATGTGCAGTGTTCTATCCATTATCCATGGATGATGATGGCCCATTGTGACACGCACAGTGTTCTATCCCTTATCCCTGGATGATGATGGCCAATTGTGACATGCACCATGTTCTATCCATTATCTCTGGATGATGATGGCCCATTGTGACATGCACCATGTTCTATCCATTATCCCTGGATGATGATGGCCCATTGTCACATGCATCATGTTCTCTCCATTATCCCTGGATGTTGATGGCCCATTCTATCCATTATCCCTGGATGATGATGGCCCATTGTGACATGTGCAGTGTTCTATCCATTATCCCTGGATGATGATGGCCCATTGTGACATGTGCAGTGTTCTATCCATTATCCTTGGATGATGATGGCCCATTGTGACATGTGCAGTGTTCTATCCCTTATCCATGGATGATGATGGTCAATTGTTACACGCACAGTGTTTTATCCATTATCTCTGGATGATGATGGCCCATTGTGACATGCGCAGTGTTCTATCCATTATCCTTGGATGATGATGGCCCATTGTGACATGTGCAGTGTTCTATCCATTATCCATGGATGATGATGGCCCATTGTGACATGCACCATGCTCTATCCATTATCCCTGGATGACGATGGCCCATTGTAACATGTGCAGTGTTCTATCCCTTATCCCTGGGTGATGATGGCCCATTGTGACATGCGCAGTGTTCTATCCATTATCCCTGGATGATGATGGCCCATGGTGACATGCACCATGTTCTCTCCATTATCCCTGGATGATGATGGCCCATTGTGACATGTGCAGTGTTCTATCCATTATCCCTGGATGATGATAGCCCATTGTGACATGTGCAGTGTTCTATCCATTATCCATGGATGATGATGGCCCATTGTGACACGCACAGTGTTCTATCCATTATCCATGGATGATGATGGCCCATTGTGACATGTGCAGTGTTCTATCCATTATCCATGGATGATGATCGCCCATTGTGAAACGCACAGTGTTCTATCCCTTTTCCCTGGGTGATGATGGCCCATTGTGACATGCGTAGTGTTCTATCCATTATCCCTGGATGATGATGGCCCATGGTGACATGCACCATGTTCTCTCCATTATCCCTGGATGATGATGGCCCATTGTTACATGTGCAGTGTTCTATCCATTATCCCTGGATGATGATGGCCCATGGTGACATGCACCATGTTCTCTCCATTATCCCTGGATGATGATGGCCCATTTTGACATGTGTAGTGTTCTATCCATTATCCATGGATGATGATGGCCCATTATGACATGCACCATGTTCAAACTATTATCCCTAGATGATGATGGCCCATTGTGACATGTGCATTGTTCTATCCATTATACATGGATGACGATGGCCCATTGTGACACGCACAGTGTTCAATCCCTTATCCCTGGATGATGATGGCCTATTGTGACATGCACCATGTTCTATCCCTTATCCCTGGATGATGATGGCCCATTGTGACATGCACCATGTTATCTCCATTATCCCTGGATGTTGATGGCCCATTGTGACATGCGCAGTGTTCTATCCCTTATTCCTGGATGATGATGGCCAATTGTGACATGCACCTTGTTCTATCCATTATCCCTGGATGATGATGGCCCATTGTGACATGCACCATGTTCTCTCCATTATCCCTGGATGTTGATGGCCCATTCTATCCATTATCCCTGGATGATGATGGCCCATTGTGACATGTGCAGTGTTCTATCCATTATCCCTCGATGTTGATGGCCCATTGTGACATGTGAGTGTTCTATCCAATATCCATGGATGATGATGGTCCATTGTGACACGCACAGTGTTTTATCCATTATCCCTGGATGATGATGGCCCATTGTGACATGTGCAGTGTTCTATCCTTTATCCCTGGATGATGATGGCCCATTGTGACATGCACCATGCTCTATCCATTATCCCTGGATGACGATGGCCCATTGTTACATGTGCAGTGTTCTATCCAATATCCATGGATGATGATGGTCCATTGTGACACGCACAGTGTTTTATCCATTATCCCTGGATGATGATGGCCCATTGTGACATGTGCAGTGTTCTATCCTTTATCCCTGGATGATGATGGCCCATTGTGACATGCACCATGCTCTATCCATTATCCCTGGATGATGATGGCCCATTGTGACATGCACCATGTTCTATCCATTATCCATGGATGATGATAGCCCATTGTGACACGCACAGTGTTCTATCCCTTATCCCTGGGTGATGATGGCCCATTCTATCCATTATCCCTGGATGATGATGGCCCATTGTGACATGTGCAGTGTTCTAGACATGTGAGTGTTCTATCCAATATCCATGGATGATGATAGTCCATTGTGACATGCACCATGTTCTATCCATTATCCTTGGTTGATGATGGCCCATTGTGACATGTGCAGTGTTCTATCCATTATCCATGGATGATGATGGCCCATTGTGACATGCACCATGCTCTATCCATTATCCCTGGATGACGATGGCCCATTGTTACATGTGCAGTGTTCTATCCATTATCCCTGGATGATGATGGCCCATTGTAACATGTGCAGTGTTCTATCCATTATCGATGGATGATGATGGCCCATTGTGACACGCACAGTGTTCTATCCCTTATCGCTGGGTGATGATGGCCCATTGTGACATGAGCAGTGTTCTATCCATTATCCCTGGATGATGATGGCCCATTGTGACATGCACCATGTTCTATCCATTATCCCTGGATGATGATGGCCCATTGTGACATGCACCATGTTCTCTCCATTATCCCTGGATGATGATGGCCCATTGTGACATGTGCAGTGATCTACCCATTATCCCTGGATGATGATAGCCCATTGTGTCATGTGCAGTGTTCTATCCATTATCCATGGATGATGATGGCCCATTGTGACATGCACAATGTTCAATCTATTATACCTGGATGATGATGGCCCATTGTGACATGTGCAGTGTTCTATTCATTATCCATGGATGTTGATGGCCCATTGTGACACACACAGTGTTCTATCCCTTATCCCTGGGTGATGATGGCCCATTGTATCATGCACCATGTTCAATCTATTATCCCTGGATGATGATGGCCCATTGTGACATGTGCAGTGTTCTATCCATTATCCATGGATGATGATGGCCCATTGTGACACGCACAGTGTTCTATCCCTTATCCCTGGATGATGATGGCCCATTGTATCATGCACCATGTTCAATCTATTATCCCTGGATGATGATGGCCCATTGTGACATGTGCAGTGTTCTATCCATTATCCTTGGATGATGATGGCCCATTGTGACATGTGCAGTGTTCTATCCATTATCCATGGATGATGATGGCCCATTGTGACACGCACAGTGTTCAATCCCTTATCCCTGGATGATGATGGCCAATTGTGACATGCACCATGTTCTATCCATTATCTCTGGATGATGATGGCCCATGGTGACATGCACAATGTTCTATCCATTATCCATGGATGATGATCGGCCAATGTGACATGCAACATGTTCTCTCCATTATCCCTGGATGTTGATGGCCCATTCTATCCATTATCCCTGCATGATGATGGCCCATTGTGACATGTGCAGTGTTCTATCCATTGTCCCTGGATGATGATGGCCCATTGTGACATGTGCAGTGTTCTATCCATTATCCATGGATGGTGATGGCCCATTGTGACACGCACAGTGTTCTATCCCTTTTCTCTGGATGATGATGGCCCATTTTTACATGTACCATGTTCTATCCATTATCCCTGGATGATGATGACCCAGTATGACATGCTCCATGTTCTATCACTTATCCCTGGATGATGATGACCCAGTATGACATGCACCGTGTTCTATCCATTATCCCTGGATAATAAAGGCCCAGTATGACATGCACAGTGTTCTATCCATTATCACTGGATGATGATGGCCCAGTATGACATGCACCATGTTCTATCCATTATCACTGGATGATGATGGCCCAATGTGACATGCAACATGTTCAATCCATTATCCCTGGATGATGATGGCCCAGTATGACATGCACCATGTTCTATCCATTATCACTGGATGATGATGGCCCAATATGACATGCACAGTGTTCTATCCATTATCACTGGATGATGATGGCCCAGTATGACATGCACCATGTTCTATCCATTATCACTGGATGATGATGGCCCAATGTGACATGCACAGTGTTCTATCCATTATCCCTGGATGATGATGACCCAGTATGACATGCACCGTGTTCTATACATTATTACTGGATGATGATGGTCCATTGTGACATGAACCATGTTCTATTCATTATCCCTAGATGATGCTGGATCATTGTGACATGCACCATGTTCTATCCATTATCCCTGGATGATGATGGCCCATTGTGACATGTGCAGTGTTCTATCCATTATCCATGGATGATGATGGCCCATTGTGACACGCACAGTGTTTTATCCATTATCACTGGATGATGATGGCCCATTGTGACATGTGCAGTGTTCTATCCATTATACTTGGATGCTGATGGCCAATTGTTACATGTGCAGTGTTCTATCCATTATCCCTGAATGATGATGGCCCATTGTGACATGTGCAGTGTTCAATCCATTATCCATGGATGATGATGGCCCATTGTGACATGCACCATGTTCTATCCATTATCCCTGGATGATGATGGCCCATTGTAACATGTGCAGTGTTCTATACATTATCCATGGATGATGATGGCCCATTGTGACACACACAATATTCTATCACTTATCCCTGGATGATGATGGCCCATTGTGACATGTGCAGTGTTCTATCCATTATCCCTGGATGATGATGGCCCATTGTGACATGTGCAGTGTTCTATCCATTATCCATGGATGATGATGGCCCATTGTGACATGCACCGTGTTCTATACATTATTACTGGATGATGATGGCCCATTGTGACATGAACCATGTTCTATTCATTATCCCTAGATGATGCTGGATCATTGTGACATGCACCATGTTCTATCCATTATCCCTGGATGATGATGGCCCATTGTGACATGTGCAGTGTTCTATCCATTATCCATGGATGATGATGGCCCATTGTGACACGCACAGTGTTTTATCCATTATCACTGGATGATGATGGCCCATTGTGACATGTGCAGTGTTCTATCCATTATACTCTGGATGATGATGGCCACATTGTGACATGTGCAGTGTCTCTATCACATTATCCATGGATGATGATGGCCCATTGTGACACACACAATGTTCTATCACTTATCCCTGGATGATGATGGCCCATTGTGACATGTGCAGTGTTCTATCCATTATCCCTGGATGATGATGGCCCATTGTGACATGTGCAGTGTTCTATCCATTATCCATGGATGATGATGGCCCATTGTGACATGCACCATGTTCTATCCATTATCCCTGGATGATGATGGCCCATTGTGACATGCGCCATGTTCTCTCCATTATCCTGGATGATGATGGCCCATTGTGACACGCACAGTGTTCTATCCTTATCCCTGGATGATGATGGCCCATTGTGACATGCACCATGTTCTATCCTTATCCTTGGATGATGATGGCCCATTGTGACATGCACCATGTTCTCTCCATTATCCCTGGATGTTGATGGCCCATTCTATCCATTATCCCTGGATGATGATGGCCCATTGTGACATGTGAGTGTTCTATCAATATCCATGGATGATGATGGTCCATTGTGACACGCTGCAGTGTTTTATCCATTATCCCTGGATGATGATGGCCCATTGTGACATGCACCATGTTCTATCCATTATCCTTGGTTGATGATGGCCCATTGTGACATGTGCAGTGTTCTATCCATTATCCATGGATGATGATGGCCCATTGTGACACGCACAGTGTTCTATCCCTTATCCCTGGATGATGATGGCCCATTGTGACATGTGCAGTGTTCTATCCATTATCCCTGGATGATGATGGCCCATTGTGACATGTGCAGTGTTCTATCCATTATCCATGGATGATGATGGCACATTGTGACATGCACCATGTTCAATCTATTATCCCTGGATGATGATGGCCCAGTATGACATGCACAGTGTTCTATCCATTATCACTGGATGATGATGGCCCAGTATGACATGCACCATGTTCTATCCATTATCACTGGATGATGATGGCCCAGTATGACATGCACAGTGTTCTATCCATTATCACTGGATGATGATGGCCCAGTATGACATGCACCATGTTCTATCCATTATCACTGGATGATGATGGCCCAATGTGACATGCACAGTGTTCTATCCATTATCCCTGGATGATGATGACCCAGTATGACATGCACCGTGTTCTATACATTATTACTGGATGATGATGGCCCATTGTGACATGAACCATGTTCTATTCATTATCCTAGATGATGCTGGATCATTGTGACATGCACCATGTTCTATCCATTATCCCTGGATGATGATGGCCCATTGTGACATGTGCAGTGTTCTATCCATTATCCATGGATGATGATGGCCCATTGTGACACGCACAGTGTTTTATCCATTATCACTGGATGATGATGGCCCATTGTGACATGTGCAGTGTTCTATCCATTATACTTGGATGCTGATGGCCAAGTGTGACATGTGCAGTGTTCTATCCATTATCCATGGATGATGATGGCCCATTGTGACATGTGCAGTGTTCTATCCATTATCCATGGATGATGATGGCCCATTGTGACATGCACCATGTTCTATCCATTATCCCTGGATGATGATGGCCCATTGTAACATGTGCAGTGTTCTATCCATTATCCATGGATGATGATGGCCCATTGTGACATGCACCATGTTCTATCCATTATCCCTGGATGATGATGGCCCATTGTGACATGTGCAGTGTTCTATCCATTATCCATGGATGATGATGGCCCATTGTGACACGCACAGTGTTCTATCCATTATCCACTGGATGATGATGGCCCATTGTGACATGCGCAGTGTTCTATCCATTATCACTTGGATGATGATGGCCCAGTGTGACATGTGCCAGTGTTCTCATCCATTATCCCTGGATGATGATGGCCCATTGTGACATGCGCAGTGTTCTATCCATTATCCCTGGATGATGATGGCCCAGTATGACATGCACCATGTTCTATCCATTATCCCTGAATGATGATGGCCCATTGTGACATGCGCAGTGTTCTATCCATTATCCATGGATGATGATGGCCCATTGTGACATGCACCATGTTCTATCCATTATCCCTGGATGATGATGGCCCATTGTGACATGTGCAGTGTTCTATCCATTATCCATGGATGATGATGGCCCATTGTGACACACACAATGTTCTATCCACTTATCCCTGGATGATGATGGCCCATTGTGACATGTGCAGTGTTCTATCCATTATCCCTGGATGATGATGGCCCATTGTGACATGTGCAGTGTTCTATCCATTATCCATGGATGATGATGGCCCATTGTGACATGCACCATGTTCTATCCATTATCCCTGGATGATGATGGCCCATTGTGACACGCACAGTGTTCTATCCCTTATCCATGGATGATGATGGCCCATTGTGACATGCACCATGTTCTATCCCTTATCCTTGGATGATGATGGCCCATTGTGACATGCACCATGTTCTCTCCATTATCCCTGGATGTTGATGGCCCATTCTATCCATTATCCCTGGATGATGATGGCAAATTGTGACATGTGCAGTGTTCTATCCATTATCCCTCGATGTTGATGGCCCATTGTGACATGTGAGTGTTCTATCCAATATCCATGGATGATGATGGCCCATTGTGACATGCACCATGTTCTATCCATTATCCTTGGTTGATGATGGCCCATTGTGACATGTGCAGTGTTCTATCCATTATCCATGGATGATGATGGCCCATTGTGACACGCACAGTGTTCTATCCCTCATCCCTGGATGATGATGGCCCATTGTGACATGTGCAGTGTTCTATCCATTATCCCTGGATGATGATGGCCCATTGTGACATGTGCAGTGTTCTATCCATTATCCATGGATGATGATGGCCCATTGTGACATACACCATGTTCAATCTATTATCCCTGGATGATGATGGCCCATTGTGACATGTGCAGTGTTCTATCCATTATCCATGGATGATGATGGCCCATTGTGACACGCACAGTGTTCTATCCATTATCCATGGATGAGGATGGCCCATTGTGAGTGACATGCACCATGTTCTATCCATTATCCCTGGATGATGATGGCCCATTGTGACATGCACTATGTTCTATCTATTATCCCTGGATGATGATGGCCCATTTTGACACGCACAGTGTTCTATCCCTTATCCCTGGATGATGATGGCCCATTGTGACATGCGCAGTGTTCTATCCATTATCCTTGGATGATGAAGGCCCATTGTGACACGCGCAGTGTTCTATCCATTATCCCTGGATGATGATGGCCCATTGTGACATGTGCAGTGTTCTATCCATTATCCATGGATGATGATGGCCCATTGTGACACGCACATTGTTCTATCCCTTATCCCTAGATGATAATGGACCATTGTGACATGCGCAGTGTTCTATCCATTATCCTTGGATGATGATGGCCCATTGTGACATGTGCAGTGTTCTATTCATTATCCATGGATGATGATGGCCCATTGTGACACGCACAGTGTTCTATCCATTATCCCTGGATGATGATGGCCCATTGTGACATGTGCAGTGTTCTATCCATTATCCATGGATGATGATGGCCCATTGTGACATGCGCAGTGTTCTATCCATTATCCTTGGATGATGATGGCCCATTGTGACATGTGCAGTGTTCTATCCATTATCCATGGATGATGATGGCCCATTGTGACACGCACAGTGTTCTATCCATTATCCCTGGATGATGATGGCCCATTGTGACATGTGCAGTGTTCTATTCATTATCCATGGATGATGATGGCCCATTGTGACACGCACAGTGTTCTATCCACTTATCCCTGGATGATGATGGCCAATTGTGACATGCACCATGTTGTATCCATTATCTCTGGATGATGATGGCCCATTGTGACATGCACAATGTTCTCTCCATTATCCCTGGATGTTGATTGCCCATTCTATCCATTATCCCTGGATGATGATGGCCCATTGTGACATGTGCAGTGTTCTATACATTATCCCTGGATGATGATGGCCCATTGTGACATGTGCAGTGTTCTATTCATTATCCATGGATGATGATGGTCCATTGTGACACGCACAGTGTTTTATCCATTATCCCTGGATGATGATGGCCCATTGTGACATGCGCAGTGTTCTATCCATGATCCTTGGATGATGATGGCCCATTGTGACATGCGCAGTGTTCTATCCATGATCCTTGGATGATGATGGCCCATTGTGACATGTGCAGTGTTCTATCCATTATCCATGGATGATGATGGCACATTGTGACATGTGCAGTGTTCTATCCATTATCCATGGATGATGATGGCCCATTGTGACACGCACAGCGTTCTATCGCTTAACCCTGGGTGATGATGGCCCATTGTGACATGCGCAGTGTTCTATCCATTATCCCTGGATGATGATGGCCCATTGTGACATGCACCATGTTCTCTCCGTTATCCCTGGATGATGATGGCCCATTGTGACATGTGCAGTGTTCTATCCATTATCGCTGGATGATGATAGCCCATTGTGACATCTGCAGTGTTCTATCCATTATCCATGGATGATGATGGCCCATTGTGACATGCACCATGTTCAATCTATTATCCCTGGATGATGATGGCCCATTGTGACATGATTAGTGTTCTATCCATTATCCCTGGATGATGATGGCCCATTGTGACATGCACCATGTTCTCTCCATTATCCCTGGATGATGATGGCCCATTGTGACATGTGCAGTGTTCTATCCATTATCCCTGGATGATGATGGCCCATTGTGACATGTGTAGTGTTCTATCCATTATCCATGGATGATGATGGCCCATTGTGACATGCACCATGTTCAATCTATTATCCCTGGATGATGAAGGCCCATTGTGACATGTGCAGTGTTCTATCCATTATCCATGGATGATGATGGCCCATTGTGACACGCACAGTGTTCTATCCCTTATCCCTGGATGATGATGGCCCATTGCGACATGCGCAGTGTTCTATCCATTATCCATTGATGATGATGGCCCATTGTGACAAGCACCATGTTCTATCCCTTATCCTTGGTTGATGATGGCCCATTGTGACATGTGCAGTGTTCTATCAATTATCCATGGATGATGATGGCCCATTGTGACACGCACAGTGTTCTATCCCTTTATCCCTGGACGATGATGGCCAATTGTGACATGCACCATGTTCTCTCCATTATCCATGGATGATGATGGCCCATTGTGACATGCACCATGTTCTGTCCATTATCCCTGAATGATGATGGCCCATTGTGACATGCACCATGTTCTCTCCATTATCTCTGGATGTT
>CM065592.1:170731451-170757613 GCA_033119425.1 Bufotes viridis | reverse complement strand
GGGTATGGTGAGTTCATGTAAAATTTTATTTGTCACAAGTTAGTGGAATATGAGACTTTGTAAAAAACAAAAATAAAAAATAAATATCGATTTCCGCTAACTTGTGCCAAAAAAATAAATTCTGTGAACTCGCCATGCCCCTCACGGCAATACCTTGGGGTGTCTTCTTTCCAAAATGGGTCACATGTGGGGTATTTATACTGCCCTGGCATTTTAGGGGCCCTAAAGCGTGAGAATCCAAATGCGTAAAAATGGCCTGTGAAATCCTAAAGGTACTATTGGTTTTAGGGCCCCTTTGCGCATCTTGCTGCAAAAAGTGTCACACATGTGGTATCGCCGCACTCAGAGAAGTAGGGCAATGTGTTTTGGGGTGTATTTACATATACCTACAGTTGTGTTCAAAATTATTCAACCCCCACTGAAATTGGAGTGTTTTGGCCAGTTTGACATTGATTTTGATCATTTCAGTCATCTTGTTTACAATTAAATCAAAGAGGCACTTGTAAGTCAGACAAATATAACATAACATTTATAATGAAATAACCACAAATGTCTTTTCTGTGCTCACATCATTATCAGTTTTATTCAACCCCAAGTGACATTCAATCTTAGTACTTAGTACAACATCCTTTTCCAGTTATAACAGCTTTTAAACGTGAAGCATAGCTTGACACAAGTGTCTTGCAGCGATCTACGGGTATCTTCGCCCATTCTTCATGGGCAAAAGCCTCCAGTTCAGTCACATTCTTAGGCTTGCGCTGCTGCAACTGCTTTCTTTAAGTCCCACCAGAGGTTCTCAATCGGATTTAAGTCTGGTGACTGCGATGGCCACTTCAAAATGTTCCAGCCTTTAATCTGCAACCATGCTCTAGTGGACTTGGAGGTATGCTTGGGATCATTGTCCTGTTGAAAGGTCCAACGCCTCCCAAGCCTCAGGTTTGTGACGGACTGCATCACATTTTCATCCAATATCTCCTGGTACTGAAGAGAATTCATGGTACCTTGCACACGCTGAAGCTTCCCTGTACCTGTAGAAGCAAAACAGCCCCAAAGCATGATTGACCCCCGCCATGCTTCACAGTAGGCAAGGTGTTCTTTTCTTCATAGTCCTTGTTCTTCCTCCTCCAAACATAGCGTTGATCCATGGGCCCAAACAGTTCTAATTTTGTTTCATCAGTCCACAGAACACTATCCCAAAACTTTTGTGGTTTGTCCACATGACTTTTGGCATACTGCAGTCGACTCTTCTTATTCTTTGGAGACAGCAAGGGGTGCGCCTGGGAGTTCTGGCATGGAGGCCTTCATTACGCAGTGTGCGCCTTATTGTCTGAGCTGAAACTTCAGTACCCGCATCTGACAAATCTTTTTCAGTTCCTCAGCAGTCACACGGGGACTTTTCTCCACTTTGCGCTTCAGGTAGCGCACAGCAGTCGAAGTCAGCATCTTCTTTCTGCCACAACCAGGTAGCATTTCAACAGTGCCCTTTGCCTTGAATTTGCGAATGATGCTTCCTATGGTGTCTCTTGGTATGTTTAACATCTTTGCAATCTTCTTATAGCCATTGCCCTTACCGTGAAGATAAATCACCTCTTCTCTTGTCTTCCTGGACCATTCTCTTGACTTCACCATGTTTGTAAACACACCAGTAAATGTCTAGAAGGAGCTGAGTATCACAGTCATTTTAAATCTGCCTAATTGGTGCTTATTAGGTTTGATTGCTGCTCCTTGACATCCAATAGGTGTTTTCATTACCTGATCGAAAACACTTGAATGAACCTCTGTTCTTAAGAGTGGTAGTCTTTAAGGGGTTGAATAATTGTGTCAATGAAGAAATCACAAAAAAACATTTAATACTGTATTACAAAAACAATTGATGTCATTTTAGTTGCATTTGGTTCTTTAAAAAGTCCTTGTAAGATTTCATTCTGAACACAATTACAAATGTACACTAAATTCCCTAAAACCCTTTACAGCATTGGGGTTGAATAATTTTGAACACAACTGTATACTGTGTGTGAGAAATATCGCTGTAAACGACAACTTTTAAAAATTTTTTTGATACAAAGTTGTCAATTTACAGAGATATTTCTCTCACTCCAGCATGGGTATATGTAAAAATAAACCCCAAAACACATTTCCCTACTTCTCCTGAGTACGGCGATACCACATGTGTGACACTTTTTGCAGCCAAGATGTGCAAAGGGTCCCAAATTCCAATGAGTACCTTTTAGGAGGGCATTTTACGCATTTTTCTTCTCACGCTTTAGGGCCCCTAAAATGCCAGGGCAGTATAAATACCCCACATGTGATCCCCATTCTGAAAGAAGACACCCTAAGGTATTCCGTGAGGGGCATGGCGAGTTCATAGAAGATTTTTTTGGCACAAGTTAGCGGAAATTGATTTTTTATTGTTTTTCTCACAAAGTCTCCCTTTCCGCTAACTTTTGACAAAAGTTCAATTTTCATGGACTCACTATGCCCCTCAGCTAATACCTTGGGGTGTGTTCTTTCCAAAATGGGGTCATTTGTGGGGTGTTTGTACTGTTCTGGCATTTTGGCAGGGCTAATTGTGAGCAGCCATGTAAACCTAAAGGTACTCGTTGGAATTTGGGCCCCTTTGCACCAGGCTGCAAAAAGTGTCACTATGTGGTATGCCGTACTCAGAGAAGTAGGCAAGTGTTTTGGGGTGTATTTTTACATATACCCATGTTGGGAGAGAAATATCTCTGTAAATTGACAACTTTGTATAAAAAAATTTAAAAAGTTGTCGTTTACAGCGATATTTCTCACACAAAGTATGGGTATATATAAAAATACACCCCAAAACTCATTGCCCTACTTCTCCTGAGTACGGCGATACCACATGTGTGACACTTTTGCAGCCAAGATGCGTAAAGGGGCCCTAAATTCCAATGAGTACCTTTAGGATTTCACAGGGCATTTTTACGCATTTGGATTCTCACGCTTAGGACCCCTAAAATGCCAGGGCAGTATAAATACCCACATGTGACCCCATTGTGGAAAGAAGACACCCCAAGGTATTCCGTGAGGGGCATGGCGAGTTCACAGAAAAAAATTTTTGGCACAAGTTAGCGGAAATTGATATATATATATATATATTTTTTTTACAAAGTCTCATATTCCACTAACTTGTGACAAAAATAAAATTTTACATGAACTCACCATACCCTCACGGAATACCTTGGGGTGTCTCTTTCTAAAATGGGGTCACATGTGAGGTGTTTGTACTGCCCTGGCATTTGAGGGTCTCCGCAATCATTACACGTATGGCCAGCATTAGGAGTTTCTGCGATTCTCCTTATATTGAGCATACGGGTAATGAGATTTTTTTTCCGTTCAGCCTCTGGGCTGAAAAAAAAAAAATGAACGGCACAGATTTTTTTCATTCGCATCGATCAATGTGGGCTGAGCGCTAACTACCTAACAAGTAGCTAACTAACTGGCGGTGATAAGGGACCCTTATGCCCCATTCAGACGTCCGCAATTCTGTTTGCGGAACGGAATTGCGGACCCATTAATTTCTATGGGGACAGACTTTGTCCCGCTCGGATCCGGAATTACGGATCCGCACTTCCGGGTCTGCACTTCCGTTCCGCAAAAATATAGAACATGTCCTATTCTTGTCCGCAATTGCGGACAAGAAAAAGCATTTTCTATATAGTTCTGGCAATGTGCGGATCTGCAAAATGCGGAAAGCACATTGCCGGTGTCCGTGTTTTGAGGATCTGCGGATCGGCGGATTCGTGGATCAGATCCGCGGATCCGTGAATCCACGGATCCGTAAAAAACACGTGGACGTCTGAATGAAGCCTTACAAGGGGTGTGATCAATGACAGGGGGGTGATCAGGGAATCTAGATGGGGTGATCAAGGGGTTAATAAGTGGGGAGTGGGGTTAGTGTAGTGTTTGGTGCAACTTTACATAGCTACCTGGTCCTCTGGTGGTCGATCCCAGCAAATGGGACCACCAGAGGACCAGGTAGCAGGTGTATCAGACGCTGTTAACAAAACAGCGTCTGATATACATGTTTAATGCGATTTATTTCAGCATCTACAGCCTGCCAGCGATTGATCATCGCTGGCAGGCTGTAGTAGAACTCCTGAGACGCACGGCACTGTGAACGCGCGCGCTGCTCACAGGAAGTCTTGCGCCTCGCGAGACGACGCGCCGACGCGTCAGATCAGAACTACAGGACCTCCGCCGGACGCATCCGTGCGTTAGGCGGTCCTGTAGTGGTTAAAGTATAACTGTCAATTATTATAATTTTTTTACTATTGGATTTTGGTGATTAATATCACCTTGTTGGCCCTGTTTTAATTTCTGATTGTTTAATAAATAACCCCTAAAAGCCACCTAAAAGTCCCCAGTATTGACTATTGTTACCTGAGATTAAAATCAGGTTGCTATGCTCCTTCCGTCTACCAGATGAGGACGGAGCACGCTGCAGTGCACTGGGAACTGATAGTGAGTCAACATTGTAAGGGAATGTATAAAAAGCCAGTTTCTTCCTGACAGGAGATAACATTGCTGGGCTGTGTGTGTGAACTTCTCCACATGTCTGTGCTTGGCAGACATTCCCTTAGCAGTGCTGGAGAATGTAGAGCTCAGGGAGATCTGTCTGCTCAGTGTATAAATGAAAGCCTTATCTGATAGGAGAGCTTGTAGGAGGACTATAGGCTTCAGTCAGACGTGGGAACTTCACTGCAAGACCCCCCTATACAGAGCTGGTCTTCACTAACTTCACTGCAGGCGCCCTATGGATTAGCCTCAGGGCTGAGGGCGGCCATCTTAATAGAATAGTGAAGTTGTAGTTTTATGCAGACTGGTTGCTAACGGCTGAATCTTATTAAATAAGGGGTAAGTAAGTCTAATAGTTATTGATTCAGGTATATTATCATATTAGTAACTACATATATGAAAACTGAAATTAGGGTCTAAATGTGACAGTTATCCTTTAATGATCTGGGTCACATCTAGTGACCATAGTGTGTGGCTTTGTGTAACAAATACAGCCCTACATCAGTAAACAGTGTCTGCAGCGCAACTTCCATTAATCTGGGTCTAATAGTGTTCATATTCTGTGGATTTATGTGACATACTTATCTGGCCTCCCCAAACAGTTTCTGTATTTCAAATTACATTAATCTGGGCATAATATACTCTCCATATTCAGGGGGTTTATGTGACAGATAGTGCCCAGCAAGCCAGCATCCGAAAACTGTATTATACTGTACTGTGAGTGTTTCTGTATTTAAATTTACATTAATCTGGGCATAATATAGTGTCTATTATGTGCAGGGGCATAGCTAGAAATGACTGGGCCCCATAGCAAAAAAAATGTATGGGCCCCCTCCTCCCAGATTCAGGAGCTTATGAATATTCAGAACTCATCATTCACGTGTTCAATATAACATAGTGGGAAAAGTGACCCAGCATTTTTCTAAGTGGATCTGTCATTAGCTTCTGTTGCTCTTAGTTAAAACTGCTGACAGATCCAGCATCAGTTATTTGTATACCTTTTCTTGCTACTTTCCTACTGCTGGGACCCCCAACAATCCCAAGAAAAAAGTATCCATTGTGATGCAACAGCAGGAAGGGAATGCCCCCTGCCGCTCCATTCATTCTCTATGGGACTGCTCCATAAGATTGGAGGAACAGGACCCCCTTCTCAGCCTCGGTGGGGGCCCAATCACTGGGACCAACACTGATCAGGGAGTTTTCCAGTATCTGCTAATCCACCGCTCAAGTTATCATTTAAAATAATGAATCTCTATGGGGAGCAGCTATCCCTCACCCCCATACAACAGGGGTGATCACTGACAAGAAAGCAATGTTGGGAACGCACACGATGGTCCCGGTGATTGCCTGCAGGCGGCCGGTGTAAAGGGCCCTGTAGAATGGGTTAATAAACCACCCCCATTTAAGGGGTTTTGTCATGAATAACTCACATCCCTATTGGCTGGCATTCGTCTGGTGGGGACACAATCTATATTATAAATGGTAGGGTATAAGTCTGAAAATGTAGTGTATAGTTTCCAAAAAGGAGACTAGCGCACACACACTACAGACGTATAATGCTGCCTTTGACTGGTTGCTATGGGCAACGGCCCCACTCCCCAGCCGTATTACAGCTCCTAACGGTGCCATTTGTGGCTGCTTAGGACAGTGCGGTGGCGGCACATGCCCCTCATCAGCTCCCCAGCCACGGCCACGTCCCGCACACGGCATGCCTTCTCTCCAGTGACTGTTTGTGGGGCCGGGACCCAGGGGTGCTCCTCACCTGTCCTGCTGTGGAGGCCGGGTCCATGGCGGGGTGTCCAGATGTGTACACGGCTGTAAGTGCAGATGTTGTGGCCGGGGAAACTTTACACAACAGCCGTGTGCTGCAAAGCTGGGGGGGCAGGGTGAGCTGGTAGGTGAGCAGCTGCTAAGCAGACATGAGCAGCCGCTCAGCAGACATGATCGGCCGGGGGCACAATAAATGCTGCGCGGCTGCACAGCTTAGAGGGAAGGGAACACTGTACACAGCCTGTCGCCACATGAATTTAAAAAAATAAAAAATACTCAGCTGGCGGCCCAGGCCCCCAGTGGCATAGGGCCCCATAGCCATTGCTATGGCTGCTATGGCGATCCCTATGCCACTGATTCTGTGGGTTTATGTGACATATACCGTCCGGCATACGAAAAAGTGTCATATATTTCCAAATTGCAACAATCTGGGTCAGAACACAGTGTCCATATTTTGTGGTTTTATGGAACATATACTGTCCATCATTCGAAAAGAGTGCCTGATGCGAAAATCTAAATAATCTAGGCCTAATCTAGTGTGCACAGCATGTGCCTCTATGTGTCAAATACTGTACCACAGGTGAAATCAGTGTATTTTGGGGAAATTTACATGATTTGTGCAACATTTAGTGTCATAGCAAAGGCAGGTGCGCTCTGCGGCAATACTAAACCCTCACACTGATAAAATTGAGAGGTTAGTTCGACATATCCTACTAGGAGGACATGTCTTAAGCTCGGACACCACGGCCTGCTTTTCATCTACAGGCTACATTCAGGTGCAGCTGGTAGGATCTGGGCCATATCAGCTGGTCTTGGGTGGGGCTCAAAGGCACCTCTCACCTCCCCTTGCAAGCATGCTTACATGCTGGAGGTCACTGGTGAGCTGTCTGTGAGTCAGGCCTTATGCTCCCGTAATGCCCAACGGCCCCTGGTATCGCCCAAATGGCACAGGTAGGTTGAGTGGTAGGGCCTCGGGCTACTTGAGAGACCTTGCCGTGGTGTCCGAGCTTAAGACATGTCCTCCTAGTAGGATATGTTGAACTAACCTCTCAATTTTATCAGTGTGAGGGTTTAGTATTGCCGCAGAGCGCACCAGCCTTTGCTATGGTTATGTTTTTGATGGTTCTCCACATCCACATTATCGTTATTGTATGTAGGATGGTTATTGTGGTACTTGTAGTCCGTTGCTGGCATCTTCCATTGTATGCATTTTTTGCTGTTGATTGCCCCTAGCAATGGACTACAAGTGCAGGATGTGCTCCCCTATATACATGCACAACTGCATATGGGTTGAGCATATCCTGCTTGTTAAACATCACACCACGTTTTCTAATGGTTTGTATAATATGTTTGGAGGTGTATAAACTCCAATTTAAATGTGCCTGCTTTTCATCTACAGGCTACATTCAGGTGCAGCTGATAGGCTCTGGGCCATATCAGCTGGTCTCGGGTGGGGCTCACAGGCACCTTCCACCTCCCATTGCAAGCATGGTTACATGCTGGAGGTCACTGGTGAGCTGTCTGTGAGTCAGGCCTTATGCTCCCGTAATGCCCAACGGCCCCTGGTATCGCCCATACGGCACAAGTAGGTTGAGTGGTAGGGCCTCGGGCTACTTGAGAGACCTTGCCGTGGTGTCCGAGCTTAAGACATGTCCTCCTAGTAGGATATGTCAAACTAACCTCTCAATTTTATCAGTGTAAGGGTTTAGTATTGCCGCAGAGCGCACCTGCCTTTGCTATAATTATGTTTTTGATGGTTCTCCACAGCCACATTATCGTTATCATATGTAGGATGGTTATTGTGGTACTTGTAGTCTGTTGCTGGCATCTTCCATTGTATGCATTTTTTGCTGTTGATTGCCCCTAGCAACGGACTACAAGTGCAGGATGTGTTCCCTTATATACATGCACAACTGCATATGGGTTGAGCATATCCTGCTTGTTAAACATCACACCACGTTTTCTAATGGTTTGTACAAAATGTAGTCTCCACAGTAGTTTAGTTTCCACAATTTAGTTTCCATGTGTCTCTGTGCCAAATACTATACCACAGGAGAAACCAGTGTATTTTGGGAAATTTACATTATTTATGCAACATTTAGTGCCCATAGAATGTGCCTCTCTGTGTCAAATACAGTACCACAGGTGAAACCAGTGTATTTTGGGTAAATTTAGATTATTTGTACAACATTTAGGCCCCTTTCACACGGGCGAGTTTTCCGCGTGGGTGCAATGCGTGAGGAGGACGCATTGCACCCGCACTGAATCCGGACCCATTCATTTCTATGGGGCTGTGCACATGAGCGGTGATTTTCACGCATCACTTCTGCGTTGCGTGAAAATCGCAGCATGTTCTATATTCTGCGTTTTTCACGCAACGCAGGCCCCATAGAAGTGAATGGGGCTGCGGGAAAATCGCAAGCATCCGCAAGCCAAGTGCGGATGCGTTGCGATTTTCCCGCATTGTTGCTTAGCAACGGGACCCAATCTCTATTATTTCCCCTTATAACATGGTTATAAGGGAAATAATAGCATTCTTAATAAAGAATGCATTGTTAAATGATGAGGAAGGGGTTAAAAATAATAAAAGTTAACTTACCTTAGCCACTTGATCGCGTGAGTCGCGATCTGTCCTCTCTTTCCCTGCAGCATCTATGATCTAAAGGACCTGTGATGACGTCACATCACATGGTCCAATCACATGGTCCATCTTACCATGGTGATGGACCATGTGATTGAACCATGTGATGTGACGTCATCACAGGTCCTTAGATCATAGATGCTGCAGAAAGAGAGACAGATCGCGACATGCGATCAAGTGGCTAAGATAAGTTAACTTTCATTATTACAACCCCTTCCTCATCATTAACAATGCATTCTTTATTAGAATGCTATTATTTCCCCTTATAACCATGTTATAAGGGAAAATAATCAATTCTCCAGTAGACCCGAAACCGGACTTCAGTGATGAAGTCCGGCTTCGGGTTGGGTACCAAACATGGCGTTTTTCTCACGCGCGTGCAAAACGTGTTGCAAACGTTTGCACCCGCGCGGGAAAAACGCACATATTCCCGCAACGCACCCGCCTCTTATCCGGGCGTCAAACATGACGCCCGTGTGAAAAAGGCCTTAGTGTCCACAGCATGTGCCTCTCTCTGTCAAATACTGTTGCACAGGTGAAACCAATGTATTTTGGGAAATTTTCGTTATTTGTGCAACATCTATTGTCCACAATGTGTGCCTCTATGTGTCAAATACTGTAACCACTAGTGATGAGCGGCAGGTGCCATATTCGATTTCGACAAAATTACCGCGATTAATATGCGATTTAAATAATCGCGTATTGCGATTTTAACTTAAGGCTACTTTCCTATTGGTTTCATATCTAGAATTATAGCGAAGATGACGGATATGACGAATGTGTTCGTCATATTCCTCAAAAGCGAAGATAACAAAGTATTCTACATCTTCGTTTTAGCAACCTATTCGTCAACTTAGCTAATTCTAGCAATCAAATAGAAAGGTTGACTATAGAGACAACTGTGTTTAATTCAGCTATGCGATTATTTATATATTTTTTTTAATAAATAGAATAATTATAATAATTATATCAAGTAATATAATTATTCTATAAAAAAAAAAAAAAAAAAATCGCATAGTGAATTTAACACAGCTGTCTCTATAGTCAGTCAACCTTCCTATTTGATTGCTAGAATTAGCGAAGTTGACGAATAGGTTGACTAAAGCGAAGATGTAGAATACCGTTATCTTCGTTTTGAGGAATATGGCGAATACATTCGTCATATTTAGCTATTCGCTAATTCTACCAAGCCAACCATAAAGTTCCTTGCTCATGGAGCGTCCCCATCACCATGGGAACGTCTCCATATACTAAAGTACGGGTGAATTACGTTGAAATCGCAATGCGATTAATTCAGTTATATTAATCGCATTGCATTTCAACTTAGAGCTGGGTTTATAATGGGTCAGCTTGCTAGAATGAACGAAGTTAACGAATATGGAATATAGCAGCACTGCTAAGTTGAATTTGCAATGCGATTAATTTAACTTGAAGTAATCGCATTGCGATTTCAACTTAGCACTGCTAGTGCTATATTCCATATTCGTTAATTCTAGCCTATGTAAGATAGCAGTGCTAAGTTGTAATCGCAATGCGATTAATATAACTTAAATTAATTGCATTGCGATTTCAACGTAATTCCTCAAATCCGACAGTACATTTTAGTATATGGAGACGTTCCCATGGTTGGGGACGCTCCATGAGCACGGAAGTCGGCAGAAGCGGCAATGGGCACTGACTAGAGCAGCCAGGAAGCCAGGAATCCTCAGGACAGGTAAGAACTACTGTTGGGAAGTGGGAAAGAAAAAATATAACTAAAAAAAAAAAAAACGAATATTCGAAATAGCGAATTTATAGCGCTATATTCGAAATATTCGCAATTAGCGAGTGCCAATATTCAGCTAAAAAATTCGCTATTCGAATATTCGCGCTCAACACTAGTAACCACAGGTGAAACCAGTGTATATTGGGGAAATTGACATAATTTGTGCGACATTTAGTGTCCACAGCATGTGCCTTTCTGTGTCAAATACTGTACCACAGGTGAAATCTGTGTATTTTGGGGAAATTTACATTTTTGTGCAACATTTAATGTCCACAGCATGTGTCTCTGTGTGTCAAATACTATACCAGAGGTGAAACAAGTGTATTTTGGGGAAATTTAGATTATTTGTGAAACATTTAGTGTCCACAACATGTGCCTCTCTGTGTCAAATGCTGTTCACTGAGGTGAAGCCAGTGTATTTTGGGGAATTGTCATTATTTGTGCAACATCTACTGTCTACAACGTGTGCCTCTATGTGCCAAATACTGTACCACAGGTGGAACCAGGGTATTTTGGGGAAATTTACATTATTTGTGCAACATTTAGTGTCCACAGCATGTGCCTCTCTGTGTCAAATACTGTACCATGGGTGAAACCAGTGTACTTTTGGGGAATTTTTATCATTTGTGCAACATCTACTGCCCACAGCATGTGCCTATATGTGTCAATTACTGTACCACAGATGAAACCAGTGTATTTTGGGGAAATGTACATTATTTGTGCAACATTTAGTGTCTTCAGCATGTGCCTCTCTGTTTCAAATACAGTACCACAGGTGAAACCAGTGTATTTTGGGGAATTTTCACTATTTGTGCAACATCTACTGTCCACAACGTGTGCCTCTCTGTGCCAAATACTGTTCCACAGTTGAAACCAGTGTATTTTGGGGAGATTTAGATTATTTGTGCAACATTTAGTGCTCACAGAATGTGCCTCTCTGTGTCAAATACTGTACCACAGGTGAAACCAGCGTATTTTGGGGAATTTTCATTATTTGTGCAACATCTACTGTCCATAACGTTTGCCTCTATGTGTCAAATACTGTACCATAGAGTGAAACCAGTGTATTTTGGGGAATTTTACATTATTTGTGCAACATTTAGTGTCCACAGCATGTTCCTCTCTGTGTCCAAATACTGTACCATGGGTTAAACCAGTGTATTTTTGGGAATTTTTATTGTTTGTGCAACATCTACTGTCTACAGCATGTGCCTCTATGTGTCAACTACTGTACCACAGGTGAAACTAGTGTATTTTGGGGAAATGTACATTATTTGTGCAACATTTAGTGTCTACAGCATGTGCCTCTCTGTGTCAAATACAGTACCACAGGTGAAATAAGTGTATTTTGGGAAATTTAGATTATTTGTGCAACATTTAGTGTCCTCAGCATGTGCCTCTCTGTGTCAAATACTGTTCTACAGGTGAAAACAGTGTATTTTGGGAATTTTCATTATTTGTGCAACATGTACTGTCCACAACGTGTGCCTCTATGTGTCAAATACTGTACTATACAAATATAATACTATACAAATACTATATAATGCTATACAAATACTATACAAATTATATAGAATTGCGGAACGGATGCGGACACTTTCACGGTCGTGTAAATGTAGCCTTAGTGCTACACACAAGGCCCCAATGATAGTGTCACATACTCTGTGCCCACTGTATATAGTACCATCTGCCCTGTGTATAGTGCCACACACAGTGCCCTAAATGCTAATGCACATGCTCTGTGCCCCCTGTATATAGTGCCACACACAGTGCCTCTAATGCTAGTGCCACATGTTTTGTGCTCTCTGTATTTAGTGCCACATGGCCTATGTGCAGAACCCCCAGTCCTGTCCTGTGGGCCCCTACTTATCTGATGCCCTGCCCTCTAGGCCCCTATCCATCTGATGCCACACTCCTCCGGGCACCATGTGCAGATTGGGGACACCTGTATTAGGCCAGAATGGGGACTGGATCTCGGAGCGGCGGGGAGCAGGCGAGTATGGTTTTTCAACAACTGTACAATGCACCGCTAGTTCACATCACATTTTGTCCCACATTTAAGGCTGGGTTCACATCACGTTTTTCCATCCGTTTAACGTACGCAAAAAAGCAGATTCGGATGCCTCATACTGATGCCATGACAGTGACATCCGTTCACCATAGAGTTTCATTGTTAAAAAACAAAAAAAACAATTGTTTTTACCTGATTGTGCAGGATTCAAGAACGTGGAGTGCTGCATTTTTGTATTGTGTTACGTCATAGTCCAGTAAAAACACATATATGTTAAAGAATCAAATGCCACTGTATGACACCTGCCTGCCCGTTTAAAAAATTAGCTGTGGGGCTCAGTCATTTCTAGCTACGCCACTGGTTACCAGGGCCTCAGACCATGGGGACAGACTACAGTCGGTATCAGGCCTGCAGCAATACATAGAATGGGCGCCTATCCTACAGCAGGGGTCATGCTGTGCTGTACATACAGTGTTGTGTAACGTCATGTTCACCTCTCCGGGTATATTACCCAGAAAAGCACAATTCTGCAAAAAGGACATGTTCTATCATTTGGTGGAACGTAAGTGCGGAATGGAACCCCATGGATGCACTGCGTAGTGCTTACGTAGTGTTCCGTTCCGTGATTCCGTTTTGCACCCTTCCGCATCTCCGGATTTGCGGACCCATTGAAGTGAATGGATCCTCATCCGTGATGCGGAATGCACACGGAAGGGTGCCCATTTATTGCTAATCCGCATTTGCGGTCCGCAGTACGGGAATGGCCAGCCCCCTTTCACATGATCGATATGGGTTGGCCTCAGATGCGTTCAGGGTGCATTAAGTAAAACTCGCACCATTTTTCAAGCAAGTTCAGTCAGTTTTGTCTACGATTGCGTTCAGTTTTTCCTGCGCGGGTGCAATGCGTTTTGATGCATTTTTCATGCACATTTAAGATAGTTCCTCCTATATGTGCCCCCTTTATGTATTGTAGCTGTTAAATTTGCCCCCTGTATGTATAGTGCCTCTTATATGTGCCCTCTTTATGTATAGCACCTCTTATATGTTCCCTCTTAATGTGAAGTGTCTCTTATATGTGCCCCCTTATGTATATCACCTCTTATATATGCCCCCTTTATGTATATCACCTCTTATATGTGCCCACTGTATGTATAGTGCCTGTTATATCTGCCCCCTTTATGTATAGTGTCTCCTATATGGGCCCACTGTATGTAAAGTGTCTCTTATATGTGCCCCCTTTATGTATATCACCTCTTATATGTGCCCCCTTTATGTATATAACCTCTTATATGTTCGCTCTTTATGTTAAGTGTCTCTTATATGGGCCCACTGTATGTATAGTGCCTCTTATATCTGCCCCCTTTATGTACTCCACCCCACTCCAACATACAGTCTAATGTAAATATTATACCTCCCTACAGCCCTAACTTACAGTTCCAGTTAAATAACCACAACTCCCAGCGAGGGCACCGCTAACTAGGCGAGGTGAGGCGATCGCCTCAGGCTGCGTGGCCCTGTTGACATGTGGGGGCGACAGCCGCATGGCACAAGGATATGAGCACTTCCATTGTGGAACAGCTCATCTCCATAGTCATCTGTATCGCCGTCCTCAGGACACCGATACAGATGGATATGCTGCAGCGGGGCAGGAGGGAGAGACGTCTCCCTTCCCCGTTCCTCTGATAGGCTGCAGGGACGCGGTCGTGGTGGTGTTAGTGTACCCTCTGGTGCTGGGAGAGGACGTGGCCATTCTGCCACTGCCACACGTCCTAGTGAACCAACTACCTCAGGTTCCAGTACCCGCCAGAATTTACAGCGACATTTGGTGGGGCCCAATGCCGTTCTAAGGATGGTAAGGCCTGAGCAGGTACAGGCGCTAGTCAATTGGGTTGCCGACAGTGGATCCAGCATGTTCACAACATTATCTCCCACCCAGTCTTCTGCAGAAAGCGCACAGGTGGCACCTGAAAACCAAGCCCATCAGTCTGTCACATCACCCCCATGCATATCAGGGAAACTGTCGGAGCCTCAAGTTATGCAGCAGTCTCTTATGCTGTTTGAAGACTCTGCTGGCAGGGTTTCCCAAGGAAATCCACCTAGCCCTTCCCCAGTGGTGGAAGACATAGAATGCACTAATGCACAACCACTGATGTTTCCTGATGATGAGGACATGGGAATACCACCTCATCGGAGTCCACACGTCTCTGATGATGACGAACAGGAGGTCAGGGAGGAAGACTGTGTGGAAGACGATGCAGGGGACGGATGATGAGGTCCTAGACCCCACATGGAATGAAGGTCATGCCACTGACTTTCATAGTTCAGAGGAAGAGGCAGTGGTAAGACCGAGCCAACAGCGTAGCAAAAGAGGGAGCAGGGGGGAAAAGCAGAACAGCCGCCGCCAAGAGAGTTCGCCTGATACTGGCCACCGCCACCAGGGACCGAGCACCCCAAAGGCAGCTTCAAGGAGTTCCCTGGCATGGCACTTCTTTAAACAATGTGCTGATGACAAGACCCGAGTGGTTTGCACGCTGTGCCATCAGATCCTGAAGCGAGGCATTAACGTTCTGAACCTTAGCACAACCTGCATGACCAGGCATCTACATGCAAAGCATGAACTGCAGTGGAGTAAACACCTTAAAAGCAAGGAACTTACTCTGGCTCCCCCTGCTCCCTCCTCTGCTGCTGCCACCTCGGCCTCTTCCTCCGCCTCGGGAGGAACGTTGGCACCTGCCGCCCACCAAACAGAGGATGTGCCAGATACACCACCACCTGCATCACCAAGCAACTCCACCATGTCACACGGCAGCGTTCAGCTCTCCATCTCACAAACCTTGTAGAGAAAGCGTAAATTCCCACCTAGCCACCCTCGAGCCCTGGGCCTGAATGCCAGCATTTCTAAACTACTGGCCTTTGAAATGCTGTCATTCAGGCTGGTGGACACAGACAGCTTCAAACAGCTGATGTCCATGGCTGTCCCACAATATGTTGTCCTCAGCCACCACTACTTCTCCAAGACAGCCGGGCCTTCCCTGCACAACATAGTATCCGATAAAATCAAGTGTGCACTGCGCAACGCCATCTGTGGCAAGGTCCACCTAACCAAAGATACGTGGACCAGTAAGCACGGCCAGGGACGCTATATCTCCCTAACTGCACACTGGGTAAATGTAGTGGCGGCTGGGCCCCAGGCGGAGAGTTCCTTAGGCGCACGTCCTTCCGCCGCCAAGGATCACAGGGCATCATTCTTTGCCTCCTGTAGCCTCCTCCTTCTACTCGGCTTCCTCCCCTCTGCTTCCACCAGCTCATCCAGTCAGCCACACACCTTCACCACCAACTTCAGCACAGCCCGGGGTAAGCGTCAGCAGGCCATTCTGAAACTCATATGTTTGGGGGACAGGCCCCACACCGCGCAGGAGTTGTGGCGGGGTATTGAACAACAGACCGACCAGTGGTTGCTGACGGTGGGCCTCAAGCCCGGCCTGGTGGTGTGCGATAATGGGCGAAATCTCGTCGCAGCTCTGGGACTAGCCGATTTGGCGCACATCCCTTGCCTGGCGCATGTGCTGAATTTGGTGGTGCAGAAGTTCATTCACAACTACCCCAACATGTCAGAGCTGCTGCATAAAGTGAGGGCCGTCTGTGCACGCGTCCGGCGTTCACATCCTGCCGCTGCTCGCCTGTCTGCGCTACAGCGTAATTTCGGCCTTCCCGCTCACCGCCTCATATGCGACGTGCCCACCAGGTGGAACTCCACCTTGCACATGCTGGAGAGACTGTGCGAGCAGCAGCAGGCCATAGTGGAGTTTCAGCTGCAGCACGCACGCGTCAGTCGCACTCGTGGAACAGCACCACTTCACCACCAATGATTGGGCCTCCATGTGAGACCTGTGTGCCCTGTTGAGCTGTTTCGAGTACTCCACCAACATGGCCAATGGTGATGACACCGTTATCAGCGTTACAATACCACTTCTATGTCTCCTTGAGAAAACGCTTAGGGCGATGATGGAAGAGTAGGTGACCCAGGAGGAGGAGGAGGAGGAGGATGAGGGGTCATTTTTAGCACTTTCAGGCCAGTCTGTTAGAAGTGGCTCAGAGGGAGGTTTTTTGCAACAGCAGAGACCTCTCTCCTCTGTCTGGGTGCTGGTCCAAAATAAATGAGAGTGACCTTCTCCGGTGGTGGTTGATATGACGCATGATTCCTTGCTGTGGGACCTGTATCCTCTGTCTGGGTGCTGGTCCAAAATAAATGAGAGTGGCCTTCTCCGGTGGTGGTTGATATGAGGCATGATTCCTTGCTGTGGGACCTCTCTCCTCTGTCTGGGTGCTGGGCCAGAAATAAATGAGAGTGGCCTTCTCCGGTGGTGGTTGATATGACGCATGATTCCTTGCTGTGGGACCTCTCTCCTCTGTCTGGGTGCTGGTCCAAAATAAATGAGAGTGGCCTTCTCCATTGGTGGTTGATATGAGGCATGATTCCTTGCTGTGGGACCTCTCTCCTCTGTCTGGGTGCTGGTCCAAAATAAATGAGAGTGGCCTTCTCCGTTGGTGGTTGATATGACGCATGATTCCTTGCTGTAGGACCTCTCTCCTCTGTCTGGGTGCTGGTCCAAAATAAATGAGAGTGGCCTTCTCCGTTGGTGGTTGATATGACGCATGATTCCTTGCTGTGGGACCTCTTCCTCTGTCTGGGTGCTGGTCCGAAATAAATAGAGTGGCCTTCTCCATTGGTGGTTGATATGACGCATGATTCCTTGCTGTGGGACCTCTCTCCTCTGTCTGGGTGCTGGTCCAAAATAAATGAGAGTGGCCTTCTCCGGTGGTGGTTGATATGAGGCATGATTCCTTGCTGTGGGACCTCTCTCCTCTGTCTGGGTGCTGGTCCAAAATAAATGAGAGTAGCCTTCTCAGTGGTGGTTGATATGACGCATGATTCCTTGCTGTGGGACCTCTCTCCTCTGTCTGGGTGCTGGTCCAAAATAAATGAGAGTGGCCTTCTCCGTTGGTGGTTGATATGACGCATGATTCCTTGCTGTGGGACCTCTCTCCTCTGTCTGGGTGCTGGTCCAAAATAAATGAGAGTGGCCTTCTCCGGTGGTGGTTGATATGACGCATGATTCCTTGCTGTGGGACCTCTATCCTCTGTCTGGGTGCTGGTCCAAAATAAATGAGAGTGGCCTTCTCCGGTGGTGGTTGATATGACGCATGATTCCTTGCTGTGGGACCTCTCTCCTCTGTCTGGGTGCTGGTCCAAAATAAATGAGAGTGGCCTTCTCCGGTGGTGGTTGATATGACGCATGATTCCTTGCTGTGGGACCTCTCTCCTCTGTCTGGGTGCTGGTCCAAAATAAATGAGAGTGGCCTTCTCCGGTGGTGGTTGATATGAGGCATGATTCCTTGCTGTGGGACCTCTCTCCTCTGTCTGGGTGCTGGTCCAAAATAAATGAGAGTGGCCTTCTCCGGTGGTGGTTGATATGACGCATGATTCCTTGCTGTGGGACCTGTATCCTCTGTCTGGGTGCTGGTCCAAAATAAATGAGAGTGGCCTTCTCCGTTGGTGGTTGATATGAGCGCATGATTCCTTGCTGTGGGACCTCTCTCCTCTGTCTGGGTGCTGGGCCGAAATAAATGAGAGTGGCCTTCTCCGGTGGTGGTTGATATGACGCATGATTCCTTGCTGTGGGACCTCTCTCCTCTGTCTGGGTGCTGGTCCAAAATAAATGAGAGTGGCCTTCTCCGGTGGTGGTTGATATGAGGCATGATTCCTTGCTGTGGGACCTCTCTCCTCTGTCTGGGTGCTGGTCCAAAATAAATGAGAGTGGCCTTCTCCGGTGGTGGTTGATATGAGGCATGATTCCTTGCCTTTGGACCTCTCTCCTCTGTCTGGGTGCTGGTCCAAAATAAATGAGAGTGGCCTTCTCCGGTGGTGGTTGATATGAGGCATGATTCCTTGCTGTGGGACCTCTCTCCCTCTGTCTGGGTGCTGGTCCAAAATAAATGAGAGTGGCCTTCTCCGGTGGTGGTTGATATGAGGCATGATTCCTTGCTGTGGGACCTCTCTCCTCTGTCTGGGTGCTGGTCCAAAATAAATGAGAGTGGCCTTCTCCGGTGGTGGTTGATATGAGGCATGATTCCTTGCTGTGGGACCTCTCTCCTCTGTCTGGGTGCTGGTCCAAAATAAATGAGAGTGGCCTTCTCCGTTGGTGGTTGATATGAGGCATGATTCCTTGCTGTGGGACCACTCTCCTCTGTCTGGGTGCTGGTCCAAAATAAATGAGAGTGGCCTTCTCCGGTGGTGGTTGATATGACGCATGATTCCTTGCTGTGGGACCTGTATCCTCTGTCTGGGTGCTGGTCCAAAATAAATGAGAGTGGCCTTCTCTGGTGGTGGTTGATATGACGCATGATTCCTTGCTGTGGGACCTGTATCATCTGTCTGGGTGCTGGTCCGAAATAAATGAGAGTGGCCTTCTCCAGTGGTGGGTGATATGACGCATGATTCCTTGCTGTGGGACCTCTCTCCAATTGATATTGGTTAATTTTTATTTATTTTATTTTAATTCATTTCCCTATCCACATTTGTTTGCATGGGATTTACCTACATTTTGCTGCCTTTGGCAGCCCTCTAGCCCTTTCCTGGACTATTTTACAGCCTTTTTAGTGCCTAAAGTTCGGGTCCCCATTGACTTCAATGGGGTTCGGGTTCGGGATAAAGTTCGGGTCGAGTTCGAATCCCGAACCCGAACATTTTCGGGAAGTTTGGCCGAACTTCTCGAACCCGAACATCCAGGTGTTCGCTCATCTCTAGTCAGTAGTCATGCATCTTCTGATCAGTAACATACATTTTTAATAAATTTGGTTTGCTGCCAGCAATGCACAGCTGTGGCTTATCACTGGCAAAAATGGGTTAATGTCACCCACCAATGGAACAGGTGATATTCAGAAATGTTAGGCCCCTGGCACCCAGACATAGGATATATCAATGCTCGGTAAAACAGGCTTCATGTCACCCACCAATGCAGCAGACGATTATCAGAAATGGAGGCCCCTGGCACCCAGACAGAGGAGAGGTCATTGGACGGCAAAAATAGGTTAATGTCACCTACCAAAGCAACAGACAGTTATCTGAAATGTAGGCCCCCGGCACCCAGACAGAGGAGAGGGCAATGCATGGCAAAAGAGGCATTATTTTCACCCAGCAATTAGGCCCCTGGCACCCAGACAGAAGAGACAGGTCACGTAACAGCAAAACAGGTATCATGTCACGCAGCAATGCAGCAGTCGATTATCATAAATGTAGGCCCCTTGCACCCAGACAGAGGAGAGGTAATTGGCCGGCAAAAGAGGTTAATGTCACCCACCAAAGCAACAGGCGATTATCTGAAATGTAGGCCCCTGGCTCCCAAACAGAGGAGAGGGCAATGCGCGGAAAAAGAGGCTTCATGTCCCCCAGCAATAGAACAGTCCATTTTCAGTAATTTAGGCCCCTGGCACCTAGACAGAGGAGAGAGGTCACATAACAGCAAAACAGGCATCATGTCACCCAGCAATGCAGCAGTCGATTATCATAAATGTAGACCCCTGGCACCCACACAGAGGAGAGGTCAATGCACTGCAAAAAGAGGTTAATGTCGCCCATCAAAGGAACAGGCAATTATAATAAATGTAGGCCGCAGCTACCCAGACAGAGGAGAGAGGTCAATGCACGGCAAAACAGGCTTCATGTCACCCAGCAATGGAACAGGCCACTTCCAGTAATTTAGGCCCTAGCACCCTGACAGAGGAGAGAGGTCAATGCACATCAAAACAGACTTCATGTCACCCAGCAATGGAACAGACGATTATCATATATGTAGGCCGCAGGCACCCAGACAGAGGAGAGAGGTCAATGCATGGCAAAACAAGCTTCATGTCACCCACCAAAGCAACAGAGTATTTTCAGTAATTTAGACCTCAGGTACCCAGGCAGAGGAGAGGTTCATTCAAATTGGGGTAGCCCCCGAAATAATGGTACAAATAAAAAAAAAGGATTCAATGAATAAGTGCACTGGAGTACAAGAATGTATGGTTGAGGCGGTTATAAATGTCTATTCTGCACAAGGTACGGACAAGTCCTGTGGGATCCATGCCTGGTTCATTTTAATGAACGTGAGTTTGTCCACGTTGGCGTTTGTCTGTAATGACGCCCCCTGCCTTGTTAAATACACATTCAGACAATACACTGGCTGCAGGGCAGGCCAGCACCTCCAAGGCATAAAGGGCAAGCTCTGGCCATGTGGACAATTTGGAGACCCAGAAGTTGAATGGGGCAGAACCATCAGTCAGTACGTGGAGGCTTGTACACATGTACTGTTCCACCATATTGTTCAAATGCTGCTTCCTGCTAAGACGTTCTGTATCAGCTGGTGATGCAGGTTGGTGTGGGGGGGACAAAACCTTTCCATATCTTGGCCATGCTAACCCTGCCTTCTGAGGAGCTGGCCGTGACACAGCTACATTGGCAACCTCTTGCTCCTACTCTGCCTTCGCCTTGTGCTTCCACTTGTCCCCCCGTGTCAGTTGGGAATGCCCAATGAAGCGCGTCTACCAGCATGCGCTTGTACTCGCGCATCTTCCTATCACGCTCCAGTGCGGTAATTAAGGTGGGCACGTTGTCTTTGTACTGGGGATCCAGCAGGGTGGCAACCCAGTAGTCAGCACAAGTTACAATGTGGGCAGCTCTGTGGTCATTGCGCAGGCACTGCAGCATGTAGTCACTCATGTGTGCCAGGCTGCCCAGAGGTAAGGATAAGCTGTCCTCTGTAGGTGGTGTATCGTCTGTGTGCTCCGTATCCCCCCAGCCAAACTCCAGTGATGGCCATGAGCTGCGTTGGGTGCCACTCTGCAATGAACCCGATTCCTCCTCCTCCTCTACCTCATCCTCCTCCTCATCCGCCAGAACTGTGCCCTGGCTGGCCACATGTGTACCTGGCCTGTGCTGGTGCTCTACCCTCGGAGCCACTTCGTAATGACCGGCCTGAAACCCTGTGAAATGCCCCCTCTTCCTCCTCCGCCTCATCCTCTGCCACATCCTCTTCCATCATCGACGTAATTGATTTTTCAAGGAGTCATAGAAGTGGTCTTGTCATGCTAACAATGGCGTCATCAGCACTGGCCATGTTGGTTGAGTACTCAATAGACTGCAACAAGGTACACAGATCTCGCATGCAGGCACAGTCACTGGTCTAGTCCCAGAGCTGCAACGAGATTTCGCCCATTATCGCACACCACCAGGCCGGGCTTGAGGCTCACTGGCAGCAACCACTCATCGGTCTTCTGTTCTATGCCCCTCCAAAGCTCCTGTGTGGTGTGGGGTTTGTCCCTCAAACACATGAGTTTTAAAACCGCCTGCTGACGTTTACCCCTGGCTGTGCTGAAGTTGGGGGTGAGGTTCTTTCGATGACCGGATGTGGTGGTGGTAGAAGAGGAGGAGGAGGATGTGGAAGTAGGAGAAGGAGGCAACAGGAGGCAAAGAATAATGCCCTGCGATCCTCGGTGGTGGAAGAACATGCACCAAACCACTATCTGCCTCTGGCCCAGCCGCCACTATGTTTACCCAGTGTGCAGTTAGGGAGATATAGCGACCCTGGCCGTGCTTACTGGTCCATGCATCTGTGGTTATGTGGACCTTGCCACAGATAGCGTTGCACAGTGCACACTTGATTTTATCCTTCACTTGGTTGTGCAGGGAGGGAACGGCTCGCCTGGAAAAGTAATGGTGGTTGGAAACTACGTACTGTGGGACAGCCACCACCTCCAGCTGTTTGAAACAGTCCGTCTCCACCAGATGGAATGACAGCATTTCTAAGGCCAGTAATTTTGAAATGCTGGCATTCAGGGCCAGGGCTCAAAGGTGAGGTATTTCCTCTTTCTCTCCAATGTTTGGGAGATAGACAGCTGAACGCTGCCGTGTGACATGGTGGAGATGCTTGGTGATGGTGACGTATGTGGTGGTGTTGGTGGGACATCCTCTGTTTGCTGGTCGCAAAGTGCCACGGTGACGCCAGAGGTAAAGGGAGAGGACGAGCCAGCAGCAGAAGAGGAAGCAGGAGGAGCCTGAGACTGTTCCTGGTTTTTAAGGTGTTTACTCCACTGCAGTTCATGCTGTGCATGTAGATGGCTGGTCATGCAGGTTGTGCTCAGGTTAAGAACGTTTATGCCTTGCTTCAGGCTCTGATGGAGCAGGCCTTGGTGTGCTCGGTGCCTGGGTGCGGTGGGCAGTAGCAGGCGTACTGTCTCTGGAAGGCCCGCTGCGCTTTTGCACCCTGCTCCCTTTTTTGCTGTGCTGTTGCCTCTGTGTGACCACCGCCTCTTCCTCAGAACTGCACACGTCACTAGCACAACCTTCAGTCCAGTCTTGGTCTAGGACCTCATCATCCTCCACATCATCTTCCACCCATTCATGACCCCTGCCCTCCTCGTCGGTCTGCACATTGCAGAAAGCCACAGCAGTTCAAACCTGTGTTTCGTCATCATCAGAGACGTGCTGCGACGGTCTTCCCATGTCCTCATCCTGCAACATAAACGGTTGGGCATCAGTGCATTCAATGTTTTCACTTCTGGGGTAGTCATCAAAAAGCATGCGAGTTTGCTGCATGACTTGGAGCTCTGACTGCTTGGCTGATTTGCAAGGGGGTGGGGTGAAAGACTGATGGGCATGGGCTGCAGGTGCCAACTCTGAGCTTTCTGCAGAGGACTGGGTGGGAGACACTGAAGGAACTGGAGGAACGGTCAGCCACCCAATCTATTATCGCCTGTACATGTTCTGGCCTCACCATCCGTAGAGAGGCATTCTGGCCTACCAAATAACGCTGCAGATTCTGTCGCCTACTCGCACTAGAGGAAGGTGTTTCACTTGGACCTGTAGTTGGTGCTGAACGGCCACGTCCTCTCCCAGCAACAGGAGCTCCACCAACACCACCACGACCATGCCCACGTCCCTTATTTGATGTTCTCATTATTTGCGTTCACCCACCAAGCTGAAAGATTGGTTTCTCTCCGGTGTCAATTTAACTGCCAATAGTCAACAATTAAGTTCACTAAGGCAGTGCCCGTGTCATAAAAATGCTCTGTGGACCAAGAATAAATTTTTTTGGGCCTAAAACACACTGATTCTCAATTTCAATGCAGAAATGTAAAATATGTATTTGTACGCTGTATGCACAACAGTTTGGTGAACCCCGAACACGTTTTTTTTTTCCAGTAAAACACAGTACAGCACTACTTTCGCACTGCAATTTGAAAAATTGGTATTTGTATGCTGTATGCAAAAGTGGTACAGAAAAGCAGTATTTCACTGCTATTAATAAAACATAGCTATTTCTACGAGTTATGCAAAAGTGGTTTGTGGATCCAGAACACCGATTTTTTCAATAAAACACAGAAAATCAGTATTTTACTGCTATTAAAAAACTTAGCTATTTCGACGGTTTATGCTAAAGTGGTTTGTGGACCCAGAATACGTATTTTTTCAATAAAACACAGAAAATCGGTATGCCACTTCTATGAGTTAGTAAGGCTGATTAGTCAGCCTGCATTTGTGGGAGGGACGGAGGCTCTTCATATACGAGCCACAGCCTTACTCACAGGCGTGTGTTCTCAGGTGCCGCTGGGTGTCATTAGTGAACTAGCTTCTCTGGTGGTAGGATTTCTTTCTTTGCAGCATGGAGCCAGAACGGAGCTTTTATTTTGCTTGCTGCTACCATAACAATGCACGCGCTGTAGTACGTAAGTAAGTTGGGCCGTGGTCGTCTCTCCTGGCCGGTCGGAACCCGACTTTGCTAGCAAACGGGAGGCTTCGCCTCAGAATCTGCTGCCTCAGGTTTGTTCGTGGGGGCTAAGTATTTCTATTTATTTTCAACTTTGTTTGTTTGATAACAGGAGTTAGTTCCTATATATCTTGCAAATTTTACTTTGCTCTGTTTGTCGCGTATGGAAAGTTACTTCATCTTGTACGCAGTAAAGGAAGAGTTACCCGGGCTGCATGTGACGTCATGTTTGGAGATCGGACGCAGTTGTTGTTCAGGCCTATTGCTGTAGCTGTTCCTTGCCATGTGACTCCCCCAGCTAAACAAAAAAAAAAAACCCTGATGCACTTTATGCTCTGCTCTTATCCTTAATGGCATTTCCACGTTTGGCTTTTACTTCTGTCTTACGCCTGCTATTGCACAATGCTTCACATGCCTCACACCTTCAGATGCATCGCACGTCTTTTATTGTCCATCGCTTTCACGCTGCTCATTCCGAGACCGGCCTTTACATTTCGCTGTTACACATGTTTTACTCTGCTCACTGGAGCTGTGTCCACATGTCTGCTATTTTCATCATGCTTCATACGTCAGTCATATTCGAGTTGCATTCACCCGTTGGCTGTTACATCAAATTCCGTACCCAGCCGACATCCGGAACTGTATTACACGCCTGCTATTACATGTTTTCATACTCTGCCCACGGCCAGAGCTGCTACTGTTACTCCATTTTATTCTCTGGCCGCACCAGACCGGTGTTCACCCTTTGCTGTTACATCATGTTTTTCTACTCCACTCGCAACTGGAGCTGCGTTCATGCGTCAGCTAGTATACCATATTTGCTCTGCTCACAGTGATAGCTGCGTTCACATGTCTGCTGTTACAACAGGTTTATACTAGGCTTGTTTCAGAGATGCGTTCACGTTCGCTGTCACATCATGTTCATGCTCCACTCACATTTAGAGCTGCTGTTATACCAATTTCATTCTCGGCTCACACCCAGAGGTACATTCACACTTACGCGGTCAAACTCACGACCAGAGCTGCGTTCTTATGTCTATTGGTATATCAGGTTTGCTCTACTCGCACCCAGAGCTGCGTTCACAAGTCCACTGTTACTACAGGTTCTTCCAGGCCCATTTCAAGAGCGGCGTTCATGTCACTGTTACACCATGTGTTATGCTCCATTCACAACCAGAGCTGCTGTTATACCAATTTTATGCTCTGCCTATACCCAGAGTTGTGTTCACACTTCTACTGCTACCATAGGTTTTATACCCCACTCGCCAGAGCCGCTTTCCATGTCGGCTGTCCCTTCAAGTTAACATTCCGTTCACATCCAAAGCTGCGTCCGCATGTCTGCTTTTACATCTTGTCCTATACTCCATTCACTACTAGAGCTGCGTACACGTGTCTGCTTTTGCATCACGTCAATACTCTGCTCACTTTCAGATGGCATTTATACGTCTGCTTCATTCCATGCTTTTCATGCTTTACCCATACTCAGAGCTGCGCCCATACCACGTGTTTTAGGTACCACTCACATCCAAAGCTGCATTCACCCATTTGTCGTTGCATCATGTGTTGTACTCTGCTCCCACTCAAAGCTGCTGTTCATTGCTACGCCATGGTTTTACTTAATAACTCACA
>CM065592.1:170422995-170698863 GCA_033119425.1 Bufotes viridis | reverse complement strand
GCAGTACATACTTGATTTTGTCCCCCACTTGTTTGTGCAGGTAAGCGATGGCTCGCCTGGAAAAGTAGTGGCGGCTGGGAACAAAATACTGTGGGACAGCCAAGGCCATAAGGTTTTCAAAACTTTCCGTCTCCACCAGATGGAATGACAGCATTTCAAAGGCCAGGAACTTTGAAATTCTGGCATTCAGGGCCAGGGATCATGGGGTGGGTATGGGGGTACTTCCGCTTTCGCTCCATTGTTTGGAAGATGGACAGCTGAAAGATGGACAGCTGAACCCTGCCTTGGGACATTGTGGTGCTGCTTGTTGAATGTGACGAACGTGGTGGCGTTGCTGACACATCCTCTTTTTGTGGGGTGGCCGGTGCCACTGTCACTCCAGAGGTGGAGGAAGATGCCGAGACTGCAGCAGAAGAGGGAGCAGGAGGAGCCTGAGACCTTTCTTGATTTTGGAAGTGTTTACTCCACTGCAGCTCGTGCAGATTGTGCTCAGGTTAAGAACGTTTATGCCTCGCTTCAGGCTCTGATTGCACAGCGTGCATACCACTTGTGTCTTGTCGCCTGCACATTGTCTGAAGAACTGCAGCAAGCCACAGCAGTTGGCACCTCTGTTTCGTCATCATCAGAGACATGCTGCGGTGGTCTTCCCATGTCCTCATCCTCAAACATTAGTGGTTGGGCATCGGTACACTCATTCTCTTCCACTTCTGGGTCAGGGCTAGGTGGCTAGGTGGATGGCCCTGGAAAACCCTGCCAGCAAAGTCATCAAAAAGCATAAGAGACTGCTGCATATGACTTGGGGCTCATACTGTTTGGCTGATCTGCAAGGGGGTGAGTTTCTAGATAGATGCCCATGGCCAGCAGGTGTCAACTCTGGCATTTCAGCAGTGGACCGGGTGGGAGACAATGTGACGGTACTGGAGGCACTGTCAGCTACCCAATCTACTAGCGATTGTACTTGGTCTGGCCTCACCATTCGTAGAGCGGCATTTGGGCCTACTAATTAACGCTGAAGGCTCTGTTGTCTACGCGCACCTGAGGAAGGTGTTTCATTTGGGCGTGTAGCTGGCAAAGACCGACCACATCCTCTCCCTGCAACAGGAGCTCCACTAACACCAGCAGCACAATGACCAGGGCCAAGTCCCTTATTTGACTCTCTCCTCAATTTTTGCAGTCACCCACCGAACCCAGTCACCCACATTTTTACTAAATTTAGTTCGCTGTCAGCAATGCAGAGCAGGGGTTTTTCACTGGCAAAACTGGGTTAATGTCACCCACCAATGGAACAGATGATTTTTAGACATTTACGTCCCTGTCACCTATGCAGAACAAAGGTTTGTATACTGCAAAAATTGTAAAATGCCACCCACCAATGGAACAGACAATTTTTAGAAATTTACCTCCCTGTCACCTATGCAGAGCAGGGGTTTGTATATGGCGAAACTGGGTTAATGTCACCCAAGAATGTAACAGACGATTTTTAGAAATTTACCTCCCTTTAACCTATGCAGAGCAGGGCTTTGTATATGACAAAACTGGGTTAATGTCACCCAAGAATATAACAGATGATTTTTAGAAATTTACCTCCCTTTAACCTATGCAGAGCAGGGGTTTGTATATGGCAAACCTGGGTTATAGTCACCCACCAATGTAACAGACGATTTTTAGAAATGTACCTCCCTGTCACCTATACAGAGCAATGGTTTATATACGGCAAAAATTGTAAAATGTCACCCACCAATGGAACAGACGACTTTTAGAAATTTACCTCCCTGTCACCTATGCAGAGCAGGGGTTTGTATATGGCAAAACTGGGTTATTGTCACCCACCAATGGAACAGACGATTTTTAGAAATTTACCTCCCTGTCACTTATGCAGAGCAGGGGTTTGTATACAACAAAACTGGGTTATTGTCACCCAAGAATGTAACAGACGATTTTTAGAAATTTACCTCCCTGTAACCTATTCAGAGCAGCGATTTGTATACGGCAAAACTGGGTTAATGTCACCCAAGAAAATAACAGACGATTTTTAGAAATTTACCTCCCTGTCACCTATGCAGAGCAGGGTTTTTTTATACGGCAAAAATGGGTTAATGTCACCCAAGAATGTAACAGACGATTTTTAGAAATTTACCTCCCTGTCACCTATGCAGAGCAGGGGTTTGTATACGGTAAAAATGGTAAAATGTCACACACCAATGGAACAGACGATGTTTAGAAATTTACCTCCCTGTCACCTATGCAGAGCAGGAGTTTGTATATGGCAAAACTGGGTTAATGTCACCCAAGAATGTAACAGGCGATTTTTAGAAATTGACCTCCCTGTCACCTATGCAGAACAGGGGTTTGTATACGACAAAAATGGTAAAATGTCACCCACAAATGAAACAGACGATTTTTAGAAATTTACGTCCCTGTCACATATCTAGCCCAAAAATGTGTTTTTTTACGGCACCAATGTAAAGGCAGTATGTTACGGTTTTATTGGACTCTCAGAATTGCAGCATAGCACGCAAATTTGCTATATAGCACAAAAAAAATGTGCTTTTTTATAGCAGCAATGTAAGTGCAGTATGTAACGATTTAATTGGACTGTAAGATATGCAGCATAGCCCTTAAATTTACTATGTATCTAAAAAAGCGTGCTCTTTTATATCAGCAAGTAGAGATGAGCGAACACCTGGATGTTCGGGTTCGAGAGGTTCGGCCGAACTTCCGGAAAATGTCCGGGTTCGTGATCCGAACTCAACCCGAACTTCATCCCGAACCTGAACCCCATAGAAGTCAATGGGGACCCGAACTTTTGGGCACTAAAAAGGCTGTAAAAGACACCCAGAGGGATAATATACCGCAATAAACGCATTGCGATTACAACTTTGAGCTAACGATCACCATGGGAACGCCTCCTCCAGTAGAATGTACTGTCGGATCTGAGAATTAAGTTGAAATCGCAATGCGATTCTTATATATTAGCTTAATCGCATTGCGATTTCAACTTAACATTGCTAAATAATTCCATCCATATCGTTAACTTACTGAGTCAGTAAGTTAGCGAATATGGATGGAATTATTTAGCAATGCTAAGTTGAAACGGCAATGCGATTAAGCAGATATATAATAATCGCATTGCGATTTCAACTTAATTCTCACATCCGACAGTACATTCTACTGGAGGAGCGTTCCATGGTGATCGGTAGCTCAAGTTGTAATCGTCATGCGATTAAGCTAAATACATAAGAATCGCATTGCGATTCCAACTTTTAGTACTCAACTTTTAAAATCGTACACCACTTTAAGTTCCAAAGTTGCAATCGCGTTCGAATAGAACTTAAAGCTGTCTCTTAGTCAGTTTTAGTATTGGTGTGCTGTAATAGAAGTTACATTAGCATGCGAATATAACTTAGAGCAATACAGTCAACTTTACACTGTTAGTTTTATTATCGCAATAATACAACTATTCAAGAATCGTGTGCGATGCGTCTGTGCGTGTGTGCGTTACCTCGGACACTATTCTATTTTGCCAGCCACAGCTGAAATCACTGATTTATGGTATTGCTATTTTGGCAATTGAATTTAACCCCAGAAATTAATCTATCCTTTGCCAGACAGCAGACAGTATTATACTTGTCTAACCAAAGCTGGAACACCAGATTTAGGGATTGGTATTTGGGCAATTGTATTTAACCCCTTAATAAAATATAGAAATTTCTTTCCTGAGTTTCTAGGGGTGACAATTAGCACAGCTAAGCCCCTGATGTAGGATATAGCAAAAAAAAAAACTAGTATTGATGGATTGATGGACTTGGTGGCAGCTTCTTCTGGCGCACCACAAGTCACAAAATAGCCGCCGATCAACCCAGAAAATAAGTGACAGAAAAACGCTCTGTGCAGCCTAAAAACCAGCGAGCAAGTAACTAGCAGAAGTTCAATGATTCTCAGCTGTAAATTGATCCGTTCATTAGGTGCTGTTGCTGACTTTAACCTGCCTAATCTCGCCCTGACAGAAGCTGCGTCCTCTCCCTACACTAATCAGAGCAGTGTGACGTGCGGCGCTACGTGACTCCAGCTTAAATAGAGGCTGGGTCACATGCTGCACTTGGCCAATCACAGCCATGCCATTAGTAGGCATGGCTGTGATGGGCTCTTAGGGCAAGAAGTAAAACGCTAGCTGATTGGCTGCTGTGCAGCCCTTCAGAAAGCGGGAAGTAATCGACGAACACCGAACCCGAACCTGAACTTTTTTGAAAATGTCTGGGTTCGGGTCCGGGTCCCGGACACCCCAAAATTCGGTACGAACCTGAACTATTCTTGAACTGTTCGCTCAACACTATCAGCAAGGTAAATGCAGTATTTAACGGTTTCATTGGACTGTCAGATATTCACTGCCTGTAGCAGACAGATAAAAAATTGCTTTAGGTCACAAAAATACGTGACTAACTAATGTAATTGAATAATTTTCACTGCCAGGTATGCACTGCAGGCCGCAGGAGTACTTGACCGGTTGAAAAAGGGAATTTTTCCTCCACTGAGCTACCAGAACATAATTAAAGTAATGTCCCTGGCACACATGAAGTTCACATGCAGTTGCAAGTGCACTGCAGTTGCAAAAATGGCCGCCGACGCCATTTATAAATATAGCATAGCCCCCTTAATAATCGCTGTAGTTTGAAGATTGAACACCACCAAGTTCAACAGAATTCTTACCGAATCTCTCCCTCACAGCAGCAGCAGCATCCTATCCCTACACTGAGAAGAGCAGAGTGACATGCGGCGATACGTGACTCCAGCCTATATAGAGTCTGGGTCACATGCTGCCCTTGGCCAATCACAGCCATGCCATTAGTAGGCATGGCTGTGATGGCTTCTAAGGGCAGACCAGTGAAGAGCCTGTTGTTTGGCTGCCCTGCAGCCTTTCAAAAAGCGCCAAGAAATCGCTGAACACCGAACCCAAACTTTTACGGAAATGTCCTGGTTCAGGTCTGGGAACCAAAAACCCTAAAGTTTGGTACGAACCCGAACTTTACAGTTCGGGTTTGCTGAACCCTAAACGTGACCAAACGGAACGGAATGCATTTTGGAGCATTCCGTTCTGTTTAGTTCCATTCTTTGTCCCCATGGACAATAAATGGGACAAAACGGAAGCAGTTTTTTCCGGTTTTGAGATCCAGATCTTAATAACGGAAAATGTAAAGGCAAGTATGAAAGTAGCCTTCGGGTACTTTCACACTTGCGACGGAACTGCCTGCAGGATCCAGAAATCCATGTGCAAAAGTATTTGTAAACAGATCTAGTTGCGGATCCGTCTAACAAATGCATTCAAAAACCGGATCCGTCTCTCCGGTGTCATCTGGAAAACGGATCTGTTTTTTTTTTTTTCTTAGAATTTTTAAAGGTCTGCGCATGCGCAGGTCGGAAAACCGGATCCATTTTGCCGGGAACACATGCATTAATGCATTTTAACGGAAAATAATGCTGGATCAGGCATTTCGGCAAATGTTTCGAATTTTTGACGGAGAAGATACCGCAGCATCTTCTCCGGCCAAATACCGTAAGAGTGACTGAACTGAAGACACCCCAATGCATACTGAACGGATTGCTTTCGATTCAGAATGCATTAGGATAAAACAGATTGTTTTTTTTTTCCGGTATTGAGCCCCTCGGACGGAACTGAATACCGGAAAACTTTAACACAAGTGTGAAAGTACCCTTAGTCACTAAATAGAAATGATTATACTGCTACTGACTGTGTATGATGAGAGCTGTAGTCACCTGGATGATCTACAGCTGATGGGTGGTAGCATGGTGTTTTGTGAAACAACTGCCTGTGTCCCTTTACTTCTGTTCTGGCCATACTGGGAGCTGTAGTTTCACACTGTACAAGCTTATATGATGATGGTTGACCTGACTACTCAAATGGCATCTGTACTGAACTTTTAAAATCTGGTGATCTATGTATATACTGCACATGATTCTGGTGCTGTATTTATGTAGTGAACTTGGTCCCATCTGGTGCTGTATTTATGTAGTGAAATTGGTTCTGGTGCTGTATTTGACTTATAGGTCTGGTTCTGGTGCTGTATTCATACAGTAAACATGGTTTTGTTGCTGTATTTGACTTATAGGCTTGGTTCTGATGCTGTATGTATATAGCGATCTTGGTTTTGCTTTGTATTTGTGTGTTAAACATGCAGCTGATGCTATACTTCGATCTAATACTATCCATTCACAACTGCGGACAAAAAAAATCTTAATACACTAATGAGCAAAAGGGTAACAATGTTTTGAATTTTTGACTTTCAGGCTCCATATCTCACCATCCACTATAGCTTGGAACGTGATATTACCAGCAATTTTAAATGCAATCATCTTGGCTATGTCATACATAAATTGGACGTGCAACTATTTAGCTTATGATTAGTTATGCAGATTCTTGTCATGTAACTGCATTGTTACTGTTTTGCTCCTAAAATTCTAATTTTTTATTTATATTATTTTGTTAGTATTTTGTAAATCAACCTTTGGCTTTCATCATTGCCTTAATCCTTCTGGGCATGCTCTCGATCAAATTCAAACATGTTTCCACCAAAATCTGTTCCCAAATCTCTTCTACACATTCCCAATGTTAGTGTATACTAGTCGACTCGCTTGGGGCATGAGGACTGTAGGGGTCCAATACAACACCTTTACTTCATTGTCATTGAACCATTTCTTCACCAATCTCAACGTATGCTTCGGGTCGTTGTCCTGCTCAAACACTATGTCGTTCTTTTCATGCCCATAATACTCGAGTATATGAAGTAACTCGTCCTGTAGGATACTCACATAAAGCTCAGCATTGAGACCATCATCAATCCTGGTCAAGTATCCAATGCCTTTGGCTGTGAAACAACCCCATGTCATCAGGGTTCCTTCACTGAATATGACAGTATCTTCAATTTCTCGATCCTTTAGCCCCCTTTTCCCTTCTTTCTTCCAGACCCATTTGCACCCATCAGAGCCCTGTCTATCGACTTTCTTATAATTGCTCCAAATCCCCCATTTCCAATCTTCTACTGTCCACTGTTCCTACTTTTTTGCAAACTCAGCCTCTATCAGGCTCAAATCAGACTGCCATCAGCTCCTCCAGCCCCCATCAGATTCAGACAAGTCACACATCAAGCCCCCTAGCCCCCATCAGACTCATATCAGACCCCCAATCAGCCTCAGATTTGACCCCAGCACCAATCAGCCTCAGATTGGACCCCCCAGCCCCCATCAGCCTTAGATCAGCTCTCCATCAGCCCCCCCCCTAGCCCCCATCATACTCAGATCAGACCACCAATCATACCCTATCAGCCTCAGATCAGACTCCCCTGCCCCAATCAGCCTTAGATCAGCCCCCCCCCCCAGCCCTCATCAGACCTCAGATCAATAAATTTACCTTGATTGCTCCAGATAGCGCTGCAAATCAAGGACACACTGCTCCATCATTTCTCCTGGGTCGCACTGTGTACAACTCCAGGCCATAGTTGTGTGTGGTCAGGACACCTTGCACAGTGGGATCCAGAAGAAGACCAGAAGTAAAGCCAGCACAGATCTGCCCTTACCTCACTCAGTAGTCTGGCAGAGTCTTCTCCATGGCAGAAGAAGGGTTTGATGCTGAGGAAAGGCCTGAGCTAGCTGTCCCTCTCTCTCTCTCAGAAGGCTCGCATCCTGGTCAAGAACCCACGGTCTGTAGGACAGTAGTCCGTTTGGCTCCTTGGTCACAGGGCTAGTGACCTATGGCATGTGGCTCAGCATCTTCTTTTGGTCACTCATGCAGGCAGGCATTAGTCTCCCCTCCAAACACTGGGCTCTTACTGCAGCACACTAAGGGCTCTGACTGCTCTCCTTCTCATATACCGTTTCTAGCTAGACTAGAACGTTCTAGTGGGAGGGGTGGAGTGGAGAAACTCAGCACAAACAAATACATTGTTTCAACTCCCGTCTGGTATAGACTTACATTAGAGCTTCAATGATACTCAATGGCAATGACAGATCAGTTTTTTTAGACAAAAACAAGTTTCCAGACATAATATTATAGCTAAAACCAGACATTTAAAAGGTCAGACTCTCTGCTTTTGGTGGTAAACAAGTCTGGATTTTTCCTCCAAATCAGGATGGTAAACAAGTCTGGGTTTTTCCCTCCAAAACATGGTCTTTTTTAAACCCTATAACAGCTGTGGTAAATTAACAGCTTCTCAATCAAAGTCCTAACAGTCTCTCAGTATTCATTAACCATTTCCACAGAGCAATGTAAATACAGTGATAATGAACAGGATATATACAGTATCACACCATATATATAAAATGCAGTAACACAGTAATAAACAGTATGTTAACCCTTTCAAGAGAAATAAATTAAGAAGTTTTAACTTTGCATAGTGGATATAAGTAAATGTCCACAAACGTCCAAATGTCAAAGTACTCCCTGCTCCAGGGCACTACACTCTCTCCTACTTTAACTGTGGCATCCCCGACACAGTCACGACTACTTAACAAAGAAGATTTGCGGCACCAACTATGTACATTGGGTTTGAGATAGTCCAGCTCTAGGGGGGTCCTTCAATCTTCCCCTAGGGTTCAGGCATTTAAATTTTACGAACTGGATTCAGCATGAGATACAGGATACAGTCTTATTAGCACACTCACTTGCTTGTGACAGACCCCACACGGGTAACACTTACAGTCACAAATGCTTTCATAGGGCTGGTTCCCTCAGATACCGACTACATATCTAATCCCATTTTGTATGGTACAGCCTGCTGAGCTGTGTATCTAATCCCATTTTGTATGACCCAGCCAGCTGAGCTGTGCACCTAATCCCAACTTGTATGACACAGCCTACTGACCTGTGTATCTAATCCCATTTTGTATGAAATAGCCTGCTGAGCTTTGTATCTTGTGGCGAAAATAACCTCGCCACTGGGTTTTGGAGAGGCCTGAGGGCTAGCCTCCTTCCTACAGACTATGGACCCATAACTATGGAGACCCCCCGGCTCATTATGCTACAAAGGAAAAAATGGGTAGTTTCTTCCTGTGAGTGATTACGTTATCCCATTGTGATGGTTATTTGTATCACGGGTGGGTGTTGTCTGCCTGTGAGTGATTACGTTATACCGATGTGTTGATTAACCCCTTCAGGACCTAGGACGAGAATGCTTATCCTAACTTGTGGCTACTTAATGCACTAGGACGAGCATTCCCGTCCTAGGATTAACCGGCTGCCCCCTGCCTCCTGCCGCCATCAGCAGCAGGGGCCCGGCTGATAATGACTGCCGGACCCCTGCTGTATCCGCCAGCATCGGTGAAAACACCAATGCCGGCTGATTAACCCCCTGTATGCCACGTTCGCGCTGACTGCGGCATACAGGTAGTTTGTGGCAGTTTCTATATTCCCATTGGGTCCTCGTGCTGCGGTGACGGGGACCCGATGGTTGCTATGGCAGCCCTGATGCCTTGAACAGGTATCAGGACTGCCAGCTACGGAAGCCCAGGAGATCCAGCCCTAGGTCTGGGTCTCCTAGGCAACTGTTAGCGTCTTACAGTGTAAGACACTAAGGCCCCTTTCACACGAGCGAGTTTTCCGCGCGGGTGCAATGCGTGACGTGAACGCATAGTATCCGCACTGAATCCTGACCCATTCATTTCAATGGGTCTGTGTACATGAGCGTTTTTTTTCACGCATCACTTCTGCGTAGCGTGAAAATCGCAGCATGCTCTATATTCTGCGTTTTTCACGCAGCCATAGCCTCATAGAAGTGAATGGGGCTGCAGGAAAAACGCATTGCATCCGCAAGCAACTGCTGGTGCGTTGCGTTTTTCACTGATGGTTGCTAGGAGATGTTGTTTGTAAACCTTCAGTTTTTTATCACGTGCGTGAAAAACGCATCAAAACACATTGCACCCGCGCGGAAAAAACTGAACAACTGAACGCAATCGCAGGCAAAACTGAATGGCTTTGCCTGTGAAATCGCACAGTTTTCACTGAACGCATCCGCAACGCATCCGGACCTAATCCGGACACGCTCGTGTGAAAGGGGCCTAACAGTTCAATACAGCACAACACAGATATATTGTGCTGTATTGAAACCGGGATCAGACCCTGAAATCTTGAAGTCCCCTAGTGGGACAAAACCTAAAGTGAAAAAAGAAGTTAAAAAAATAAAGTAAAAAAAAATAATTTAAAGTTTCAAGTAAAAAAAAAAAAAAAGAAAAGTAGACATATTATGTATCGCCGCGTCCGTATCGACCGGCTCTATAAAAATGTCACATGACCTAACCCCTCAGGTAAACACTGTAAAAAATAAAAAATAAAAACGATGTAAAAAAAGCAATTTTTTTGTCACCTTATATCACTAACCCTCAATTCACACTTGCGCGTTTTACAGCGTGTTCGAACGCGCTCTAAAACGCATAACCGATGCAAACCAATGCTTCTTTATGGGACTGGCTCACATTTTCGCGTTTTACAGCGCGTTCGAACGTGCTGAAAAACGCCCGACGCATAAACAAGTACTTGAGCTTTTTTTGGGGCGTTTGTCGCGCGTTTTGGCCAATAACATGCTGGAAAGGCCAAACCCCAGGTGCTAGGCACAGTTTGGAGAGAAGCCAACACTGCAGTCAATCACACAAGCGCGTAAAACGCGCGTTTACTATTGCCAAAAACGCGCACAAAAATGGGCGTAAAACGCGTGACATAAACGCGCAGAAAACGCGTGTCTCAGAAACGCTCAGGTGTGAACCCAGCATAAAAGTGCAACACCAAGCGATCAAAAATGTGTATGTCCCCCAAAATAGTACCAATCTAACCGTCACCTCATCCCGCAAAAAATGAGCCCCTATACTAGACAATCACCCAAAAAATAAAAATAAACTATGGCTCTCAGACTATGCAGACACTAAAACATGATTTTTTTTTTTTCAAAAGTGATGGTATTGTGTAAAACGTAAATAAATAAAAAGAAAGTAGACATATTAGGTATCACGGCGTTCGTAAGAACCTGCTGTATAAAAATATCACATGAACTAACCTCTCAGGTGAACACCGTATAGAAAAAAAAAAAACGATGTCAAAAAAGCCATTTTTTGTCACCTTACATCACAAAAAGTGTAATAGCAAGCGATCAAAAAGTCATATGCACCCCAAAATAGGGATAATCTAACCGTCATCTCATCCTGCAAAAATGATACCCAACCTGAAACAATCGCCTAAAAACTGAAAAAACTATGCCTCTCAGACTATGGAGACACTAAAACATGGTTTTTGTTTTTTTTTCAAAAATGATACTATTGTGTAAAACTTAAATAATAAAAATAAAGTTGACATATTATGTATCACCGCGTCTGTAGTGACCTGCTCTATAAGAATATCACATGACATACCTTACATCAGAAAAAGTAATCAAAATATCATACACAACCCAAAATCAAACCAATCAAACCATCATCTCATTCTGCAAAAAATAAGATATTATTGATATTATTATGATATTATTGTGTAAAACCTAAATAAAGTATACATATTGGGTATTGCACGTCTACATCAGAAAAAGTGTAATACCAAGATATCAAAACTCGCCCAAAAAATAAAAACTATGGCTCTCAGAATATGGAGACACTAAAACATGATTTTTTTTACGGAAATATTTTATTCTGTAAAACTGAAACAAACAACCAAAAAAAGTACACATATTTGGTATTGTCGCGTCCGCAACAACCTGCTCTATAAAATACTACATGATCTAACCTGTCAGATGAACACTGTAAAAAATAAAAACTGTACCAAAACAGCTATTTTTTGTTACCTTGCCTCACAAAAAGTGTGAGCAACCAAAATTCATATCTACCCTAAAATAGTAGCAATAAAACTGCCACCTTATCATGTAGATTCCAAAACGTTTTTTTTTTGTTTTTTTGGGAGTTTCTACTCTAGGTGTGCATCAGGGGGGGGGGGGGGTTAAATGGGACATGGTGTTAAAAAAACAATCCAACAAAATCTGCCTTCAAAAACTGTAAGGCATTCCTTTCCTTTTGCGCCCTGCCGTGGTCCCGTATAGGGTGTTTCTGTAAACTACAGAATCAGGGCAATAAATATTGAGTTATGTTTGGCTGTTAACCCTTGCTTTGTTACTGAAAAAAATTATTAAAATGGAAAATATGACAAAAAAGTGAAATTCTGAAATTTCACCTTCATTTTCCATTAATTCTTGTGGAACACCTAAAGGGTTAACAAAGCTTGTAAAATCAGTTTTGAATACCTTGAGGGGTGTAGTTTCTAAAATGGTTTCACTTTTGAGTGGTATCTATTATGTTAGCTCCACAAAGTGACTTCAGACCTGAACTGATCCTTAAAAAGTGGGTTTTGGAAATTTTCAGAAAAATTTCAAGATTTGCTTCTAAACTTCTAAGCCTTCTAACGTCCCCAAAAAATAAAATAGCATTCCCAATATGATCCAAACATGAAGTAGACATATGGGGAATGTAAAGTAATAACTATTTTTGGAGTTATTACTATCTATTATAAAAGCAAAGAAATTGAAATTTGCAACTGTGCTAATTTTTCTAAATTTTTTGTAAATTTGGTATTTTTTTATAAATAAAAATGACATTTTTTGACTCAGTTTTACCACTGTCATGAAGTACAATATGTGACAAGAAAACATTTTCAGAATGGCCTGGATAAGTAAAAGCGTTTTCAAGTTATTACTACATATAGTGACACATGTCAGATTTGCTAAAAATGGTAAAAGTTTGGTTAAAAAAATGGTTAAGGTGAAAAATGGCTGGGTCCTTAAGGGGTTAATTGTGTTTTCTGCCTGTAACTGCATGTGATTGGCTAATCTTCCACAAGGTCCCCAGGGGTTGTGTCTCTTGCTGAAAGACCTGCATAAAAGGCTGACATGTAACCCCAATAAAGTGTTCCTGTTTTACCCTCAACATAGAGCCTTGTCTCGTGTGTGTGTGTGTGTGTGTGTGTGTGTGTGGGGGGGCTGCATCTGCACTGGGGAATGCTATATGCTGTATACTCCCCTGGCTATAATCCCTGAGCTCTTTTAAGAGCTTGTTCCTGCATCGCTCTCTGAAGGAAGAGAGGTTCACCCACTAGAACCTTGAAGCCTTGTCGTAGGTCCAGGGTGGGTAGAAGATGGCGAGATCCCGCCGATACAGCCTGCTGAGTGGTCTATCTAATTCCATTTTGTATAATACAGTCTGCTGAGCTGTGTATCTAATCCCATTTTGTATAATACAGCCTGCTGAGCTGTGTATCTAATCCCATTTTGTATTATCCTGCCTGCCGAGCTGTGTATCTAATCCTATCTTGTATGATACAGCCTGCTGAGCTGCATATCTAACCCCATTTTGTATGACCCTGCCTGCTGAGCTGTGTATCTAAATCCTTATGCGCAAGACCATATCCATTTTGCGATCCACATTTTTTGCAGTCCCATTGAGTTCTATGCATCCGAGGTCCTCATTTTGAGGACTAGAATAGGACATGTTCTGTCTTTACTGGAACTGACATATGGATGTAAAAATCTGTATCCGTATGTGAGTACTGCGAAAGAGAGAACATGTCCCAGTGGCATACATAGACAAGTAAGGTCCTCATAGCAAGGATCAAACCTGGCCTCCCACACAGGACAGAAGGGTTTCCGCCTAAACCCCTTTCAATGATAGGCTATTGGGCTATTTTTTCCACTGTCTCATTTGCTAAAAATTATTCGTTTAGAGGAGGGGTGCACAACCTTTTCTGGTTGGGGGCAACATTGTCAGCCTGAACCATTTCCAAGGGCCGAAAATAAAACTTAAAGGGGTATTATCAACTGAAATACTGTATTGTTGGCATATTGAAAATACAGTATATACTATAAATGTCTAGTTACACTTCCAGGACTCCCATCTAATAGGAGAATACATGAAAGATACATGTAAGAAGCCATAAGACATAGACCTACATGTCTTTTACCAGATGTTTGGGGGCCACACAGAATGGTATCGAGGGCAGCATGTGGCCCCCGGGCCGCAGGTTGTGCACCCCTGGTTTAGAGGGTAGAGTCCTGACCAAGTTTTCACTCCCAGTGAAAGAGGGGATGATCCAAACTGGGCCTCCTCTTGTCCTGGGCCCCATGGCAGTTGCATGGTCTGCCCCTATGGTAGTAAAGCCCCTGTCATGTCCTATTCTGGTCCTCCTAATGCAGATCTAAAACCCATAGAACTCAATGGGACTGCAAAAAAATGAGAATCGCACACGAATAGTATCCTTATTTAGTGGATCCAAGACTTGCAGAGCGCAAAACAGATATGGTTGTGTGCATGAGCCCTATCACTTATACTAAGCACCCATAACAGTGACCTCCACAGCGCTCCCATAACAGTGACCTCCACAGTGGCCACATTGCCATCCACAGTACTCCCTTTGCCATCCACAGTGCCCCTAGTGTGCCATCCAGTGCCCCCTTTGCCATCCACAGTGCCCCTTGTGCGCTATTCAGTGCCCTTTTGCCATCCACAGTGTCCCTCATGTGCCATCCAGTGCCCCCTTTGCCATCCACAAGTGCCCCTTGTGTGCCATCCAGTGCCCCCTTTATCATCCACAGTGTAGTGTGCATGAGTTGGGACCTGGGAAGGCCGGCAGGAGGCGGTGACGTCACTGATAACGTTCTGTCTCCTGCCTCAGGGAGGAAAAGAAGAAAACGGTACTGGACTGGAAGACTCTAAAACGCTTTAAGAGCGGTCACGTGACCGTGAAGAAGATCCTGGGAACCACTGCACTGCAGAGGGTAAGTACACCTGTAAGATACTTCCCTCCACAGGTAATTATAGTGGACAACATTCAAAGTAGGGGCCGCAGAACCCCTTTAAGAATTAAAGTTTCCAACACAGGTTTTTCCTGATCTTTTTAAAAGTCAAAGGAGGTGGTTCTATCTAAATGTTCATTGAAGCTAATGGCATTGATCATTACAGAGGAGAAAAAGGCATGTCAGTATCACAGATCTACAGAAAAAAAAGTGTCTGCCTTTATCAATAAGCAAGTTTATGATGAATCCCAAAGATTCAATCAATTAAAAGCAGAAATCACTACCACACAACGGTTAATTCCTGAGGGATCGTCAGGACTACAAGTCTAGATCAGTGTATAACTGGCAATGACCCTGTACTAATTTAAAGCCTCTCCACTATAATCTATTCTAAAAAAAAAAAAAAAAAAATCCTAAACATATAAGGCCATTAAGAGTTACCGTATTTTTCACCCCATAAGACGCTCCGGCCCATAAGACGCACCTAGGATTTAGAGGGGGACAATAAGAAAAAAATATTTTTCATGACATCTCAGGGCAATACACCAATCAGACCCTCAATGTTAATAAAACCACAATAAGACCTCAGATCAGATCCCCAATCAGACCTCAGCTTAGCCCCAATGTAAATGACCCCCAATCAGACCTCAGATAAGAGCCCCATGCCTCTCTTCAGCCCCCAGTAGCCTCATATATGCCCCCAGTAGCCTGATATATGGCCCCAGTAGCCCCATATATACCCCAGTAGTCTCTTCAGCCCCCAGTAGCCCCATATATGCCCCCAGTAGTCTCTCTTTAACCCCAGTAGCCCCATACATGCCCCAGTAGTCTCTCTTCAGCCCCAGTAGCCCCATATATGCCCCCAGTAGTCTCTTCAGCCTCCAGTAGACTTACAATATTCTCCCAGTAGCCTCACAATATGCCCACTGTAGCCTCATATATGCCCCCCTGTAGCCTCATATATGCCCCCAGCAGCATCCATCAGCCTCATGTTAAATAAAATAAAAACACTCTTTCCTGCTCCGGATGCCGCGCCTCCGCTCCCCCCCCCCACACTCAGTCTTCCACCTCTTCTGCTGTGTCACATCGCAACCTCACACGTGCGCAGCCATCACAGCGGAGCTCCGAGGACCAGGAAGCGGTGAGTACACACTGCTTCCCCGTCCTCCCGTACTAATGAAGTGCTTCCAATATGGAAGCGCTTCATTAGTATTCGTCCCATAAGACGCAGGGGCATTTTCTCCCCACTTTTGAGGGGGAAAAATGTGTCTTATGGGGCAAAAAATACAGTAATTTCAGTTCAATAGACGTTCATTCCATCAACAATGCACCTTAACCTCTTCAAGCGACAGCCAGTTTGGACCAAATGCCAGAGCCCCGTTTTCAGATCTTACGTGTGCCATAACATGTGGTAATAACTCTGGAACGCTTTTATTTATCCAAGCCATTCTGAGAATGTTTTGTTATGACACATAATACTTCATGTTAGTGGGGAATTTGAGTTGATAGATTTTACCTTTATGCATAAAACAATCCTAAATTTGCATAAAATTTGGAAAAAATTCTATATTTTCTAAATTAGAATTTCTCTGCTTTGAAGATGGTTAGGGATACTTCATAAAATATTTATTACTTTACATTCCCCATATGTCTACTTTATGTTGGTATGATTTTCTAAATGTCATTTTATTTTTTAGGAAATTGGAAGGCTTAGAAGTTTAGAACCAAATTTTAACATTTTTAAGAAAATTTCCAAAACCCATCAGTTCAGTTATGGAGTTACTTTGTGGAGCTTACATAGTAGTAACCGCCCATAAATGACCCCATTTTACACCCCTCAAGTTATTCAAAACTGATTTTACAAACTTTATTAACCCTTTAGGTGTTCCACAAGAATTAAAGCAAATTGGAGGGAAATTTTTAAAATTTACACCATTTTGGAAACTACCCCCCTCAAGGAATAAATCTAGTGGTGAAGTGAATGCTTTGACCCAACAAGTATTTCATAGAATTTAGAAACACATGGCTTCAAAAATGAAAATCTAACTTTTATTTCCAATATAAAGTTGCTTTAGCCCCAAGTTTTTCATTTTCACAAGAGGCAAGAGGAGAAAATGCATCCCACAATTTGTTATGCATTTTTTCCTGAATATGGCAACACCATATATGTGGTCGTAAACTGCTGTTTGGGGGCATTGCAGCATTCAGAAGGGAAGGATTTTCTAACATGTAATTTGCTGAAATTAGTTTAGGGCCCATAACATTTTTATTTTTTAACCGATGTAGCTGTGTGAGGGCTTGTTTTTATTGCTATTCTTTTTGTTTACATATGTCATTTGGATCACTTTTTATACAATTTTTTGTGGAGGTAAAGTGGGCTAAAATGGCAATTCTGTCAGTGTTTTTTATTTTTTTATGGGGTTCCTATTGCGGTAAATAATATATGATTATTTTATTCCGTTGGTTGATATGGTTATGGTGATACCATAATTATATAGTTTTTTTATGTTTTACTACTTTTTCAGCATAAAATCCCTTTTGTGTAAAAAATAAATGATATTTTACATCGCCATATACTAAAGTCCATAACATTTATATTTTTTCACCAATGTAGCTGTGTGGGGGCATGTTTTTTGCAGAACAGGCTGTCATTTTTGTTGGTATTATTTTGTGGTACGTACGACTTTTTGATCACTTTTTTTGTGGATGTGAGGTGACAAAAACAGCAATTCTGTTATTGTTTATTACATTATTTTTTTACAGCGTTCACCACGCGGGTTTAGTAAGTGTATACTTTTATAGATTAGGTTTTTTAGGTTGTTACGAATGCGCCGATACAAATTATGTGTATTTTTTTTTTTTTCATTCTTTAATGACTTATAAATGAGGGGCTAAATGGTTCTTATCTGCCGACACATTCTATGGGATATGAGAAAAGACCATTTTTATTTCATTTTTATTTAAATGTTTGTTTATTTATTTATCTTGAAGATCCAGTGGGCCTGTTGGCTATACAGTGCATTGTAATAGTCATCTATTGCAATGCACTATATTTTCAGTATAACACTTACACTGACCTGGGCCTCTTGCACACGATCGTATGTCCCCCGAGACATTCGGTCCGAGATCGGGCCATATGTCCTGGAGTGGCATTGAACGTGCGCACGGGAGCGCCCAGCATCATAGATTACAATGATGCTATGCACGTCGGCCCGCCCGCAGGGCTATTGTCCCACAATCATATCATCATATGAATGCAGGACAATAGTCCCGCGGGCGGCCCGACATGCACAGCATCATTGTAATCTACGATGCTGTGTGGCCCTGTGTGCACGATCAATGCCGCTCCGGGACATATGGCCCGCTCACGCACTATATGTCTCTGAGGGCATATGGTCGTGTGTAAGAGGCCTAAACCGGATCAGACCCTCAGGGTCTGATCAGCCTTAGATACATGGAAGCCCGGATGCCTTTGTAAGGCGTCCGGTTGCCATGGTAACCATCAGGCCGCTGTCATCAAAGCAGTGGCGGTCCGTTGGAAGAGAGAGGGAATGCCCTCCCTCTCAACCCCATGGATGCCGTGGGCGGCTACTGACTGCGGCATCTATGGGGTTAAACGGACGAGATTGGTGCCGGCATCGATTATAGCAGTAGAGTGTAAGCTATAAGTTACAGCTGACATTGTCTGCTGATGGCAGCGGCTCCATTCCTGAGATGCTGCCATTGCTGTCTGGAGTGGGGACAATGCTGTAGGGGTATCAGGGGGGCAGTGGAGGCATATGGGGGGCAATGCTGGAAGATGGTGCAGAATTATCATAAGGGGCACTGGAGGCATGGATAATTTCAGGCTGAGATCTCCAGCATTTTCTTTCTGAAGCGCGCCGATTGGTTAGTCTGCAGAGACTAACCAATGGGAGCGCTTGCCGGCAAGGAACCACTCTGATTGGTCCCTTGCCAGCTCGGGGAGAGAGGAGACTCCAGGGCTGGGACACTTTATAGTGTCAGAGCTCAGGTAAGCAGTTTGGACGTGACTGTACTTCCAAATGCGCTAAATTACTTTAGTTAAGTACAAAAGCCTGCAAACCTATTTTCTACTCATCAACTTGATGTATTTTACAAACAACTTACATCTGCTCCTACATATCACTATGCTTTGTATGTGACTATAGTGGACATAAATAAGTTTGCAGAATATTGATACTGAACAGATGCATAATACATTGTCTAGTGTACAACAGAATATGACAGATGACAGTCTCTCCATGTCTTCTACAGTTTCTTTTTCTGAACACATTACGAAAAGACTCTCATCTTGATAGTTTTACCTCTCACCACAAAAAAAAAATCCTTCTTTTCGGTCCTATACAGTATCACTCTGCAGCTCTGGACAAGTTACAGGAGCTTATGGAGCGCAATTTAGTATTGTTATGCAAAAATCTACATAAAAATAAATATAATTTAACTAAAGAACAAAATAATGCTGTCCCTTCTCTAAGTGGCAAGCAGGATATTGTGGTGAAACAGGTGGACAAAGGCCGAATTATTGTAATACTGGTCTCTGGCCTGTATTTTTTTAATGAGTCTATTTTTAAAAAAAGAGGGAAAGAGGGGACCTCCTTGGGGCTTCTAAACCACAAGCAAGTGGAATATATAGTCCCTGAATGTTCAGTCTTATCCATATTGCATTTGCTACCAAAAATTCACAAACTGATTTTTCCACTTCCACTCTGGCCCACAGTTTCCAGAATCAGGTCTCTCAATAAGAGGCTGTCAGAGTGGGACTCCTAAAGCCCCTCACTGAGCTTATACCTGGATATTTCTGTTTGTTTTGGGTGCATTAAATCATATTTTATGGACAACAAAACTACATTTGGTTCTCAGCTGATATCATTATACACTGTTATACCTTATAAGTAGAGCTGAGCGGACACCTGGAAGTTCAGGTTCAACGGGTTCAGCCGAACTTCACAAAAAAGTTCGGGTTCGGGATCTGAACTTTACCCCGAACCCTATTGAAGTCACTAAAATGGCTGTAAAAAAAGTCCTGGAAAGGGCTAGAGAGGCTGCAAAAGGCAGCAAAATGTGGGTAAGTGCCCTGCAAACAAATGTGGATAGGGAAATGACCTAAAATAAAATAAATAAAAATAAAAATAATCTTGATCTAGGAGGAGGAAATGGATGTGGAGTAGGAGGTTGAGGAGGCATTGGGTGGGAATGCCATCAGCAGCGCGTCTACCAGCGTGTGTTTGTAGTCACGCATCTTTCGATCAGTAACAGATGTTTTTACCAAATTTGGTTCCCTGTCAGCAATGCACAGCAGGGGTTTTTCACTGGCAAAACTCGGTTAATGTCACCAACCAATGTAACAGACGATTTTTAAAAATGTACGCCTCTGGCATGTAGGCAGAGCAGGGGTTTATTCACGGCAAAACGGGGTTCATGTCACCAACCAATGGAACAGGCGATTTTTAGAAATGTAGGCCCCTGGCACCCAGGCAGAGGAGGGGTTTATTCATGGCAAAACAGGGTTCATGTCACCCACCAATGGAACAGGCGATTTTTAGAAATGTAGGCCACTGGCACCCAGGCAAAGCAGAGGTTTTTCACCGTCAAAACTGGGTTAATTTCACTCACCAATGGAACAGGCGATTTTTAGAAATGTAGGTCCCTGGCACCCAGGCAGTGGAGGGGTTTATTCACGGCAAAACAGGGTTCATATCACCAACCAATAGAACAGGCGATTTTTAGAAATGTAGGCCCCTGGAATCCAGGCAGAGCAGAGGTTTATGCATAGCAAAAATGGTAATATTGCACCCAACAATTTAAAAAAAGAGTTTTAAAATTTTCGGTCCCTGTCAACTATGCAGAGCAGGGGTTTGTACCCGGCAAAAATGGTAATATTGCACCCAACAATTTAAAAGAAGATTTTTCAAATTTTAAGTCCCTGTTAACTATGCAGAGCAGGGGTTTGTACCCGGCAAAAATGGAAATATTTAACCCAACAATTTAGAAGACGATTTTCCGCATTTTCGGTCACTTTCACCTATGCAGAGCAGGGGTTTGTGCCCGGCAAAAATGGTAATATTGCACGAAACAATTTAACCACTTCAGCCCCCCTAGCTTAAACACCCTTAATGACCAGGCCACTTTTTACAATTCTGCACTACGCTTTCACCGTTTATAGCTCCGTCATACAACTTACCACCCAAATGAATTTTACCTCCTTTTCTTCTCACTAATAGAGCTTTCATTTGGTGGTATTTCATTGCTGCTGACATTTTTACTTTTTTTGCTATTAATCAAAAATGACCGAAAGTTTTGCAAAATAATGACATTTTTCACTTTCTATTGTAATTTTTTTTTTTTAAAACTACATTTCTATATAAATATATATACGTCTTTGATTTAAAAAAATCCAATAAGTTTATATTTATTGGTTTGGGTAAAAGTTATAGCGTTTACAAACTATGGTGCAAAAAAGCGAATTTCCGCATTTTGAAGCAGCTCTGACTTTCTGAGCACCTGTCATGTTTCTTCAGGTGCTAGAATGCCAGGATAGTATAAATACCCCCCAATTGACACCATTTTAGAAAGAAGACACCCCAAAGTATTCACGGAGGGGCATGATGAGTTCATGTATCATTTCATTTTTTTTCACAAGTTAGCGGAAAATTGCACTTTCTGAGGAAAACAAAAATAATAATAAAGTTTTCCTTTCTGCTAACTTCTGGCAAGAAAAAAAAAAAATCTCCCAAGGACTCACTATGCCCCTCAGTAAATACCTTGGGGTGTCTACTTTCCGAAATGGGGTCATTTGTGGGGTGTGTTTACTGTTCCGGCATTTTGGGCGGCGCTAAATTGTAAGCGACCTTGTAAAACCTAAAGGTACTCGTTGGAATTTGGGCCCCTTTGCGCACCCAGGCTGCAAAAAAGTGTCACTCATGTGGTATCGCTGTACTCGGGAGAAGTAGGGCAATGTGTTTTGGGGTCTATTTTTACATATACCCATGTTGGGTGACAGAAATATCTCTGTAAACTGACAACTTTGTATAAAAATATAAAAAAGTTATCATTTACAGAGATATTTCTCACACCCAGCATGGGTATATGTCAAAATACACCCTAAAACACATTGCCCTACTTCTCCTGAGTACAGCGATACCACATGTGTGACACTTTTTTGCAGCCTGGGTGTGCAAAGGGGCCCAAATTCCAATGAGTACCTTTAGGATTTCACAGGGCATTTTTACGCATTTAGATTCCAGACTTCTTCTCACGCTTTAGGGGCCCCTAAAATGCCAGGACAGTATAAATACCCCACATGTGACACCATTTTAGAAAGAAGACACCCCAAGGTATTCCGTGAGGGGTATGGTGAGTTCATGTAAAATTTTATTTTTTGTCACAAGTTAGTGAAATATGAGACTTTGTGAAAAAAAAAAAAAAAAAAAAACAATTTCCCCTAACTTGTGCAAAAAATTTATTTTTCTGTGAACTCGACATACCCCTCAAGGAATACCTTGGGGTGTCTTCGTTCCAAAATGGGGTCACTTGTGGGGTATTTATACTGCCCTGGCATTTTAGGGGCCCTAAAGCGTGAGAAGAAAAATGCGTAAAAATGCTCTGTGAAGGTACTCATTGGAACTAGGGCCCCTTTGCGCATCTTGGCTGCAAAAAATTGTCACACATGTGGTATTGCCGTACTCAGGAGAAGTAGGGCAATGTGTTTTAGGGTGTATTTTTACATATACCCATACTGTGTGTGAGAAATATCTCTGTAAATGACAACTTTTTAAAAATTTTATACAAAGTTGTCAATTTGCAGAGATATTTATCTCACCCAGCATGGGTATATGTAAAAATACACCTCAAAACACATTTTCTAATTTCTCCTGAGTACGGCGATACCACATGTGTGACACTTTGTTGCAGCCAAGATGCGCAAAGGGGCCCAAATTCCAATGAGTACCTTTAAGGAGGGCATTTTTACGCATTTTTCTTCGCACGCTTTAGAGCCCCTAAAATGCCAGGGCAGCATTAATACCCCACATGTGACCCCATTTTGGAAAGAAAACACCCCAAGGTATTCCGTGAGGGGCATGGCGAGTTCATAGAAGAGGTTTTTTTTGGCACAAGTTAGCGGAAATTGATTTTTTATTGTTTTTCTCAGAAAGTCTCCCTTTCTGCTAACTTGTGACAAAAAGTTCAATTTTTCATGGACTCACTATGCCCCTCGGGCAAATACCTTGGGTTGTCTTCTTTTCAAAATGGGGTCATTTGTGGGGTGTTTGTACTGTTCTGGCATTTTGGGCGGGGCTAAATTGTGAGCATCCCTGTAAAACCTTAAGGTACTCGTTGGAATTTGGGCCCCTTTGCACACCCAGGCTGAAAAAAAATTGTCACTCATGTGGTATCGCCGTACTCAGGAGAAGTAGGGCAATGTGCTTTGGGGTGTATTTTTATATATACCCATGTTGGGTGAGAGAAATATCTCTGTAAATTGACAACTTTGTATAAAAAAATTTAAAAAGTTGTTGTTTACACGAAGTATGGGTATATATAAAAATACACCCCAAAACTCATTGCCCTACTTCTCCTGAGTATGGTGATACCACATGAGTGACACTTTTTGTGCAGCCAAGATGCGCAAAGGGGCCCATGACCTTTAGGATTTCACAGGGCATTTTGTACGCATTTGGATTCAGACTTCTTCTCACGCTTTAGGGACCCCTAAAATGCCAGGGCAGTATAAATACCCCACATGTGACCCCATTTTAGAAAGAAGACACCCCAAGGTATTCCGTGAGGGGTATGGTGAGTTCATGTAAAATTTTATTTTTGTCACAAGTTAGTGGAATATGAGACTTTGTGAAAAACAAATAAATAAATAAATATCAATTTCCGCTAACTTGTGCCAAAATATATATTTCTGTGAACTCGACATGCTCCTCACAGGAATACCTTGAGGTGTCTTCTTTCCAAAATGGGGTCACTTGTGGGTGTTTATACTGCCCTGGCATTTTAGGGCCCTAAACGTGAGAACAAATGCGTAAAAATGCCCTGTGAAGTCTAAAGGTACTCATTGGAATTAGGGCCCTTCGCATCTTGGCTGCAAAAAGTGTACACATGTGGTATCGCCGTACTCAGGAGAAGTAGGGCAATGTGTTTTGGGTGTATTTTTACATATACCCATGTTGGGTGAGAAATATCTCTGTAAATTGACAACTTTGTATAAAAAATTTATACAAAGTTGTCAATTTACAGAGATATTTCTCTCACCCAGCATGGGTATATGTAAAAATACACCCCAAAACACATTTCCTAACTTCTCCTGAGTACGGCGATACCACATGTGTGACACTTTGTTGCAGCCAAGATGCGCAAAGGGCCCAAATTCCAATGAGTACCTTATAGGAAGGGCATTTTTACGCATTTTTTCTTCTCACGCTTTAGGGCCCTAAAATGCCAGGGCAGTATAAATACCCCACATGTGACCCCATTTTGGAAAGAAGACACCCAAGGTATTCCGTGAGGGGCATGGCGAAGTTCATAGAAGATTTTTTGGCACAAGTTAGCGGAAATTGATTTTTATTGTTTTTCTCACAAAGTCTCCCTTTCCGCTAACTTGTGACAAAAAGTTCAAATTTTCATGGACTCACTATGCCCCTCAGCAGAATACCTTGGGTGTCTTCTTTCCAAAATGGGGTCATTTGTGGGGTGTTTGTACTGTTCTGGCATTTTGGGCGGGGGCTAAATTGTGAGCAGCCCTGTAAAACCTATAAGGTACTCGTTGGAATTTGGGCCCCTTTGCACCCAGGCTGCAAAAAGTGTCACTCATGTGGTATCGCCGTACTCAGGAGAAGTAGGGCAATGTGCTTTGGGGTGTATTTTTACATATACCCATGTTGGGTGAGAAATATCTCTGTAAATTGACAACTTTGTATAAAAAAATTAAAAGTTGTTGTTTACACGATATTTCTCACATAGTATGGTATATATAAAATACACCCAAAACTCATTGCCCTACTTCTCCTGAGTACAGTGATACCACATGAGTGACACTTTTTGCAGCCAAGATGCGCAAAGGGGCCCAAATCAATGAGTACCTTTAGGATTTCACAGGGCATTTTTACGCATTTGGATTCTCACGCTTTAGGACCCCTAAAATGCCAGGGCAGTATAAATACCCACATGTGACCCCATTTTGGAAAGAAGACACCCCAAGGTATTCCGTGAGGGCATGGCGAGTTCACAGAAAAAAATTTGGCACAAGTTAGCGGAAATTGATATATATTTTTTTACAAAGTCTCATATTCCACTAACTTGTGACAAAAATAAAATTTTACATGAACTCACCATACCCCTCACGGAATACCTTGGGGTGTCTTCTTTCTAAAATGGGGTCACATGTGAGGTGTTTGTACTGCTCTGGCATTTGAGGGTCTCCACAATCATTACACGTATGGCCAGCATTAGGAGTTTCTGCTATTCTCCTTATATTGAGCATACGGGTAATGAGATTTTTTCCCGTTCAGCCTCTGGGCTGAAAAAAAAAAAAATGAACGGCACAGATTTTTCATTCGCATCGATCAATGTGGATGAAAAAATCTCTGCCAAATCAGTGACTGCGGTGCGGTGGGCTGGGCGCTAACTACCTAACAAGTAGCTAACTAACTGGCGGTGATAAGGGACCCTTATGCCCCATTCACACGTCCGCTAATTCTGTTTGCGGAACGGAATGCGGACCCATTCATTTCTATGAGGACAGACTTTGTCCCGCTCGGATCGGAATTGCGGATCCGCACTTCAGGTCTGCACTTCCGTTCCGCAAAAATATAGAACATGTCCTATTCTTGTCCGCAATTGCGGACAAGAAAAGGCATTTCTATATAGTTCTGGCAATGTGCGGATCTGCAAAATGCGGAAAGCACATTGCCGGTGTCCGTGTTTTGCGGATCCAGTCCGTGGATCCGCAAAACACATATGGACATGTGAATGGAGTCTTACAGGGGGGTGATCAGTGACATGGGGGTGATCAGGGAGTCTAGATGGGGTGATCAGGGTTTAACAAGGGGTTAATAAGTGACGGGGGGGGGTGTAGTGTGGTGCTTGGTGCTACTTTACATAGCTACCTGGTCCTCTGGTGGTCGATCCTAGCAAATGGGACCACCAGAGGACCAGGTAGCAGGTATATCAGACGTTGTTAACAAAACAGCGTCTGATATACTTGTTGATGCGATTTATTTTAGATCTACAGCCTGCCAGTGATTGATCATCGCTGGCAGGCTGTAGTACAACTCCTGAGACGCGATCTGCTGTGCTGCACGCGCGTTCACAGCAAATCTCGCCTCTCGCGTGCTGACGCGCCGCTGTGTCAAAGAGGAGCAGACCTGCCGCCGCCTGGACGCATCCCTGCGTTAGGCGGTCGGCAGGTGGTTAAAAGAAGATTTTTCTAATTTTCGGTCCCTGTCACCTATGCAGAGCAGGGGTTTGTACAGAGCAAAAACGCTAATATTGCACCCAACAATTTAAAAGACAATTTTCTGCATTTTCAGTCGCTCTCACCTATGCAGAGCAGGGGTTTGTACCCGGCAAAAATGGTAATATTGCACGAAACAATTTAAAAGAAGATTTTTCGAATTTTTGGTCCCTGTCACCTATGCAGAGTAGGGGTTTGTATCTGGCAAAAATGGTAATGTGCACCCAACAATTTAATATAAATTTTCACATTTTCAGTCCCTGTCACCTATGCAGAGCAGGGGTTTGTACCGGCAAAAAATGGTAATATTGCGTAACGATTTAAAAGAAGATTTTCACATTTTTGCTCCTGTCACCTATGCAGGGACTTGGCAAAAAATGGTAATATCGCACCCAACAATTTAAAGAAGATTTTTCAAATTTTCAGTCCCTGTCATCCATGCAGAGCAGGGGTTTGTACCACGGCAAAAATGGTAATATTTCACCCAACAATTTAGAAGACGATTTTCACGCATTTTCGGTCACTCTCACCTATGCAGAGCAGGGGTGTGTACCTGGCAAAAATGGTAATATTGCACGAAACAATTTAAAAGAAGATTTTTGAATTTTCGGTCCCTGTCACCTATGCAGAGTAGGGGTTTGTATCTGACAAAAATGGTAATATTGCACCCAACAATTTAATAGAAATTTTCACATTTTCAGTCCCTGTCACCTATGCAGAGCAGGGGTTTGTACCCGGCAAAAATGGTAACATTTCAGGGTCCCAACAATTTAAAAGGCAATTTCTGCAATTTTCAGTCCATGTCAACTATGCAGAGCAGGGGTTTGTACCCAGCAAAAATGGTAATATTGCACGAAACAATTTAAAAGAAGATTTTTAGAATTTTTGGTCCCTGTCACCTATGCAGAGTAGGGGTTTGTATCTGGCAAAAATGGTAATATTGCACCCAACAATTTAATATAAATTTTTCACATTTTCAGTCCCTGTCACCTATGCAGAGCAGGGGTTTGTACCTGGCAAAAATGGTAATATTGCGCCTAACGATTTAAAGAAGATTTTTCACATTTTTGCTCCCTGTCACCTATGCAGGGACTTGGCAAAAATGGTAATATCGCACCCAACAATTTAAAAGAAGATTTTTCAAATTTTCAGTCCCTGTCATCCATGCAGAGCAGGGGTTTGTACCCGGCAAAAATGGTAATATTTCACCCAACAATTTAGAAGACGATTTTCCGCATTTTCGGTCACTCTCACCTATGCAGAGCAGGGGTGTGTACCTGGCAAAAATGGTAATATTGCACGAAACAATTTAAAAGAAGATTTTTTGAATTTTCGGTCCCTGTCACCTATGCAGAGTAGGGGTTTGTATCTGACAAAAATGGTAATATTGCACCCAACAATTTAATAGAAATTTTTCACATTTTCAGTCCCTGTCACCTATGCAGAGCAGGGGTTTGTACCCGGCAAAAATGGTAACATTTCGCCCAACAATTTAAAAGACGAATTTCTGCAATTTCGGTCCATGTCAACTATGCAGAGCAGGGGTTTGTACCCAGCAAAAATGGTAATATTGCACCCAACGATTTAAAAGAAGATTTTTAAAATTTTTGGTCCATATCACCTATGCAGGGACCTGGCAAAAATAGTAATATCGCACCCAACAATTTAAAAGAAGATTATTCAAATTTTCAGTCCCTGTCACCTATGCAGAGCAGGGGTTTGTACCCGGCAAAAATGGTAATATTTCACCCAACAATTTAGAAGACGATTTTCCGTATTTTTGGTCACTCTCACCTATGCAGAGCAGGGGTTTGTTCCTGGCAAAAATGGTAATATTGCACGCAACAATTTAAAAGAAGATTTTTCAAATTTTCGGTCCCTGTCACCTATGCAGAGCAGGGGTTTGTACAGAGCAAAAACGCTAATATTGCACCCAACAATTTAAAAGACAATTTTCTGCATTTTCAGTCGCTCTCACCTATGCAGAGCAGGGGTTTGTACCCGGCAAAAATGGTAATATTGCACGAAACAATTTAAAAGAAGATTTTTAGAATTTTTGGTCCCTGTCACCTATGCAGAGTAGGGGTTTGTATCTGGCAAAAATGGTAATATTGCACCCAACAATTTAATAGAAATTTTTCACATTTTCAGTCCCTGTCACCTATGCAGAGCAGGGGTTTGTACCCGGCAAAAATGGTAATATTGCGCCCAACGATTTAAAAGAAGATTTTTCACATTTTTGCTCCCTGTCACCTATGCAGGGACTTGGCAAAAATGGTAATATCGCACCCAACAATTTAAAAGAAGATTTTTCAAATTTTCAGTCCCTGTCATCCATGCAGAGCAGGGGTTTGTACCCGGCAAAAATGGTAATATTTCACCCAACAATTTAGAAGACGATTTTCCGCATTTTCGGTCACTCTCACCTATGCAGAGCAGGGGTGTGTACCTGGCAAAAATGGTAATATTGCACGAAACAATTTAAAAGAAGATTTTTTGAATTTTCGGTCCCTGTCACCTATGCAGAGTAGGGGTTTGTATCTGACAAAAATGGTAATATTGCACCCAACAATTTAATTGAAATTTTTCACATTTTCAGTCCCTGTCACCTATGCAGAGCAGGGGTTTGTACCCGGCAAAAATGGTAACATTTCGCCCAACAATTTAAAAGACGATTTCTGCAATTTTCGGTCCATGTCAACTATGCAGAGCAGGGGTTTATACCCGGCAAAATGGTAATATTGCAACCAACAATTTAAAGAAGATTTTCAAATTTTAGGTCCCTGTCAACTATGCAGAGCAGGGGTTTGTACCCAGCAAAAATGGTAATATTACCCAACGATTTAAAGAAGATTTTAAAATTTTTGGTCCATATCACCTATGCAGGGACCTCGCAAAAATAGTAATATCGCACCCAACAATTTAAAGAAGATTATTCAAATTTTCAGTCCCTGTCACCTATGCAGAGCAGGGGTTTGTACCCGGCAAAAATGGTAATATTTCACCCAACAATTTAGAAGACGATTTTCCGCATTTTCGGTCACTCTCACCTATGCAGAGCAGGGTGTGTACCTGGCAAAAATGGTAATATTACACGAAACAATTTAAAAGAAGATTTTTTGAATTTTCGGTCCCTGTCACCTATGCAGAGTAGGGGTTTGTATCTGACAAAAATGGTAATATTGCACCCAACAATTTAATTGAAATTTTTCACATTTTCAGTCCCTGTCACCTATGCAGAGCAGGGGTTTGTACCCGGCAAAAATGGTAACATTTCGCCCAACAATTTAAAAGACGATTTTCTGCAATTTCGGTCCATGTCAACTATGCAGAGCAGGGGTTTATACCCGGCAAAAATGGTAATATTGCAACCAACAATTTAAAAGAAGATTTTTCTAATTTTCGGTCCCTGTCAACTATGCAGAGCAGGGGTTTGTACCCAGCAAAAATGGTAATATTGCACCCAACGATTTAAAAGAAGATTTTTAAAATTTTTGGTCCATGTCACCTATGCAGGGACCTGGCAAAAATAGTAATATCGCACCCAACAATTTAAAAGAAGATTATTCAAATTTTCAGTCCCTGTCACCTATGCAGAGCAGGGGTTTGTACCCGGCAAAAATGGTAATATTTCACCCAACAATTTAGAAGACGATTTTCCGTATTTTCGGTCACTCTCACCTATGCAGAGCAGGGGTTTGTTCCTGGCAAAAATGGTAATATTGCACGCAACAATTTAAAAGAAGATTTTTCAAATTTTCGGTCCCTGTCACCTATGCAGAGCAGGAGTTTGTATCCGGCAAAAATGGTAATATTGCACCCAACAATTTAAAAGAAGATTTTTCAAATTTTCGGTCCCTGTCACCTATGCAGAGCGGGGGTTTGTACCTGGCAAAAATGGTAATATTGTACCCAACAATTTACAAGAAGATTTTTAAAATTTACGGTCCCTGTCACCTATGCAGAGCAGGCCGCAAAGGTAATTCCTGGTCTAATTTTTTCACCACCCATGAAAAACATGGATTTAAGTGGTATATTTTGGGGTGTAGGACATAATTGTTCTCAACTTTATCTTTCACCCAAGTCTTCACCCCTTCCCTTTTTGTCGGTCTGCACACCGCAGAAAGACGCAGAAGTTTACACCTGTGTTTCGTCATCATCAGAGACGTGCTGCAGTTGACTTCCCATGTCCTCATCCTCTAACCTAAGTGGTTGGGCATCCGTGCACTCAATCTCTTCCACTACTGGGGCAGGACTATGGTTATGGCCCTGGGAAACCCTGCCAGCAGAGTTATCAAAAAGCATAAGAGACTGCAGCATGACTTGGGGCTCAGATTGCTTGGCTGATTTGCAAGGGGGTGAGTTGCAAGATAGATGACCATGGGCTGCAGGTGCCAACTCTGTGCTTTCAGCAGGGTACGGGGTGGGAGACAACATGAAGGAACAGGAGGGACTGTCAGCCACCCAATCTACTATTGCCTGCACTTGTTCTGGCCTCACCATACGAAGATCGGCATTCGGGATTACCAAATAACGGTGCAGGTTCTGTCGCCTACTCGCACCTGAGGTAGGTAATTCACTTGGACCTGTAGCTGGTGCAGAACGGCCACGTCCTCTCCCAGCACCAGGAGCTCTACCAATACCACCATGACCATGTCCATGTCCCTTATTTGATGTTCTCCTCATTATTTACGTTCACCCACCAAACTAACAGATGATTTATCTCAGGTGTAAATTTAACTGCCAATAGTCAACAATTAAGTTCACTATACAGTAAGGCAGTGCCTGTGTCATAAACAGAATACATTTATTTAGGTCACATAACAGTGTAACAGAGCAATTCAAAACAATGACTTCACTATCACCAAAAATATGATTTTTCAAACCAACAATGTAACAGCAGAAGTTAACGGTTTAGAAATGCAGTGTACACCGCAAATGTGCTATCTACTACAAAACCAGTGTGTTTGCAACCAACTATGTAAATGCGGAGTTTAAAAGGTTACTTAAAATGACTGGAATACAGGGTAGGCCTCAGATCTGATATGTAGCACAAAACCAGTGTTTATTGCAACAAACTACAGAAATGCAGAATGTCACTGCTAAATTTTAAAATAGGTTTTTCAGCGGTGTATGCAAAACTGCTCAGTGGAACAACAGTATGGGTTTTTTGCCCCAACTAAAGAAATGCAGTATGTCACTGCTAAATTTTAAAATAGGTTTTTCAGCGGTGTATGCAAAACTGCTCAGTGGAACAACAGTATGGTTTTTTTGCCCCAACTAAAGAAATGCAGTATGTCACTGCTAAATTTTAAAATAGGTTTTTCAGTGTTATATGCAAAACTGCTCTGTGGAACAACAGTATGGGTTTTTTACCCCAACTAAAGAAATGCAGTATGTCACTGCTAAATTTTAAAATAGGTTTTTCAGTGTTGTATGCAAAACTGCTCTGTGGAACAACAGTATGTTTTTTACCCCTAACTACAGAAATGAAGTATGTCACTGCTAAATTTTAAAATAGGTTTTTCAGTGTTGTATGCAAAACTGCTATGTGGAACAATACAGGTTTTTCCCCCCAAAAACTAACTAGAATAATGTCCCTGGCACACATGTAGGTCACATGCAGTTCCAAGGACACTGCAGTTGCTAAAATAGCCGCTGACCCCCACCTCATTAACAGATGGATTCAAAATGATTTTGCAGTATCACTGGGCTTAGGGCTGGGGACAAATATGTACCATAGGCCCCTCAAAAGATCGCTGTATTTTGATTATTTAACACCACCAAGTTCAACAGATTTCTTCCCTAATCTGTACCTCACAGCAGCAGCATCCTATCCTTACACTGAGAAGAGCAGAGTGATGTGCGGTGCTACGTGACTCCAGCTTAAATAGAGACTGGGTCACATGCTGCACTTAGCCAATCACAGCCATGCCATTAGTAGGCATGGCTGTGATGGCTTCTTAGGGCAAAGTATTGAAACGCTTGTTGATTGGCTGCCCTGCAGCCTTTCAAAAAGCGGGAAGTATCGCCGAACAACGAACCCGAACTTTTACGGAAATGTTTGGGTTCGGGTCCGGGTGTGAAAAACCGTAATGTTCGGCACGAACCCGAACTTTACAGTTCGGGATCGCTCAACCCTACTTCTAAGTCTGCTTTCACTGCTTTATGCTGGTTCCTATAAAAACACAGTGATTACAGTTCTGATCTGAAGGATTTTATGTTCTGCTATCTGGTATCTTTATAGTAACATTATTTCATGTTCAAAAAGGATTTTTTTTTTTGCAGATTTCAGGAGCGTCCATGGGCACGAAAGTGTCCCTGTCTTTAGCTAATATTTTTATGAGTTATTTTGAAGGTAAATATTAATTTGGTGACACTAACCCCTTTGCTCGGTGGCTGCTCTGGTATGGTCGTTACATCGAAGACCTGTTGTTCATATGGTGTGGCTATGTGGCAATGCCGGAGTTTATCTGTTCCCTCAACAGAAACACCCTCAATCTTAGTTTCACTCATGGACATATTACTTTTTTGGATCTAAATTTACAAATAGATTGGATGACCCAAAAGGTTATAAGTAGAATTCCCCAAAAAAGCATAGTGTGCAGTACTATATTGCATGCTGATTCCTGACTCATTCAATACTGTTAAATACTATTTTCGTCAGTTTGCATGTGTTGGAGTGCCACACTTTTCCATGCCCCGGACCTCTGCATTGGAGCTGGCCATGTTTATATTTTTGCATGAACAATGTAGTTTACAAACTTGTACAGAAGGAGAGAGGACCCTGCCTGTGATGGCTTACAATCTACAAGGAATGGGGGAGGGACACAGTGAGTGAGGGTAAACATGGTCATATGCCGATGTAGCTGCAGTTTTGTCTTAAGAGGTATGTTTTCAGGAGGATTCTTTTGAAGATTTCCATGGTAATTGAGCATCAGATATGTTAGTGCAGAGAGTTCCAGTATGTGGGGGATGTACTGGAGAAATCTTGGAGGCAATTGGGGGAAGAGCAAATAAGAGGAGAGTTGAGAGGGAAATTTCGTGAGGATTGGAGATTGCGTGTGGGAAGGTATGGGAAGATCAGGTGACAGGTGTTTAGAGGAGAAAGGTTGTAGACAGCCTTGTATGCCAAAGTTAGGGGTTTGTAATGGATTCTCTGAGCAAATAAGGAGCCAGTGGAGGGATTGGCAGACAGAAGAGACAGATGAACAGAGGAATAATGGGGGGGAGGGGGGGGGTGGATTAGTTGGGCAGCAGAATTGCAGATAGATTAGAGAGGTGTTAGGCCCCATTCACACGTCCGCAATTCTGTTCCGCATTTTGCGGAACTGAATTGCAGACCCATTCATTCCTTTGGGGACACTATGTCCCGCCCGGGTCCGCAATTGCGGATCCGCACTTCCTAAAAAATAGAACATGTCCTATTCTTGTCCACAATTGTGGACAAGAAAAGGCATTTTCTATATAGTGCCGGCGATGTGCAGACCGCAAATTGCGGAACGCACATCGCCGATGTCCATGTTTCGCGGGCGGACCCGTGGATCCAAAACACTTGCGGACGTGTGAATGGGGCCTTGGAGTGCTAGATGGGAGGCCACAGAGAAGAATACCACAAAAGTCTAGTCGTATATGATAAGGATATGTGCAAGCCTTTTTGCAGACCACTGACTGAGACCCAAGAGATATTTTTGAGTTGGAGATGACAGGAGGTGGAAAGGGCTTAGACGTTCAAATTGAAGGACATAGCAGCCTTGGTTGACTTGGGAAAGTGTGCAACCAATGACTGTGATAGATACTGTAGGTCTGTTGGGGGGCTGTGTGAGATGGGAGAAAGATGATACATTTTGTTTTCTCTATGTTAAGTTTTAGAAAGCGAGAGGAGAGGAAGAATATAGCAGATATCCATTGCATGATTCTTCATAGTAAGGAGGTGATATCTGTACCAGAGAGGTACATTTGGCTGTCATCAACATAGAAGTGATCCTGAAAGCCATGGGTCTCTATATGTAGAATTTTTAGAGTGAAAATAGCAGGGGTCCTAGGACAGAGCCATGAGGGACACCAACAGAGAGGGGATAATATGAGAAGGTGGTGTGTGAGTGGGAGACACTAAATGTCCAGTAGGTGAAGTATGAGGTGATTCAGGAGAAGGCCAAGTCCATGCTGCCAAGAGATGAGAGAGTTTGTAACAGAAGGGAGTGGTTGACTTTGTCAAAGGCAGAGGATAGGAGGAGGTCAGAGCAATGTCGCTGGCTTTGTCAGTTAGAAGGTCATTGGTGACTTTGGTAAGAACATTTTTTAGTTGAGTGGTGGGGTGAGAAACCAGATTGTAGCCAATCAAAGAGGGAGCAGGAAGAGAGGTCATAGGGCAGTTCAAGGTGGTTGTTCAAATAGCTTTAAAGCATATAGGAGTAGTGATATGGGGCAATAGCTAGACAAAGAGGACAGTTCATGGGAAGGCTTTTTTTAGGTTAGGTGTGATGGTAGCATGTTTAAAAAAGGAGGAAACATATTGGTGATAGGTTGAAGAAATGGGTTAGGGCAGGAATAACACTGAGATGTGATATGGAGAGTAGGGTGGAAAGTTTTTCCACTGTAATGGTGAAGAAGTGGATTTAGAGGGAAGATGACTAAAATGGTGAGTAGGGGGACTGTAGCATGAAACTTTCTCTGATGTTATCAATCATTTTTTTAAAGGATGTGGTAAAGTCCACAGCCAAGATGAGAAGTGAGTGAGGGTGTACAGGGGTATGGAGAAGGGTGTTAAAAGTGTTGAATAGTTGCTTAGGGTTGTAAGACAAGGAAGATACGAAAGATATAAGTAAGCCTGTTTCGCAGTAGCAAGTGCAGATTTGAGATTGAGGATATATTATTTGTATATTTTAGACAGGTGGGTATCAGACTGCTGAACCCCCCATAATCACGAGAATGGGTGAACACCCTAAAATGAATGGAGCAGGAGGTCGAGCATGCACACTACCACTCCATTCATCTCTGTGGGTCTGCCTCTGATAGCCAAGTACAGCATGGCAGCAAGCAGATGCATGAGGCAGCAGGGTGCATGCTCCATCTGCTGCTCTCTTCATTTCAGGGGCTTGCAATCCCATTCTGGTTTCAATTGTTCATTTTAGATATATTTTAACTTGAAATTACCAGAATACCCCTTTTAATGACAGATGTATCTGTATGCATCTTCCCTGATCTAAATATATCTATATCTACCTACCTTGCTCTTTATACAGTAGGTGCATACTTACCATCCTTATCCATATATGCTAGGGCTTGTAAATATTTTCAGAAAGCAGTTGTCTAAATGAAACCAGATTCACTATTGAATCTCGGCCTTGATTTTGCCTCATTTTTGGTCCATTTTGAAACAAAAGATCGCATCTAGTGTACTTCTAGTGACCTAAAGTGCAACTCTTTGTACCAATATACACTGAAGATTCTGTTGTAAAACCTGGAAAAAGTTACACAGCTAAAACGTGGCTTAAAGTTTTAGTAATGCTATGCCAAGAAAAGTGACATAGTTATGCCTGTTATATTGGTGGAGTAGGCATTTGCACTAAATTTTTGATGCATTTGCGCTATTTTTAGAGTGGTTTGCTACATACATAGCAGTCTGCTTTTACCAATGGATGGCCAGATGTGTTACGGAAACAGATATGTTAGGGATCCACAAGCAAACTATTGGCATAGATTTCTTCTGACAGACACACCTTTTCCTCTTGTGTGACTTTCGGGCACAGAAAGAGGAAAAATTACTACTGATACATAACATACTTGGCAATGCAGGAGTGCAGAGTGGGAGTATGGAGGACATCAGCCCTTTGGCTGGCACTATTTTCTGGGCCATTGGGCTAGGTGATAGTTCTGATTACTAATGTTGATCACGAATTTTCGAATTGCGAATTTTAATCGCGAATATCGGCACTTCGAGAATTCGCGAATATTTAAAATATCGCGAAATATATTCGCAATTGTGAATATTCGTTTTTAAAATAGTTTATGCAAATTTTTATGCAAATTTTTTTATATGAAAATTTTCGCAATCGAGAAAGTAATGTCATCATTTTCTTGATTGCGAAAATTCCATAATAAAAAAGCGCCTAAAATTTGCATAAGAATTAGCATAAACTAGTATTTAAAAGATACCTTTTAAATACCAGTTTATATGAATTTTTATGCGAATTATTTATATGCAAATTTTCGCAATCAAGAAAGTAATGTAATCATTTTCTTGATTGTGAAAATTCACATATAAAAATGCGCATTAAATTTGCATAAGAATTTGCATAAACTGGTATTTAAAAGATTCCTTTTAAATACCAGTTTACGTGAATTTTTATGCGAAATATTTTTATGAAAATTTTCGCAATCAAGTAATGTCATCATTTCCTTGTTTGCGAAAATTCGCATAAAAAATGCGCATAAAATTAGCATAAAGATTTATGCGAAATTTTGTGCTAATTTTATGCAAATTTTTATATGCGAATTTTCGCAATCAAGAAAATAATGACGAGCTTACGAATTCGCAAATTTTCGAATATATGGCGAATATTCGCCCAAATATTCACAAAATATCGCAAATTCGAATATTGCCCCTGCCGCTCATTACTACTGATTACCTGGAGCAAAGATTCCATCCACGTTTCCAAGGTTATATTTAAATACTGTGGCACACTGGGCATATGTCCTGCCACCATGCCCGCAGCTACTCCCCTGTCAATGGCAGATCTGTGTTGAGAATACCCCCAAACCCACCAGAGACTACTCACTTGTGGGCATGGCTTACAAAGGTCCATTATTGCTGAATTTGCCTGGACTGTCTATGAAAATTAGGAACAGTCCCTGCAAATTTGATGGCAACTGTATGAGAGAACTTACTGTAGCTTTCCAATTTTAACTCTTGAATGTTGTATTTTAGATATTTTTTGCTTTGACAAAGTTTTTTGTCAAAGTTTGTTCCCAAACTGTCTTTAATAGTAATAGTATTCCCCACAGGCTTCAAAAGAAAGGGGTGTGAAGTATTGACAAAGTGGCTTGGATTAAGATGTGCCATGCTACAACAGAATTGCACTCAGCTACCTGTTGACCCAGGCTTTTCTTTGATGTATAAAGAAGATCATGGGAAGATATGTTTTGGGCAGTCAGGTCCTATTCATGAGAGGAACAGGTTGGACAAGGGTAAAATCCAGTAATTACATAGTTACTGGAATGCTCTTGAGTTAGTACATAAGTGTAAAACAATGACACTTTGTTGTATGGCAGGTTATTTCAATGAAGTGTGGAAATTTCCAGATTTGTAAGTGTTGGTAAGGCCTTATTCACACGTCCGCATATATGTCCGCATGTATTCCTGCAATTCTGCGGAATACATGCGGACCCATTGACTGTGAATGGGGCACGGAATGATGCGGAGGGCACACACTGTGCTCTCCGCATCAGTTTTTGTGGAGCGCGCCGCTGATCTTACGGCCGCAGCTCTGCAAAAAAGTAGAGCATGTCCTATTCTTGCCCGCAATTGCGGACAAAAATAGACATTTCTATGGGGCTGCCGGCCGGGTGTGTTTATGAATAAGGCCAAATGGTTATAGTATAAAACAAACAATGTAGCATCTCAAGTGCAAACTTTTTTGCTGTCTACTGCTATTTTCAAGGAAAGTTCTTGGGGCTTATTCACACAACAGTTGTTTTTTCTGTGTGCGGCTCCAATGCAGACCCATTCAGTTCAAAAGGTATGGACAGCACTCTGTGGCTCCGTTCCTCAGCATTCTGTTGCTCCATTCTGTGGCACTCCAAAAAACGTTGAACATGTCCTATTTTATTTTGCATACAAGAATAGGCATTTCTATCACAGTGCAGGACATTCCGTTCCCCAAAATGGGGAACGCACACATCTGATATCCGTGTTTTGCAGATCCAAAATTTGCGGGCGGCAAAATACGGTACACTCCTTTGCATGAGCCTTTTCTTTGAGGCAGAATGACTGATTAGCTGCACATTTGCAGATTTTTGTGTGGAAAAAAAAAGCGTTTCAGAATTCTCATCCGCATGTTGCATAAAAAAAAATAAAAAATGAAGCAGAAAAGCTGCAGTATTGCAGATTTTAAATCTGTAGCATGTGAATTTATTTATCGATTTCATTGCAGATTTCATTAATGCAAAGAATGACACTACGTCAAATTTGAAACTTTTCTGCAACAGTATCTGTAGAGTGTCAATGCATCATTTGGTGCCTTTTTTCTGCTGCAAATTAGAAGCAGAAATGCTGCAGATTTTCTGCTGCTTACAATCCGCAGCTAATTACTCATTTGTGAATCCAGCCTAAGGGCTTGTTCACACGGCCGTTGTGTGCCCATTAATGGGTCCGTGCAAATGCGGACCCATTAACTTGAATCGGTCCGCAATCACGGACATGCGTAACAGAAGCACGGATCGGAACCTCACTGAAGCACCACGGAGTGCTTCTCTGGTGTTTCTGGCTGTGCCTCCGCACCGCAAAAAAATAGAACATGTTCTATTTTTTTGCGGTGCAGATGGATCTAGATCCAAATGGGTCTGGATCCGTCCCGGCTGCCAAACGGACATTGCCCGTGCATTGGGGGTGCAAATTGTGGTCCCCAATGCACGAAACAGCCGCACAACAGCGGTGTGAACAAGCCCTTAGGCTGGTTTCACATGAGCAAGTTCAACTCGTTGTGTCTGCAGAAACTCCCGAACTGACCTCCCTGGGACTGACAGGGTCACATAACATGATATTGATTGATGATGCTATATAACACTTCCTGGAATGGAGTTCTGGAATGTTTTGTACAGTATAACACTGACAGCATTATGTCAGTGTTATCCATCTTGGTCCTTAATGCATTTCCAGCCAAGCTCTTAATACCTTCTGCTAATCCTTGCCATTTGTCAAGTATGTTGCAAAAAATTAGCTTAAAGGGGTTAACCAAGACCTATAATGCCCCCCCCCCCCATATACCCGGGCCCCTCACACAGGTTGTACTCCCCAACACCAGCCGCGACACTGTATCTCCCCGTCTGCAGATGAAAACATCCGGCGATGGGGGGCAGCCAATAGCATGCCACGAATTGGCTCATTTAAAGGGGTTATCGTAGGCCTAATTCACACGTCCGTCGTGTTTTGCGGATCCACGGATCCGCGGATCCGCAAAACACGGACATCGGGCGATGTGCGTTCCGCAATTTGCGGACCGCACATCGCCGGCACTCACCTAGAAAATGCCTTTTCTTGTCCGCAATTGCGGACAAGAATAGGACATGCTCTATTTTTTTCGGGAACGCAATTGCGGACCCGGAAGTGCGGATCCGCAATTGCGGACCCGGCCGGGACATCGCCTGTCCCCATTGAAACTAATGGGTCCGCAATTCTGTTCCGCAAAATGCGGAACAGAATTGCAGACGTGTGAATAAGGCCTAAGACCTATAATGCCCCCATATGCCAGAACTCCTCACACAGATTGCACTTAACCTCGCTCCCCAGCGCAAGGGCCGCTGCTGCATCTCCTCGTAGCACGGATGAAAACCATCTGTCGACGGGGTGGGGGGGGGGGGCAGCCAATAGCAGACCACCTTGAGAACGGGTCTCCCTAGCTTGACCCGCGATGCTAGGGAAGGCTCATTACCATCGCTGTCTGCTATTTGCTGACCCCCCTCTGTAGTCAGATGTTTTCATCCGCGCTACAGGGAGATGCGACACGGGTGTTGGGGAGTGAGGTAAGTACAATCTGTGTTAGGGGCCCGGGCATATGGTGGGGCATTATAGGTCTTGGATAACCCCTTTAACTGAGCCAATTGACACTACTAGTAAAATATTAAAATGTCTATATACTGTACAAAACATTTTGATTTATGGAGCTTTAGTGGGGATGGATGTACAAAATGTCACTAACAATACATGTAAAAAAAAGCTGTATGAGAAGACTGAAACTAGTGTGGCATGCTCTGTATGCACTCTCAGATCACTACTCTAGGCTGGGTTCATACTTTTGTCAGAATCCCAGGCTGAAAATATAGTCTAGTACAGTTTTAATAATTGGAGATTTATTTTACTATGTTCACTCACCAAGGAATAAATCCATACTTTGGATTTGCAGCAGACATGGTGGAAATATTTTACTTCTGGACAACTTTACTTCTGAACAATCCAATTTTGAATTTTCCAATAAAAAATCCAAACATACACAAATAAAGATCCCCAGATGGAGCAGGGAGAAGAAAGCGAACTATACACATGTTAAAGGAAGTCTGTCACCTTCAAAATCAGTTTCAAAGTTTAAGCATACTACTATGTAGGTTATGTGCCCTGAAACATTACCATACCTTTCTGGTGAAAAATCTGGCTCTCTAATCCTGAGAAATGCTTCTTTTTTTTGCACTATAGACAGGACTGCTCAATTTGGTGCAACTTCACCCTACAAGTAATGCTGCCCACCTCCTCAGGACTCTTGCACACGAACGTATTTTACGGACCGTATACTGGCAGTTTTTTCAGTTCAGTATACTGACAGTATACTGAACCATTCACTTCAATGGGTCTGCAAAAAATACTGAAGTGTCTCCGTATGCCTTCCGTTTCCTTTTCTCAGTTTTTTCTGTTCCGTTTAAATATAGACCATGTCCTATTCTTGTCCGCAAATCACGTTCAGTGGCTCCATTCAAGTCAATGGGTCTGCATAAAAAACGGAAAGCATACTGAAGTGCATCCATATGTCTTCGGTATCCGTTCCGTTTTTTGCGGAACCATCTATTGAAAATTTTAAGACCAGCACAATTTTTTCTATGTTATTACTGTATACTGTATATGCCAAACTGAAAAACGGATCGGAACAACGGAACCGAAAACGGAAACAAAACAGAAGCAAAAAACTGAAAAACGGATCCGTTATAAACGGACAGCAAAACACTGAAAAAAAAATACGTTCGTGTGCAAGAGGCCTCAGTCTGTTTACACAAGGGAAACCAGGTGCATCAATCACAGGGCCCCTGCCCACAATGTACCAAAAGGCTTTTATTTGCATAAAATTAAGAAAAGCATTTTCCAGAATTAACGGACCGTTAATGGACTGGAGTTTCAGAAGAAAGGTATCGCATGTTCCTATGCATGTAGCCTAAATGGCAGTATGCTTACTTTTGATTCTGGAAGTGATAAATTCCCTTTTAATGCTGAAACCACCAATAATGATTGTCTTTTCTGATTGTTCATCATTTATTGATCACATTGTTCTATGCAAATGTTGATAATAGATCAGAAATTATATATAGAGATGAGCGAATCGAAGTTGACAAAGTGGATCTTTGCACTTTGTAGTAAAAAATCTCATTTTTTCTAAAATGGCTGTTGCACATGATAAAACGGGGAAGTAAGAAGCCCGGGAAAGAGGGATCATCCATAATGCCATGCATGCAGCCAGCCCCTGTTATGTACCAGCCCTATAAAAAGCCTCAGCCTGCTCGGTCTCCGCCATTTTCCAGTGAACTTAGTGCATGGAGAAACGTAACAGGCACTAGGGACAGTGTTTAGCAAACAATAAAAAAAATAAAAATAATATTGAGCAGTTCAGGGAAAGATTATTCATAGTTTAGGGATATAATAGGGAGGAATTATCCACACTATAGGGAGAGAGCAGGGACCAATTGCACAGTGTAAAGCATGGGTAATAGGAGCTATTCTATTAAGGCTATATGCACACGACAGTGTTTTTTCTCGGCTTCCGTTCCGTTTTTTTTGCGGATCCCATTCATTTCTATGGATCCGCAAAAAAAACTGATGCCTCTTCCGTTTCCTGACCGCGTCCGTATTCCGCATTTCACGTCCGCAAAAAAAATATGGCATGTCCTATTCTTGTCCGCAAAAAACGGTTTGCGGACCCATAGAAGTCAATGGGTCCGCAAAAAAAACGGAAGCCACACTGAAGCCTTCCGTATTTCCATCCGCATCCGTTTTTTTTGCGGATGGTTGCTTGCAAACCAGGGCACTTGTGCAGGTACTTTAAGAAACTGTTTCAAGCCTTCCGTTTTTTTTGCGGATCCGCAAAAAAAACGGAAGACACACGGAAACACAACCTACAAAATTTGCTGACACACGGAACGGATGTGGATGTGAAAAAAAAAGGAAGACGGATCCGCGATTTGCGGACAGCAAAAAACAACTGTCGTGTGCATATAGCCTAAACCTTATGGCACTAATTATAGAGAAGGATTTGGGTGTCCTTGTAGATGGTAAATTAAATAACAGCATACAATGTCAATCAGCTGCTTCTAAGGCCACCAGGATATTGTTATGCATTAAACGAGGCATGAACTACATGTAATACATCACTTTACAAATCGTTGGTACGGCCTCATCTGGAAGATGCAGTTCTATTCTGGACACCAGTCCATAAAAAGGACGCACTGCAGCTGGAAAAACTACAGAGGAGAGCAACTGAACTGATCAGGGGCATGGAGGGTCTTAGTTATAAAGAAAGATTAACCCCTTAAGGACTCAGGGTTTTTTCATTTTTGCGTTTTCGTTTTGCGTTCCCTGCCTTCCGAGAGTCATAACTTTTTTATTTTTATGTTCACATGGCCATATGAGGGCTTTTTTTTGCGGGACAAGTTGTACTTTCCAACGCCACCATTTAATATTGCATACGATGTAGTGGGAAGTGGAAAAAAAAATCCAAATGGGGTGAAATTGCAAAAAAAAAAGCTATTCCACCACAGTTTTACGGGTTTTTAAAATACGACGTTTGATGTGCAATAAAACTTACCATACCATTTAGTTTTATTCTACAGGTCAGTACGAATCCAGCGATACCCAATATGTATAGTTTTTCTTGCGTTTTGATAGTGAAAAAAAATTCAAAAGTGGAAAATTTTTCATTTTTATTTTTTTGTCGCCATATTTTGACCCCTATAACTTTTTTGTAATTAAGGGTATGGCGTTGTATGGGGGCTTATTTTTTGCGGGGCGATCTGAACTTTTAGTTGATACCATTATGTGGTGTGTAGGACTTTTTGGTCACTTTTCATTTAATTTTTTTGTGGCAAAGAAGCGTCCAAAAACGGCAAATCCGCCATTTGGGCGCTTTTTTCCGTTTTTCTGTTTACCATATGGGGGAATATATTTTTATACTACGGGTGTAGTATTGCGACACCCATGATGTGTATTTTTTATTTTTTTTTTTAGGTTTTTTTTATTTATTTTTTTTGTTTTCTTTTACACCTTTATATAGGTCCCATAGGGACCTATATAAATCAGTCATCTGATTGCTTCTATCATAAACTCCAATACACTTGTATTGGAGTTTATGAGGATTTTATTACTTTCCTATGAAACCCTATTGCTAACAAGGGCTACATAGGAAATAGTAAGTAGTAGCCTTGAATCATTCATTGAGTTTGAGGCTATTACATCCAGCGCTGTGATTCCCCCGATCACCACTAGGGGGAGCCAGAGTGCTGCCGAAATTTTACCACTGCATCTGCGGGGTTAAATGATTGCGATCAGCATCGCTGCCGACCGCGATCATTAGCCGCGGGGGTCAGCTACAGGAAACAACCGGACCCCCGCAGTGATCTCGCCCGCAGTGGGCAGAAGCGGGTGCCATGCTTAGGGACCGGACCCATGACGTACCCATACGTCATGGGTCCTTAAGGGGTTAAAAGAATTGAATTTATTTAGTCTTCAGAAGATACGTCTAGGGGGGACATGATTAAAGCAACTAATATATAAAGCTAAGTGTGTGTATGTATGTCCGCTAAAGGAATCAGCACCGTCGCATTTACAATCACGAATTTTGGCACACAGGTACAGCAGGTGTCCGGGAAGGTTTTAGGCCAGGTCTCAGCTCTCTGGGGCGTACTTTTCCTAAGAAATTCCCAAAAAATGCATTAGCCAATAGAAGCCTTGTCACATGATCCTTATCAGCCAATAGAAGCTGGCAGGCAGTTAGCCTCAACACACACAGTTTTATTCAAGGTAACCATAACAACCCAGCCATGTTTCTTCTCTGCTGTAGTTGAGCTTTAAAGGAAATCTGTCACCAGGATAATCGCTATTGAAGTAAAGCCATGGCCTAATAGCACTTAGTACCTTATTTGCTGAGGTTTCTATTACAACTCTGTGGATGACACTGTTAAGGGAGCAGAGTGCTGTGGAGGTCACAGCTCAGGGGGCAGGAAAGGTGGCCATTCAAGTCACCCTAACCCCCCCCCCCCAGGTCCCACTAAGCTACACCCCTTAGCTGGTTAGGCCACGCCCCATCCCACTCCTCAGCCGACAGGGATTAAAAAAATTAAGTTAAAAATCAACTTCTGTCATCTGCAGGGGTGGGAGGAATGGTGACTTTCTCCCTGCAGCTTGCATTCAGACAGCACAATGCTGCTGTCTTAGAGTGAGCTGTTCAAAAGGACACTCCCCCTCGATCTGGCTAGGCCACGCCCTCTCCCACTCAGCCAACAGGGATAGAAAAAATTAAGTTAAAATCAACTTCTAGGTCCCGCTAAGCCACACCCCTGACCCGGTTAGGCCACGCCCCCCCACAACTGACGGGGATTGCCAAAATGAAGTTAAAAAATCAACTTCTGTCAGCTGCAGAGGTGGGAGGGACAGTGACTTTCTCTCTGCAGCTCACTCTCAGACAGGACAGTGCTGCTGTCTTAGGGTGAGTTGTTAATAAGACCACGCCTCCTATCTTGTTAGGCCACGCCCACTCACACTCTTCAGCTGACAGGGATTGAAAAAATGAAGTTAAAAATCAACTTCTAGGTCCGGCTAAGCCACAATCCTGATCTGGTCAGGCCATGCCCCCTCCCCCTACGCAGCCGACGGAAGTTAAGAATCAACTTCTGTCAGCTGCAGGGGTGGGAGTGAGGGTGACTTATTCCTTGCAGCTCACGCTCAGACAGCACAGTGCTGCTGTTTGAGAGTGAGCTGTTCAAAAGGACATCCCTGTGTCCGTCTAGGGTCTGCGCCAGACAGAGGACATTGAGTCTGAAAGCCGGACTGTCCGACCTAAAACTAGACCTCTGGCCACCCTAGGGGCAGGCTGCTGTGGAGGTCACATATAGGGAATGGTCCACTATGGAGGTCAGTGTTAAGGGGCAGATTGCTATAAAGGCCACTGTTAAGGGGGAGGGCCCCTGTGGAGGTCACGGTCAAGGGACTGGTGTGCTGTGAAACTCACTGTTAAAGGGGAAGGCTGCTGTAAAGGTCAAAGTTAAGGTGGTGGGCTGCAGTGGAGGTCCCATTTTAAGGGAAGAGGCATGGGGGGGTCAGTGTTAAGGGGTGGGGGGCTGTAGAGATCACTATTAAGGGGTGGGGTGCTGTAGATGTCACTGTTATAGTGGATACTGTCGATATCTTTTAATGACACACACAAACAATAAATGAAATAGATTAAATATACCCAGGCGAAGCCGGGTCCTTCATCTAGTACACATATATAAATGTGCCATACAAAAAATACGGTGAAAAACAGTTCAATGTAAAATGCCCTCAAAAGACAAGGGGGCACTGCCTCCGCTTGGAGAGGAAAAAGTTCAGTCTCCAGAAGCGTCAAAGCTTCTTTACTGTAAGAACTGTGAATCTGTGGAATAGACTTCCTCAGGACGTGGTCACAGCAGTTTTAAAAAGGGTTTAGATTAATTCTTAAAAGTAAACAACATTAATGCTTATGAAAAGGTGAAGAAATCTGAGTCTCACTTCCTTCTGGGATTCGCGTCCCCACTTATCCCTTTGTTGAACTTGGATTTATGTCTTTTTTAACCGTATCAACTATTTAACTATGTAACTGGGATTACAAAAAGTGATCTAATACTACAGATTTTATGTTTTTTTGGATTCTTTGATACATCAGTAATTCCATTCATCCTAGATTCTGGGGTGAATTTGCAGTCTGATACAACCAGTGTTGGCGTGTTTTTATTTTTTATATAAGTACATTCATTCCTCATTGATTCTAATGTGAAATTGCAGTGTGATACAACCAGTTGTGGGGTGTATTTAGTTTATATATAAGTACATTAATTCCTCCTTGCTTCTGGGGTGAAATTGCAGTCTGATACAACCAGTTTTGGGGTGTTTTTATTTTATATGTAAGTACATCCATTCCTCCTTGCTTCTGGAGTGTATTTAGTTTATATATAAGTACATCCATTCCTTATTGACTCTGGGGTGAAATTGCAGTCTAATACAAACAGTTTTGAGGTGTTTATATTTTATATCGTGTTGGGCGCGAATATTCGAATCGCAAATTTTTATGGCGAATATCGCCACTTCGAGAATTCGCGAATATTTAGAATATAGTGATATATATTTGTATTTTTGAATATTATAGATATTTTTTTTTCCTCTGAACCCATGATCCCTCCCTGCTTCTTGCTTGTGGGCCAATGAGAAGGCTGCAATGTCTTTGTCTGAGCTTAGCAACATCCCTAGCAACCAATAGGAAAGTTGCCTACCCCTTTACTATATAAGAAACAGCATTTTCTGCAGTTTTTTGTCAGCTTTGTGAAACAGCAGTGTCATTGCTCTGCTCTGTGCTTTGCTGTGTCACATTACATTAGATAGTTAGTTAGCTTATATATATAATGCAGATAGTTAGTGGGAGATAGCCAGTGTAGGTTAGATTGTGATATTTTTAAAGCTGTCCATACATACATGCCACATAGTGCTGTATGTACAGTATGTATTTATGCTACATATATACATACATAGTGCTGTGATGTCACAAGTTCACAACAATGCTTAGTGCACCAATCACTAATATGTAGTCAGACCTGCTAAAATGTGAAGTTGCATATATTATGCAAAAATATGCGCATTATTAATTGCCGATCTGCGCAATCGTGAATATATTGAAGCACTCTACAGTCACTGACAAAAGTCCTGTCGCTTGTGTACAAATTGACCTGAAGTGCCGCTAAAATATATTTCCAATCAAGATTTTGTTACAAGAAATGGGTCATTCTAATCCCAACAGCTTTCGTAATAATGTTTCAGTGCAAAACGAAACTGACAAAACGTATTCTAATAGTCACAGCTTGGTAAAGCCCATTGAGTCAATTTTTGCCAAGACATAAATGTTGTCGCCTTGTCATATGAGCTTCACCTGTGTGACTAATAATGGATCAATTAGGTCTCAGGTGTGTATAAAAAGAACCCCAGTACACTAGACCTTCACATCAACTGAAACTAGACCTCTGCAAACATGCCTAAGATTCACCCTGAGACTAAAGTGTTGATTATCAAGAGCATGAAGACCAGATCCACTGCTGATGTGGCAGACACCTTCAATGTGTCTCAGCGTCAAGTTCAGAGGATAAAAAAAAGATTTGAAGAGACTGGAGATGTTTTGGACAAGCCCAGGTCAGGCAGACCCCGCAAGACAACTGCTCGAGAGGACCGTTTGTTGGCTCAAAAATCCAAGGCCAGACCATTTTCCACGAGACCTGGTCACCTGAAGTCCCTGTGTCAACCAGAACTAAACAAAAGACAATTGAAAAATTGTGTGGCATTTGCCAAGGCCCACAGCCTGCTAAAAGGATGGACGCTGGAAAAGTGGCAGTAGGGTGGATTTTTCAGATGAATCTTCTGTTGAATTATACCACAGTCACGGTAAATATTGCAGGAGACCTACTGTAACCCGCATGGAGCCGAGATTTACCCAGAAAACAGTAAACTTTGGTGGAGGCAAAATCATGGTCTGGAGTTACATCCAGTATGGGGGTGTGCGAGGGATCTGCAGGGTGGAAGGCAACATCAATAGTCTAAAATACCAAGAAATCTTAGCTACCTCTTATATTTCCAACCATAAAAAAGGCCGAATTCTGCAGCAGGATGGTGCTCCATTGCATACTTCCATCTCTAAATCAACGTTCCTTAAGTCGAAGAAGATCAAGATATCAAGATGCTCCAAGATTGGCCAGCCCAGTCACCAGACATATACATCATTGAGCATATGTGGGGTAGGATGAAAAAGGAAGCATGGAAGACGAAACCAAAGAATATTGATGAACTCTGGGAGGCATGCAAGACTGTTTTTTTTTTCTATTCCTGATGACTTCACCAATAAATTGTATGAATCCTTGCCAAACCGCATGGATGCTGTCCTTCAAGCTCATGGAAGTCATACAAGATATTAAATTTGGATCTCACAGCACCACAACACCAATTGATTAATTAAAAGTCAGGTTAATAGCAGGAGTTTCTACAAGACTTTTGTCAGGGACTGTATCTGCATATAAAGCTATTGCAATGTTCTGCCATGCCAACCATTTTCTCCAGTCTCAGGAAACTTCTAGCAGCTTTAAAAACGTAGCAATAGTGACCCACGGCTGTATTGTGCGCGCATTACGTGAATATTAAATTGCCGATTTTTGCAAACAAGAAAATAATCGTGAATTCTCGGATTTGAGAATTTATGATTTGTTTATATATTTAGTTTATATATAAGTACATTCATTTCTCCTTGATGCTGCAGTGAAATTGTGGTCTGATACAACCAGTTTTGTGGTGTATTTAGTTTACATATAAATACATCCATTTCTCCTTGATTCTGGAGTGAAATTGAGGTCTGATCCAACCAGTTTTGGGGTGTATTTAGTTTACATATAAGAACATCCATTCCTCCTTGATTGTGGGGTGATATTGCAGGCTGATACAACCAGTTTTGTGGTGTTTTATTTTATATATAAGTACATCCCTTCATCCTTGATTCTGGGGTGACATTGCAGGCTAATACAAAAGTTCGATTCGGCTGATTCGTCGAGTTTTACAAAAAAATTAGCTTCATGACAAATTACTTCGTCACGAAGCGCAATTTTTTTAAGTAGTGGGTGCAATGACAGGGAGCTACGATTGCATCCCCCTCCGTCATTGTACCCCTCAGGTGCCGCATTTATACATGATCGCAGCATCTGAGTGTAATTTTACACTGTTTTTAACATAAAAAAAATTAAATCAAACTTACCACCTTCATTTGCTCATGTTGCGCCGGCCGCCGCCATCTAGCTTGAAGATCCGGAGCGAAATCTCGCGCTGCGTGAGATTATGTCATCATGTACGGGATTTTGCCCAAGATCTTCAATCAAGATGGTGGCAGGTGACCCATTGCGAGAAAATGGAGGAGGTAAGTAGGATTTTTTTTTGTTTTTTACACTATTTCAGGTTAAATCAATTTGCTTACATGAAGCACGAGGAAATTCGGCTCATCTCTAATAAGTACATCCATTCCGCCTTGATTCTTGAGAGAAATTGTGGTCTGACAACCTGTTTTGTGGTGTATTTAATTTATATTTAAATATATCCATTCTTCCTTTTTTCTGGGGTGAAATTGCAGTCTGATACAACCAGTTGTGGGGTGTATTTAGTTTATATATAAGTGCATCCTTTTCTCCTTGCTTCTGGGGTAAAATTGCAGTCTGATACACCCAGTTTTGGAGTGTTTTCAGTTTTTATATAAGTGCATTCATTCCTCCTTGATTCTGGAGTGAAATTGTGGTCTGATACAACCAGTTTTGTGGTGTTTTATTTTATATATAAGGATATCCATTCCTCCTTGATTCTGGGGTGACAGTGCAGTCTGATACACCCAGTTTTGGGGTGTTTTCAGTTTTTATATGAGTACATTCTTTCCTCCTTGATTCTGGAGTGAAATTGCGGTCAGATACAACCAGTTTTGGGGTGTTTTTATTTTTTATATAAGTACATTAGTTCCTCCTTAATCCTGGAGTGAAATTGCAGTCTTAGGGTGCTTTCACACTTGCGTTTTTTACTTTCCGGCATCTCTACGCCGGAAAGAAACTGATCAGGATTATCCCCGTGCATTCTGAAGAATGGAGAGAAATCCGTTCAGAATGCATCAGGATGTCTTCCGGAAGACTTGCTGTAACGCTGGATCCGGAATTAATGCCCATTGAAGTGCATTAATCCGGATCCGACCTTTAGATCTTTTCGTCGTTTCGTTTCGGCGCATCGCCAGATCCGACCTTTAGCTCTGCGCATGCGCAGCAGCAGTTCCGATCAGGGCCCCAGTGTAAGCTGGGGGTCCGATCGGTTACCATGGCAGCCAGGACTCTACTGAAGTCCTGGCTGCCATGGTAAGTACTCCGCAGCATTGTACTTACCTGCACTGCAGCCCCCTGGCGCTTCTTCATGACGTCACAGGTCCAGGCGGCGCATTGATCTATGCTCCGCGGGGACCTGTGATGTCATGAAGGAACACCCGGCGGCCGCAGCGTAGGTGAGTACACTGCTGCGGAGTACCATGGCAGCCAGGACTTCAGTAGCATCCTTGCTGCCATGGTAACCTGAAAGCATTTCGAAGACTGATCAGGATCCTGATCAGTCTTCAAATGCTTTCAGGCGACTTGCGTTCTGACGGATCCAGCAGGCCGGAAGTGCCTGCCGGATCCTCAGAACGCAAGTGTGAAAGCACCCTTATACAACATGTTTTTGGATGTATTTAGTTTATATATAAGTACATTCATATCTTCACTCTATAGTAGAATCTTGGGCCACTGAACAGTTCTTCATACATGACTCTAACATTAACCTGTAAGTCTGAGTTCACACTTGAGTTATTTAGTCAGTTTTAATCCCTTAACTGACTAAATAAGTGAAGTATGTAGCAATTCTAAGAGTGACATCTGTCATCTGCCAGTCATATATACGCAAAGTAACTATACTGCTACCACAGTGGACTACCTATGCATGTTTTTGCAAGGCATAGTGTTCTACACCAATATACAGGCTCTCTACAGCCAGAAAATAGCTGTTTTTTAACGTGATTCATTACAAATAAATTCAGATCAAATCAAATCTTTTTGAAAAATTCGGCAAATCATCTGAATCACATTTTTAAAAAAGTTTGCTCATCTCTAATGATTAAACGTTTTTATTTTCATCTTCTTGCAATTGCATCAGGAGATCTTTTACTGTTCATGGTTATAAATGTTTGCAGGGACATCAGCTGAAAGTATAGTAAGATCACCGATCTATGCGGTTTACCCAGGAATTGAAATGTACGCGTAGCTTTATAACTCCTCGTATGATAACTCCTGATAACAGGTATAGAATTTTCCATCCTTTTTTTTTTTGGGTTTCCACTCGTATCCCTATTTGGTGCATTTTACAGTTTTTTTTAAATATGGATTTTGGGTCTCACATTGATTTCAATATGAACTTCAATGCACGCATGAAAAAAAGAGCTTTGCATGAACTACATTGAGGACGTATTCCTTGCCGGATTAGTGTGGAAAAATCCACGCCACAATGCATATGGAAGATCAGCCCTATAAAAAATGTCTACTTTATACAAGTATACATACATGTCTGTGTTTATGGAGCAATTGGTTTATTTATACCTACATATAAATTCCACATAATTTCGCATAAATCCTTGAAGACGTTAGTATTGTTATATTGTTTCAGATATCAACCAGCTTCTTATATACTCCTGTCTTTCATACATTTCATTTTCACTGGTTTTGAGTCTATTTCTTTATCTTTGCATCCCCTTGGATAGTTTTTTTTCCCCTTGGACCTGACTGTTACTTTCAATGACTGTTCTCTATTCCATTTTAATAGCGTCTCATGTCCTTAAACTTCTCCAATAACACAGGCTAGTTAAGTAATTCATATACCAGCAGTGAAGGTCTTAACAATTTTTAAAAAAAGAGCACCAAGGAAGAGATAGGAGTCTGGAGATCTGGGTGTGGACATACAATAACAGTACCTGCTGCCCTCCCCTAACAGAAGAACAAGGTGGAATCAGTGTGGAGGGGACAGTCACATACACCTGTTCCTGTGAGGAGGACTGCATTTCAGCACTATGTTCTGACAATAAGGATTTGCAAGTGGATTGAAGAGAAAAAATGGAAAAACTAGCTACCTGGATATATCTGATCATCTGCATCATACTTCTGGATGGTAAGATTTTCTAATTTGCCTACTTTTTATATTACCCTTAGATTATTATTAACTGCATTAAGTAGATATGTCTATCTCAAGATGGAATGCCATGGCTACTTGTATAGTTTATTGGCAGCTATGTATAAAATAGAATCAAGAGCTTATCAGATGCATCTTTCTAGAGATCATCTCAGTTTGACAGGTTTTGACTTTTTCACATTTTCTTATTGCTACTGTAGAGGAACATTCCTAGATGTGTTTGCTGGAGGCAGACAGTAGCATCGTTTTCTCCAGGTGCCTGATAGCAACTCTCACTTTCTAATCCTATACTGTACAAATAATATATCTGTGTGGACTTTTATCAGTGATTGGAAGTTTCCTGGCAGTTATATCTAGATATATGTGTACAGATACATAGGGGGTCATTTATCAAACTGGTGTAAAGTAGACATGGCTTAGTTGCCCATAGCAACCAATCAGATTCCATTTTTCACAGCTCCTTTGGAAAATGAAAGGTGGAATCTTATTTGTATTTTCCATGGCCAACTAAACCAGCTCTTCTTTACATCAGTTTGATAAATCTCCCCCATAGTCTGCAAGGTGATGTCTTCCAGGCTATATCTCTGTACACATGTCTCCATGTGCAGTTGAGGACTTGTCATTCACATTTTGTAGTTTGCACTTTTTACAATTCAACATCGGTCCATGCCCTTTAAATTGCTTTTATGTTAACAGGGCAATTCCATACATACAAAAGAAAAAATTGTCATTTTCTGTCAAGTTGCTACATTATTAAGCGCTATCTATTTTTGTGAAAACTGAAAGCCAACCACTATGACTACTATGAGAACTGGCACAGTAGTTGGCAACCAGCTTTTCCAGAGTGCTGAATGGCACATATACCTTCTTCGGAAGAGTTACTGTAGAAAATGGTGTCACACATTCTTAGTTTTTCAGAAGAGAAAACAAGAACAGCCTTGTTGGACAATTCTAATAAACCTCCAGTGACTTTTGGCGTCGGGCAAACTATATGTGATATATTTCTAAAAATGTAGAAGTGGCCCTAATGCAAAAAAATGTTATGTGCTGCTTGATGCATTAAATATGTTTGAAGTTGACACACATTGCTGCAAAATGTGTGAGATCCCAATTTTTACTACTTTTTATATTTTGCGGTAAACCTGATCATGCTATGGGGGTTGGATATTTGCTGTTGGGCCCCCCATGTGCAGTTAATATTTATCAACTATCCATGGGAAAAAAGATAAATATCGGATTGCTTGGGTCACACCACAGAGATCACCACTGATCACTAGAACAATGGTTCTAATCCTCCTGTTCATCCTCACTAAATGACTATGATGAGGACGATCCTGAATGGAGTCGTGGTCAGTGATCATAAATCCATAAATCCTTCCAAAGGAAACAGCTGTGTACAGTGGCTGTAGATATGTGATGTCAATGCTGGGAAGGCTCCTTTAATGCAATCTAAGAGATACTTTTCCAAATTCCCATATTATATAGCCCAGTTGATCTTTAATAATTTTATTCAATGGTGAGTGCCCTTCAGTACAGACTTACAGTCCAGACAGTACTTGCTAGTTGAGTCGAGTAAGGGCGCTATCAGTAACACACTATGGGTATGTTCACACATGGCATATTTGTCATACATAATTCTGCAACTGTGCCATTCACTGAGGCTTGTAGACAACCATGCACATGCTACATAAACTATCCATTCAGAGAATTACAGCAGATATTTCTGCCACAGATCTGCTGTATGTGAACGTACCCTAATAGAGCATTATTAACTATAACAACTAGCTCAATATAACAATACATCATATAGTGATGGTATACCCAGCCTGTGTCTAGTTATGTCCTGAAGGCAGCTTTGTCTATTGTTTAGTTTGTATAGTGTAGCATAGTAACATAGTTTATAAAGCTAAAAAACATTTGTCTATCCAGTTTAGCCTGTTATCCTGCAAGGTTGATCAAAGGCAAAAAACCTTCATGAGCTAGAAGGCAATTTTCCTCATATTAGGGGGAAAATCAGGCAATCAGAATAACTCCCTGGATCAACAACCGCTCCAGAAATCTAACTATAACCTGTAATATTATAAATCCGGACCCCTCTTGAACTCTTTTAGTGAATTCACCATCACCACCTCTTCAGGCAGAGAGTTCCATAGTCTCACTGCTCTTACCGTGAAGAATCATTTTCTATGTTTGAGTACAAACCTTCTTTCCTCCAGATGCAGAGGATGTCCCCTCGTCACAGTCACAGTCCTGGGGATAAATAGATGATGGGATAGATCTCTGCACTGACCCCTGATATATTTATACATGGGTATTAGATCTCCCCTCAGTCGTCTTTTTTCTAAAGTGAATAACCCTAATTTTGATAGTTGCCCCATTCCAGTTATTACTTTAGTTGCCCTCCTCTGAACCCTCTCCAGCTCTGCTATGTCTGCCTTGTTCACATGAGCCCGGAACTGTACACAGTACTCCATGTGTGGTCTGACTAGTGATTTGTAAAGTGGTAGGACTATGTTCTCATCACGGGCATCTATGGCTATTTTGATGCAACCCATTATCTTATTGGCCTTGGCAGCACTGACACTGGTCTCTACTTGTCAGTGTTACCCAATGTTTTACCATTTAGTATGTACTGGGGACTTGCATTATTCCTTCCTATGTGCATAACCTTACATTTGTCAGAGTTAAACCTCATTTGCCACTTTTCTGCCCAAGTCTCCATCTATCCAAATCCATCTGTAGCAGTTATACTGTCCTCTTCCGTGTTAATTTACTTAGCACAGTTTAGTGTCATCTGCAAAAATGTATATTTTATTATGCAAGCCTTCTACAAGATCATTAATAAATATATTGAAGAGAAGAGAAAAAGGCCTAATACTGACCCCTGTTGTAGCCCACTAGTGACCGTGACACAATTTAAGTATGTACTGCATGATTTGGGGCCAGTTATCTGGAATATAAACACTTATTTCAAATAATTGTCCCATATCATCGAGCAGCGGATCTTTGATATTGTGTCAATATTGTGTCAGATAAACTGAGTGGAGTTTGAATATGTCCACAGTCCTCAAGTCCACAGTCATCCACAGTTAATTTCTATGCAATCACTTTTTTTTGCCAGTGATGCAACAGAAATTTTATTAGCTTATTGCAGAGACGACTATCTTTAAATGTCAGTACAGTGTAATTGAAGTGATATGTAGTATAAAGAAGATTTTAGGTTCTGGGTGACTGTAGAGTTGAGGACTGTGGACATATTCAAACTCCAATCAGTTTTTTTCTGACACAATATTGACCTTATTAAAGAAAAATTAACTTTGCGCTGTGTAATCTAAAAAATCTAGAATGTGTTTATTGTTTTTTGGAACTAATTGGTATATTGCGTTTAGTCACAATAAGTGATCAAATTAAATACTAAAAAGATCACTCCAATGGCCCTGACACGTGTAATGGTACAAGGCCCTTGAATATTCCCAATCATAAAGGTAATGCACTTTAATTTTATTATTAAAGGGGTTTTATACTGATGACCTGACTGTCTCATCAGTGAGTATCTGATCAGTGGGAGAACTGTCCATCAGCCGTTTGAGAAGGCACAGGTGCTTGCAATTGCGTAGTGGCCTTCTCGCAGCTTAGCCTAGGCCATGTGATGTCACGTCCGGTCATATAGCCTAGGCACAGCTCACCCACACTGAAGTAAAGCGGGATGAGCTGGAATACTGAGCACAGCCGCTGTACAATTTATGACTCTGTGCTTGGTGAGCCAGAGGATAGGTTATCAGTATAAAAGTATCTGAAAACCCCTTAAATTCATCTTATATGTATGTGAATGGCAGGTCATTAGAAAACAGACAACTGGCTGAGGATCTGTTCACACTAGCATCTTAACTTTAGTCATTCCAGTTATACTGACCTGAGAATCCTGATTGCTCCTATTACATAGTAACATAGTATATAAGGCCGAAAAAAGACATTTGTCCATCCAGTTCGACCTGTTTCCTGCAAGTTGATCCAGAGGAAGGCAAAAAACCCCTGTGAGGTAGAGCCAATTTTCCCCACTTAAGGGGAAAAATTCCTTCCCGACTCCAATCAGGCAGTCAGAATAACTCCCTGGATCAACGACCCATCTTTAGTAGCTATAGCCTGAAATATTATTATGCTCCAGAAATACATCCAGGCCCCTCTTGAATTCCTTTATTGTACTCACCATCACCACCTCCTCAGGCAGAGAGTTCCATAGTCTTACTGCTCTTACCGTGAAGAACCCTTTTCTATGTTTGTGTACAAACCTTCTTTCCTCCAGACGCAGAGGATGTCCCCTCGTCACAGTCACAGTCCTGGGGATAAATAGATGATGGGAGAGATCTTTGTACTGACCCCTGATATATTTATACATAGTTATTAGATCTCCCCTCAGTCGTCTTTTTTCTAGAGTGAATAACCCTAATTTTGATACCCTTTCGGGGTACTGTAGTTGCCCCATTCCAGTTATTACTTTAGTTGCCCTCCTCTGAACCCTCTCTAGCTCTGCTATGTCTGCCTTGTTCACGGGAGCCCAGAACTGTACACAGTACTCCATGTGTGGTCTGACTAGTGATTTATAAAGTGGTAAGACTATATTTTCATCACGGGCATCTATGCCCCTTTTGATGCAACCCATTATCTTATTGGCCTTAGCAGCAGCTGCCTGACACTGGTTTTTACAGCTTAGTTTGTTATTTATTAAAATTCCTAGATCCTTTTCCATGTCAGTGTTACTGAGTGTTTTACCATTTAGTATGTACGGGTGACTTGCATTATTCCTTCCCATGTGCATAACTTTACATTTGTCAGTGTTAAACCTCATCTGCCATTTCTCTGCCCAAGCCCCCAATCTATCCAGATCCCTCTGTAGCAGAAAACTGTCCTCTTTAGTGTTAATTACTTTACACAGTTTAGTGTCATCTGCAAAAATTGATATATTACTGTGCAAGCCTTCTACAAGATCATTAATAAATATATTGAAGAGAGTAGGGCCCAATACTGAACCCTGAGGTACCCCACTAGTGACCGTGACCCAATCTGAGTGTGTACCGTTAATAACCACCCTCTGTTTTCTATTACTGAGCCAGTTACTTACCCACATACAGATATTTTCTCCTAGTCCAAGTGTTCTCATTTTATATACTAACCTTTTATGTGGTACAGCGTCAAATGCTTTGGAGAAGTCCAGATATACGACATCCATTGATTCGCCGCTGTCAAGTCTAGAACTTACCTCCTCATAGAAACTGATTAAATTAGTTTGACATGACCGATCCCTCATGAAGCCATGCTGATATGGTGTAATTTGCTTATTTTCATTGAGATACTCCAAGATAGCATCTCTTACAAAACCTTCAAACAGTTTACCCACAACAGATGTTAAACTTACCGGCCTATAATTTCCAGGCTCTGTTTTTGGACCCTTTTGAATATTGGCACCACATTTGCTATACGCCAGTCTGGCTGGAACATTCCCTGTCAGTATGGAGTCCGTGAATATCAAAAATAAGGGTCTGGCTAGGACATCACTTAATTCCCTTAGGATACGGGGTGTATGCCATCCGGTCCTGGCGATTTGTCTATTTTAATCTTTTTAAGTCGCTGCTGTACTTCTTCCTGGGTCAGACAGGGCACTTTTAAAGGGAATTTACTTTTACATTTTGCATTTCATCTGACAGTTTATTTTCCTCAGTGAAAACAGTGGTGAAGAAAATATTTAATAGCTTGGCTTTATCCTCATCGCTTTCTGCAACTCCCCCTCATTGCTATGTAGAGGGCCGACTCCTTCAGGTTTATATTTTTACCATTTATATAATTGAAAAACATTTTAGGGTTAGTTTTGCTCTCTTTGGCAATTAATCTCTCGGTCTCTAGTTTGGCAGTTTTTATTAGTTTTTTACATATTCTATTTTTTTCCTTATAGTTTATCAGTGCTTCCTGGCTCCCCTCCTGTTTTAGTGATTTATATGCTTTATTTTTGTCATTTATTGCTTTTTTTACGGTTCTATTTATCCACATTGGTTTCTTCTTATTTCTTTGCCTTTTATTTCTATAAGGTATGCATCGATCACAATTTGATGTTACAATGCTTTTAAAAATCTCCCTATTGACTTTTAAATATTGCGATAATGCTATTGACAATGTCTACAGTGGGGAAATCTCCTGGCATGTGTGCCGAATGCAAACCCCCATACACTTGCATAGGTCAAAAATCTGCGGTCCGGGAAACCATTGAGAGAACATGGATGACATCCATCTTCTGTAAGTGGATTTTATGGACCACTGGTGGGAGATGATCTGGAGATCCCCTTTTTAGTATAGCTGTGCACATAGCATACAGATAACACAAGAATAGCACAATATTCGTTCAATCAAAGACCGTTAATGGATGAAAGATCTTTTTCCAACTAAGTAAAATAAAAATTCATGTACAACTGATTATGTCCAAACAATGTCCAGACAATAACAGTCTCTCATCCATCATCTAAACTAAATTTTACATGATAAACGATTATTAGGGTCGAAATTATCAATTTTTTATCAATTTCTGTTTAATGTGTGGCCACCTTAACAGTCTAATACATTCACATAGAACCAGTATTACCTGAAGGGCCCTGATTAATTAGAAAGTTAAACATAAACAGTGCTCCATTCAGTGTCATTTGGGGGTCATAAGTAGTGTTGAGCCAATCGAACTCCATGAAGTGGAATTCGATTGGAATTTCAGGGACGAATTCTATTCACCACAAAACCGAATTTCCTAGTGCTTCTTTGAAGCGAATCATAGACATATGGGGAATGTAAAGTAATAACTATTTTTGTGGTTATTACTATCTATTATAAAAGTAGAGAAATAGAAATTTGCAAATTTGCTAATTTTTCTAATTTTTTTGTAAATTATGTTTTTTTTTATAAATAAAAATGACATTTTTTGACTCAATTTTACCACTGTCATGAAGTACAATATGTGATGAGAAAACAATCTCAGAATAGCCTGGATAAGTAAAAGCGTTTTAAAGTTATCGCCACATAAATTGACACATGTCAGATTTGCTAAAAATGGGCAGAAAGGTGAAAAATGTCCTTGTCCTGAAAGTGTTAAATACAGGAAATAGATGTGATGTGGTACATTTTTCAACTCCCACATGATAATAAATTAGTCATAAATGCTGATGATATCTGACAAAATGCTATGATTTAAGTGTTAACAATTGCTACACATCATTTGATATTTACTTAGCAAATACACTATATAAAAGACTTTGATCTATGATCTGGTTTACTTTTCCTGTACTATAAATTATAAGACGTCTTCCTGAAGATCAATAGCCATACAAAAGGAAAAAGCAGGAGACCACTTTCTTTTATTCAGGTTATAAAGCTTGTATATTTTCCTTGTATGTATTACAAGTAGGATTGAGCAAACTTGTATTTTAAGTTCGGCGTCTAAAGTTTGGGTTCGGGTTATATTAGAATCCCATTATGGATTCCGCTACCACGAACCATAACGGAATTTGGAATCCATAAGAGGATTCTTCGAAGAACCCGAACCCCGAACTTAATAAACAAGTTCGCGCAACCGTCCTTTACTGCTCTACTTCCTCCTTCTACTCCACACAGAGCACAGGAGCTTCACCCCTCATGTCACATGATCATTATACCAGGCCCTTTACCACCTCTTAGCCAATCCACTACAGAGCCACGCCCCCTACACTGATCACATGACGGTGACGTCACCGCAGGTCCTTAGTGTTGAACTTGTTTTTTAAGTTCAGCGTCCAAGGTTCGGGTTCTTCGAAGAATCCCTTTATGGATTCCAAATTCCGTTATGGTTCGTGGTAGCGGAATCCATAATGGGATTCTTAGATAACCCGAACTTTAGATGCCGAACTTAAAATACAAGTTCACTCAACCCTAATTACAAGTTTACATTGACAGTATATATTGCCATGAGTTCTGTAATAATGGAGCTATTAATTTCCAACCCTTATATTAGCAGTTATGTACCAACATGAATATGCTTCCTTAGCCAATGTCTTCTTTTATAAGAAGGAATAAGCAATCTAGTAATTTGGAAGCTCCAACAATGCTTATGCAAACCAAACTATACGACTTCAACTTTTGTCTTTTGCCATCTGAAATATGCTACGTTTAGGCACACTCATGCTATGGTGCATATAGTGATTATTGTGCGAACCCTGAAGCTTGATGTCCTTTGTACTCTAGATGGTGATAGTGTGTGAGCACTACATGGTTATTTATTTGGACATTGCATAACACTTTTGGCAATTATTTAGGCATGTCATGCTAGTTTTTGGAAGACCGGTTGTTCTGCAATGTGTGTACAATAGCTGTGTAATTATCATGTTTCACATAGCACAACATTTTATCCAGGGTCAACCCAAGGCTTATATTTTTCCGTAGGCCCAGTGCCTAGAGCAACACTGTAGAACAGGATTGTCACTGTCGCTGCTGTTGAAATGTATGTAGAAAGAGATGACTGAATTTCTTGTCTGATTCATCACTTTTTTTTTATGTAAATCATGGTCAAATCGAATGTACACAATTCAAATATACTCAAATTTGCCTGAAAATTGTTATATGACACTCTAATGTTTCCTAGGACTTTTCACCTAGGATTTTTTAAATATCTTTTTATCTTTTTTCAAAATTTTAACAAATAAGCACTTCATGGTTACCACTGAGGAAGGGTATTTAGAAACCCCGAAATGCGTCTGGTTTAATACCTTGTTCGGCATGCTGGCATAGTGACTCCCAAAATCAACTTTAACAAGTCGAGTTAGATACCGAAGATCTCAAGGGAACCTCCGTTCAAAAGTTTTGAGTCACGTAAGTCCCAGAAAGACATGTGAGCGGACATTTATCTGGCGTCTAATTCAAACTGAAGGAAAGCGAATATCTCCAGATGCCGAGTTTTCGCAAAGACAAGGGGATAATGTTTGGGTGCAGGTAATAGTGGTACAGTTGTGTTTAGTTGGTGGGATGCCACCTCAACGAAATATCGCACTGTGTCCATTCGATACTTACCCAAAGTCCTTATGATTGTTTGCGCTTAATATGCCCGCTTAGTATTCTGAATATGAGCATACTATGAGACTGCGAACAATAACATGCCCGCTTGATAATTCGAATATGAGCATATCAAGTGGTTGATATGCTGGAAAATAGAGATGTGCACAATCTCTAAATTACTAGTAGCTGTCTGTGCTAGCGTAAGTATGAGGCCAGCGGAGATTCACTATATAGCTCGACTGACATGACTCTGAGACAGGGTGCATGGATGAGCTAGGGGAGTGAGCCACCTGCAGTTTGATTCTAGATGGTGACAATCCTGTGAATGTTGCTGTACTGAGAACAAACACACCCAATGCAAAATATGTCATCGATGTTTATTGGATATATTTTAGATTTTTATTTAAGTCTGTTTTCGATGGGATTTTTTATCAATCATTGTTTGAGGTATATTTAAGCAGTAATGGCACATAAAACACAATTTCTGGAAAAAAAAAACACATAGAAGACACAAAGAAATCGCAGTATCGTGACAGTAATGCTCACATGTTTAAAATCCGGGTTTTCCATACCTCCATGAAATTACCTGATTCCGTTACAGGTTCTAGTTTTTGCCATGATTCAATATAAAAGGATGTGGGGAAGCACTTCAAGGTTACCACTGAGGAAGGGGTAATTTAGAAACCCCGAAATGCGTCTGGTTTAATACCTTGTTCCGGCATGCTGGCATAGTGACTCCCCAAAAATCAACTTTAACAAGTCGAGTTAGATACCGAAGATCTCAAGGGAACCTCCGTTCAAAAGTTTTGAGTCACGTAAGTCCCAGAAAGACATGTGAGCGGACATTTATCTGGCGTCTAATTCAAACTGAAGGAAAGCGAATATCTCCAGATGCCGAGTTTTCGCAAAGACAAGGGGATAATGTTTGGGTGCAGGTAATAGTGGTACAGTTGTGTTTAGTTGGTGGGATGCCACCTCAACGAAATATCGCACTGTGTCCATTCGATACTTACCCAAAGTCCTTATGATTGTTTGCGCTTAATATGCCCGCTTAGTATTCTGAATATGAGCATACTATGAGACTGCGAACAATAACATGCCCGCTTGATAATTCGAATATGAGCATATCAAGTGGTTGATATGCTATGAGACTGTAATAATATATTTGCTTAAAGGTGGAATATAACTACTGCCGTTTTTTCAAGGATTGAAATATATTACTACTACCGGATTGCGGGTTTTCATAGTTTTCAATCATTGCTGCTATCTGAGATTTTATTATTGTTATATTTGTATAATGCTGTATATTTAATTTTTTTATCCAGTTTACTGCCGTTTTAGGTGTTATTATCCCAATAAATAGATTTTTGACTTGATCCCATATTTGAGTGCCTGGTCCTATTTATATCCACAATCCTCTGAATGTTGCTGTGCTGAGAACAAACGCACTCAATGACCTATGGAATTAATTGCAAAAGGTGATAGGATGCCATACTGGTCAATTAGGATTTGGGCTATTTATACCCCCCATATTGGCCACTAGCCTCAACTCTGCCCTAAACCCCTGAAGAAGCCAGAGATCTGGCGAAACATGTTGGGGGGCAGTTGCAGTTTTTAGCAATTTTTGGTCACCCTAATGCAGTTTCAAGGTTGTTCTGTGGTAGGACACCTTCTTGAGTATTGCAGCGTTAGATGAGGCCAGCTGAATTTGCATAGCTAGTCAGCCAAGGCATCACGTCATTTGATTATGGGTCACAGTGTGCGGTGTGTGTGTTGTTACATGAATGTGATTCAACAACTACTGACGTGGTGTCGGACAAGTGTGCAGGTCATTGAGTGTGTTTGTTCTCAGCACAGCAACATTCACAGGATTGTCACCATCTAGGATCAAACCGCAGGTGGCTCACTCACCTAGCTCATCCATGCACTGTTTTTCAGAGTCATGTCAGTCGAGCGGCTGCTAGCTATATAGTGAATCTCCACTGGCCTCATACTTATGCTAGCACAGACAGCTACTAGTGATTTATAGATGCAGGTCTCTATTTTCCAGCATATCAATCACTACAGTGCTTTTCGATGACAGCATAGTTTTTAACTGTTTATCTTGGCTCACAGCCTTTTTATTATTCGATATTAATAAAAGTCTTAATCACCATATTATACCTGGGTTAAGATAGAGTTAAGCCTTTTAGGCGTTGTAAATAAGTGTTATATAATAACCCTCAGCCAGGTTAGGTCCATCTATTAGTTAAACAAACCTTTTTTATATTAGAAACCTGCCAAAAATTGGCCCCTATTAGAGCAAATGATGTTTAAACACACACAAATAGGAAGATATATCAAGACTGGTGGATCTCCCTGCACTGGCATGAGATGCGCCTAATTTATTAAGAGGCAGCTACAGGATGGTGTAGACTTCAGCTATAACTTCCACCACTTTCTAGAGAAAGTTATAGTAAATGAGGCTGCGTCAAGAAGCCACTCCCCCTTCTGCGAATCTACGCACCCACAATTTTCAAAATTTCTATTTCTCTGCTTTTTTATAGCTGTAGACTTCAGCTATAACTTCCACCACTTTCTAGAGAAAGTTATAGTAAATGCGGCTGCGTCAAGAAGCCACTCCCCCTTCTGCGAATCTACGCACCCACAATTTTCAAAATTTCTATTTCTCTGCTTTTAAAACAAAAAGGGATACCTAAAATATTTATTACTTAACATTCCCCATATGTCTACTTTATGTTTGCATCATTCTCTAAATGTAATTTTATTTTTTAGGACATTAGATGGCTTAGAATTTTAGAGGCAATTCTTAAAAGTTTTAAGAACATTTTCAAAACCCACTTTTAAGGGCCAGTTCAGTTCTGAAGTCACTTTGTGAGGCTTATATAGTAGAAACCAGACGCACATGTCCCATTTTAGAAATTACACCTCTCAAGTTATTCAACACTGATTTTCCAGATTTTGTTTACCCTTTAGGTGTTCCACGAGTATTAAAGGAAAATGGAGATGATATTTCTAAATTTCACTTTTTTGGCAGAACTTCCATTTTAATCCATTTTGTTCTGTAACATCTCAAGGATTGAAAGCCAAACAAAACTCAACATCTATTACCCTGATTCTGTAGTTTACAGAAACACCCCATATGTTGTGTTAAACTGATATAAGGGCACACAGCAGGGCACAAAAGAAAGGGAGCGCCATAATGTTTCTGGAAGGCAGATCTTGCTGGACTGGTTTTTAGACACCATGTCCCATTTGAAGCCCCACTGATGCACCCCTACAGTAGAAAATACCAAAAACTGTTTTGGAAACTACAGGATAAGGTGACAGTTTTATTGGTATTATTTTGGGGTACATATGATTTTTTATCACTATTTATTACGGTTTTTGTGAGGCAAGGTAACCAAAAAATGGCTGTTCTGGCACAGTTTTCCATTTTTGTTTCATACAGTGTTCATTTGACACGTTAGATCATGTGCTATTTTTATAGAGCAGGTTGTTATGGATGGAACAATATCAAATATGTCTACTTTCTTTGTTTGTTTCAGTTTTACATAATAAGGCATTTTTGAAAAACAATTATGTTTTTATGTCTCCATTTTCCGAATGCCATATTTTTTTTCTGCCGATTGTCTTCTGCCGTGGCTCGTTTTTTGCAGGAAGAGTTGACGTTTTTATTGGTACCATTGTTGGGTACATATGAGTTTTTGATCATTCAATATTACACTTTATGGGGCAAGGTGACCAAAAAATTGGTTGTTTGGTATAGTTTTTGGTTCAAAATCACTGATGGAAATCACTGACCGAACACTGATGTGTGAATGAGGCATTAGATAGAGTCACATTTTTTGCAGGATGAGGTGTCAGTTTGATTGGTACCATTTAGTGTATAAGGCTTTTTGATCGCATGGTGTTGTACTTTTTGTGATTTAAGGTAACAAAAATGGCTTTTCTTTGGCACAGTTTTTATTGATTTTTTTACTGTGTTTATCTGACCGGTGTTTTTTCTTTTTTTTTCTATTTTTTATTATAAAATCAGGGGAAAGGGGTGTTTTTTTAACTTGAAACCTTATTTCTTTATTTTTTATTATTAAAAACACTTATTTTTACTTTTCTTTTTACTTTATTTTTGTCCCACTCTGGGATTTCAACTTGTGGGGGTCTGATCCCCTCTGCAATGTATTACAATATATCTGTATTGTAATGCATTGCCTGTTAGGCCCATTGCAGACGAGCGTGAGCGGATTAGGTTCGGATGCATTGCAGATGCGTTCAGGGAAAAATGCGCGATTTCACAAGCAAGTACATTCAGTTTTGTTTGCGATCACATTCAGTTGTTCAGTTTTTATCGCGTGGGTGCAATGCAATTTAATGCGTTTTCCACTTGTGTGCATATGCGATGCAATTTTACGCAGCACCATTCACTTCTATCGGGCAAGCGTTACGTGAAAATCGCAGAATATAGAACATGCTACGATTTTCACGCAACGCACAAGTGATGAGTGAAAACCAATGCTCATGTACACAGACCCATTGAAATGAATGGATCCGGATTCCGTGCGGGCACAATGCATTCCATTGCACCCGATCAGAATACTCGCTCGTGTGAAAGGGGCCTTAGTGTATTACACTGAGTAATACGCTAACAGGTTGCCTAGTAGACCCAGCCTGGGACTAGATCTCCTAGGCATCGGGCCTCCTTCTCACCCATCAGGTTTCCGATCCTATGAAGTGTAATGTGGCCCAATGTTGCCCCTTGTTTACACACCCTGCCTGAAGTGTCATGCCACACCAGGCAACAGAGCCTCACATGTGCCATGTGACCATCAGTGATAGCACTTGACTGCACTACTGGACTCAGGATAGTCAGGAACCCTGGTAACACTTCTTAGAGAGAATCTTTCTGATGTGTTGCAGGCTCCTGGACAAGTCATGGAGGTCATGTGTGTACATGGGGATATTAAAGACTATTCAATTGCTCAAGTCGCGATAACCACTGAATGTGGGACTGTGTCACATAAGGTTGGCATTGTAAAAGTCTTATTGCATGCCATAATAATGGCGTGAACCTGGGGATAAGGGTATGCACACTGAAATCATAGGAGAAACCATTGAAGTATTGTTTCCCCCTTTCTATTTTGGTTGGAGAGGAGGGTGAGACAGGTGAATCCCAGCAGACCTTGCCAGACCTAATATATATATATATATATATATATATATATATATATATATATAAATTTTGGGATGGCTCATTTGCAAGACCCTATCTTAAAAGGTGCACTAGAAAATGTGACTGTTCTAAATTGTCTTCCCCAAGAGCCTGATGCAGATAACAGATATCCTTATTTTGAAGTACACAACAATATGTTATATTGGGTTACCAAAGCTCACAATGAAGTGGTGGAACAATTAGTGTTTCCAAGGCCCTATAGAAGATTGATGTTAGATATGGTCCATTCTTATGTATTGGGGGGCCATCTTGGTACATACAAAACTAATTTTTCAGAGGTTCTATTGCCCGGGGTGTTGTAAACAGAAAAAAATACTGTAAATTTTGTCCAACATGCCAGTTAAAGGCCCCTGTGTCTCATTTCAAAAGTCCTCTGGTGCCTCTTCCAATTATTGAGATGTTATTTAAACGGGTCACCATGGATTTAGTGGGACTGTTAGACAAATCAGCTAGAGGATATCAGTATATTTTGGCAATTCTGGATTATACTACCAGATACCCAAAGGCAGTTCCTTTGAGAAACTCCTCAGCTAAGTCTATTGCTCGTGAGTTGTTTCAGATTTGCACTAGAGTGGGACTTCCCAAAGAAATCTTGACTGACCAAGGGACCCCATTTATGTCCAAGGTTACAAAAGAGCTATGTAAAATACTGAAGATTAAACAGTTAAAAACATCAGTATGCCATCCACAAACCGATGGGCTGCTAGAGAGGTTCAATAAACCTTGAAGGCAATGCTGAAAAAGGCTGTTGAAACAGATGGTAAGGATTGGGAATTGCTCTATGGTAGGCAACCTCGTGGATTGCATGATGTAGCTAAGGAGACATCGGAAACTGAAGCCACCCCATATAGGAGTGTAAATGATCATGTTGCACAAATGAAGGAAAGAATTTCCAAGGTGATGCCAATAGTAACACCTCCAGAGGACTCAAGAAGCCCAGAGAAGTGTATACCATCGCTTGGCAAGAGTTAGAGAGTTCAAGCCAGGGGACCAAGTATTAATACTGGTACCTACAGTTGAGAGCAAGTTCTTGGCTAAATGGCAGGGACCTTTTGAAGTACTGGAAAAAGATGGGGAGGTAAATTACAGAGTGCATCAGCCAGGGAAAAGGAAACAGGTGCAGTTATTTCATGTAAACCGGATAAAGCCTTGGTGACAACGGTAGTCCTTGACAGGAATATCCTGCTTTCTTCCGGTTTCGGAGCCAGAGTTTGAGAAAGTAACATTTGCTAATTCCTTATCTAGTTTCCAAAAATAGAAAGCTAAGGAGCAACGTAAAAAGGACATGTTCTCCAGTTTACCAGGTTGCACTAATATTATTGAACAATATATCATTAATGAGCCCTGGGTAAAAGTGAAAGTAAAACCTTACCACATCCAAGAAGCCCGTAGACAGGTGGTCTCGGAAGAGGTTCACAGAATGTTAGCTTTGGGAGTAATTGAAAAATCCAAAAATGAATGGTGTAGCCCAATTGTTTTTGCCCCAAAACCAAATGGAAATTTTTGCTTCTGCAATGATTTTGAGAAATGTAATGAAGTTTTCAAGATGGACACCTACCCTATGCCCAAGGTGGATAAACTGATTGAAGGGCTGGGACCAGCCAGATACATTACAACACTGGACCTCACCAAAGGTTATTAGCAAATAGGCCCATGAAAAAACTGCCTTTGCTACTTCTGATGGTTGTTTTTAGAAATGAGCAAATGTTTCAAAAATTTGATCCGGTCAGTTCACCAAATTTTTTGAAAAAAGTTTGGCTTAAACCAAATTTATTCACGGCAAATTGCATTAAAAAACGGCTATTTCCTGGCAGCAGAGAGGCTTTATAGTGGTGTAGAACACTGTGCCTTGCAGTAACATGCATAAGGAGTCTGCTGTATTAGTCAAATAATACTGTGAGTCAGTATGACATGCAGATGACAGGCGTCGCTCTTAGAATCACTGCACACTTCACTTATTTGGGCAGTCACGGGGCCAAAACTGACCAAATAACTCAAGTAAAAAATCAGCCTTACAGGTTGATGTTAGCGCCAAGGAGAAGCGCACTCCTATTACACCGTCGTCAGCTGATTTCACATAGATGTCTATAGAACCTGTTCTATTAAACGCTTATACAAGTAGAGCCCCAACAGAGTAAGAGGGTATCAGCAGTAAGTTTGTGTTGACGTCACTGAATATTTTGCACTTCCTCTGACCCATCAGACAAAAAAAAAACCAAAGAATGGATCCTGTCTGTTAAAGATGGTGGGTGAAAGAAGGAGCACTTGGCATCAGATGGGTGCAGGTGGAAGCTTTAGAATAAATGGCTGATGCAGGTAGCCAGAAGAAACCGGTCTCTTTTGTCAAAGTGTTGGTGTGGCCCCATGGATGATCTAGTCTGATACATCAGGCATTGGTGGGTGGAAATCCTGGCTGATCCATGCCTGATTCATCTTGACAAAGGTCAGTCTCTCCACATTTTGGTTGGACAGGCGAGTTCTGATGCCACATTTCTGGCCGGGCAGGACAGCTTTTCCAGTGCAAACTCTGCTAGGTTCGGCCACAAATCCAGTTTGGCTGCCCAGTAGTCCAGCGGATCTTCAATGTGGGGTGGCAGGGTACTGTCTAAGTATGGCACCAACTGCTGGTTCAGGTCTTGCTTCAGGTCTAGCTGCTGCTGGTGAGTAGTTTCTTCAGTAGCCGGGTGAAGAAAGCTGCTCATCAGTGACTCTCTAGACTCAAGTTGCTGCTGATGAAGCTGGAACAGCTCCTACCCCACACCCTGCCACAGCAGCCATGGCAGAGGAACGTGAGTGAAGAGGGCCCCCCACCTCCCTGGTCAGACCTGCCCAGGCAAATGAGGTGCAGAACAGCATGACACCGCCATGCTCTGCACATGTGGTATGCTGGAGGGGCACTGTGAATTGTCCCTGCAGTGGAGGCTGAGGATACAGTGGAGGATGAGGATGCAGAGGCGGACATTGTTGCAGGACCAACGGCCTGAGAACATGGAGGCGGAAGTGGCGTCACCTGGCAAGTTGCTGATGTGGCTGGGCAGAAACCACATTTACCCAGTGGGCCGTAAAGGACATATATTGTCCTTGACCATAGTTTAGCAACCAGCCAATTTTCCCAAAAAAGGCTGTATCGCAAACAAATTTCACCACTGAATGGCTAATCGACATAATTTGTTTCATACAGAAGAAAGTCTACAAGCACCCATCAATTTTCCCTTATTCATTTTCCTATTAATACACCCCAAAAAAATAAATATGACAATCACAATTCACAGCAGAATGGCTAATAGGACGTACGTACGTATCTATCCTATTAATACACCCTGTAAATGGCTGTAGTATAATGGAACTTCACCGCTGAATGGCAATAAAACATTTTTTGCCACTAATACACACCAAAAAGGGCTGCAATTTTCTCACTTTATTACACAATGGCTAATAAGCCCTTTTTCTTTTTCTCCACTAATATACGCCAAAAAGGGCTTTAGAACATATCCGCTGAACTGCAAATATATATTTTTTTGCCACTATCACATGCCAAAAAGTGCTTTAGAACATATTATTGCACCGCTGAACGGCAAATATATTTTTCTTTTTTCCACTTATACACTCCACAAAAGTCTTTAGAACATATAACTGCACTGCTGAATGGCAAATATATTTTTCTTTTGCCACTAATGCATGACAAAAAGGGTTTTAAAACATATAACTGCACTGCTAAACTGCAAATATATTTTTCTTTTTTACACTTATACACGACACAAAAAGGCTTTAGAACATTAAACTGCATCGCTGATCTGCGAATATCATATTTTTTTCCCACTTATACACGCCACAAAAAGCTTTAGAACATATAACTGCACCACTGAACGGCAAATATCTTTTTCTTTTGCCACTAATACACGACACAAAAGGCTTTAGAAAATATAACTGCACCGCTGAACGGCAAATATATTTTTCTTTTGCCACTAATGCACGACAAAAAGCGTTTTAGAACATATAACTGCACTGCTGAACTGCAAATATATTTTTCTTTTTTACACTTATACACGACACAAAAAGGCTTTAGAATATTAAACTGCATCACTGATCTGCGAATATAATTTTCTTTTTTCCACTTATACATGCCACAAAAGGCTTTAGAACATATAACTGCACCACTGAACGACAAATATATTTTAATTTGCCACTATTACACGCCAAAAAGGGCTTTAGAACATATAATTGCATCGCTGTACAGCAAATATATTTTACTTTTGCCACTAATGCACAACAAAAAGGGCTTTAGAACATATAACTGCATCGGTGAACGGCAAATATATTTAAATTTTGCCACTAATACACGACAAAAAGGGCTTCAGAACATATAACTACACCGCTGAATGGCAAATATATTTTACTTTTGCCACAAATACAAGACAAAAAGGGCTTTAGAACATATAACTGCACCTCTGAACGGCAATATATATTTTTCTTTTGTCACTAATACACGCCAAAAAGGGCTGTCATTTTTCACTTCACCACACAACAGCCCTTTTTTTTCCCACTAATACACGCCAAAAAATGCTTTAGAACATATAACTGCACCACACAAGGGAAAATAAGACATAGAAATATTTCCTTGTAGCAAACCCTTTTAATGGCTGTATCAAACAGCACTTGCACCCCTATAAGATGAACGGTTTGCTGGAATTATAGAGCTGTATAATGGCAATTTGGGTCACCAGTCAGTGCAGCAAGGTATAACAGGATTGTTCCTATTACCCAGGCGGCAACCTCCCCTACTGAACCCTGTTCAACATAAATCCTGTGGAATGAGTCCCCCCTTTCCTTTACCTACACCTTGAATATTCTTTCCCTGAACTTTTAAATCGTTTTTTAGCACAATTAAGTTTGTTTCTAGCCCTTTCCCCAGCGCCTGCTGACGTCTCTCCCTGTATCTGTACGGTGGGCTCCCAAAATAATTTTTACTGGTGAGCCCTAGGCACCCCAGTCCTGACCAATAGTGTCAGGAATGAGGGAGATAACGCTCCCTAACAGTAACCCTGACTACCCCTCAACACAGGGAAACACCCTAATGGTGGATGCTCCCTGCACCAGAACCTATCCCTGTGTATCCCTAATTAACTCTCAACATCCCATTGCATTTTCCTCCATGGTGTTCATCAGGGGATTAGGTAGCAGTTGGGTGTTAATCAAAAAAACAATAAATTATGGAAAAAATACAGTAAACACTTTTCAGATAAACCCAGTAAAGCCCCAGGGTCTTGACAATTACATCTTAATCCCCATTTATATCTGATAATCAACACAGGCATTACTATACACACTGGCACATAATCCACCACTTTGATATTAGCAGTGTATTTAGGAGTCAGTGGTATTTATACATAAACTTCGGTCCAAATGGACCACTCACATAACCCATTTGTGGCACGGCATGACAGCGGTGTGGTGTTTGGCTGGAGCAGCGTAAAGTTGATGCATTCCCAGGTTGCGCAGTCAGCAAGTCATTGGTGGTATCAGTATGATATATTCCACAGCGCTTTACAGAAAGTAGCATCACACTATCCACAATAGGGCTCACAATCTAAGTTCCCTATCAGTATGTATTTGGAGTGTGGGAGGAAACTGGAGTACCCTGAGGAAACCAACACAAAGATGGGGAGTTCATACAAACTCCATGCAATGTTGTCCTTGTTCAGATTCGAACCTAGGACCTCAGTGCTGCAAGGCATCATACGTCACAATTGTGTCATAAAAAAGTAGCATTCCATATTTGCGCCATTATTTGTGACTTTTTTAAGTCTCCTGTCTTCTTGCTGAAGTGGAAAGAAAATGGGACAGGGTTTGGTGGGAGGGGACAGGGTTTAGCATGGCCTTTCGCATTTACTAGCTGGCTGGCATAGACTTAAATTTATAGCGCATGGAGGGGCAGAGATGCAACCAATTTATTAAAGGCATCTGCACTTAATAAATTAGGCGCATCTTACTCCAGCACAGAGAGATGAAGACTGACATATGCAGAGCCGGTTCTAGGGGAAATGGGGCCCTGGGACGAAAAACAATAAGCTGCCCTCCCCCTATCATGTCACGTCATCATCCCCTCCTTTTTACATTACCCCCTTCCCGTCACATTGTTTCTTCCTCCCCCCTCCATGGCAGCATACTTCCCCCCCCCCTGAATGGCACATTTCTCCCCTTTCATGTCACGTCATCACCCCCTCATGTTTACATCACCCTCTTCGCGTTACATTATTTCTCTCCCACCCTCCATGGCAGCACACAGAAATACAGCGCCCCATACCTCTTACATACAGTGACGTCTCCTTTGATGTAGATGTTCTCTGTCCTCGTCTTCTCTTTTCAGACCTTCAGACCAGACCACCATTTTGTCGCCATTTTCCGTCTCTGCAGTTTGACAACAAAATAAAATCTTAGTTTACTACCTTTCCATCATCCTCCCAACTTCTGGACAAATCATCCTACTACCCCCAATACTGTGCCGCTGTGCTCCCCAATACTATACTGCAGAAACAGATAATACTAGTACCACACAGAGTCCCCCATATAAAATAACCCTTCTTTGTGGCCTCAGTATAAGCCCCTATAGTGCCCCATAATAATGTGCCAGTAACAAGTGCCCCCCATAGATGCCCCCCAATCATGTGCCAGTAACAAGTGCCCCCCATAGATGCCCCCCAATCATGTGCCAGTAACAAGTGCCTCTCTTCCCCCCATGTGCCAGTATCAAGTGCCTCTTTAACGCCCCACCCCATGTGCCAGTAACAAGTGCCTTTTTAACACCCAACCCAATGTGCCAGTAACAAGTGCCTCTTTAATCCCCCCACTCCATGTGCCAGTAACAAGTGCCTCTTTAAGACCCCATCCCATGTGCCAGTAACAAGTGCCTATTTAACCCCCCACCCCATGTGCCAGTAAAAAGTGCCTCTTTAACCCCCCCACCCATGTGCCAGTAACAGATATGCAGGCCTCTTACAGCAATGATATCATTGCGCCACCTGCATCGGCCTCTGATAGGCTGCGGGCCTTGTGCCGGCAGCCTATCAGAGGTATTGGAGACAGAGGCGTCAAATCGGGGTGATGAGATGCAGGACAGCCAGGGGCGCACTCTGACACTCAAGAAATTAATATTACTTGATTTTATTTGAATGAACAACGCGTTTCGGGTCTCAAACCCCTTTCTCAAGTCTAAAAACACATGTATATAGATGTTTAATAAATTACATAAACAGCTTTAGTAAAAACTATGATCGACTTATTTGTTAGATACATACTTGTGTATATTAAACGATAAAATCATAATTAAAAAAATTTACATAAGTTCAAAGCTAAATTCATAATAAAAACGAATGGGGATTGTTTGTTTGTTTTGTCTTGAGTAAGTTAAAAATAAAGATGGTCATATTTAAGTGTCAAAAGTGTGAATATACAAATATCCGTACACATAAATATAAATATAAAGTTTTTCATAAAAGATGACGTGATGTTTGATTAACGGAAGGAAGAGTATGGATGTATGTGTTGGATGATTGATAGATGATTCGAATAAAAGAATGCATTATCTCAATAACTATGGGGTGGTAGGTGGTGGCTAATTTACGTGGGAAAAAAAGGATTGAAAGTGGGAATAATAGAGGAGAATGTTTTAGTAACTTCCACTGTGTTTGAGGGGTTTGATGGGTTTAATTTGGTTACCTGTTGGTTGGAGGATATTGTGTACCTTGAGGAGATGGCAGTATACCTCAAAACAGAAACAGAAGAAACAGAAGGGATGGCAGTCCTTCAGTGGGCTAGATTGTTAAACGATTGTGACCTACCTGGTTCTATAGACCAAAAAGCTTTTTTGGGGAAGTTTATATATATATACCCCATGAGCGCACATCTGTACATATTCCCAACCAATATATGCATATATACACATGTACTCTTACGTGCACATATATATATATATACATATATACACACATGCGTGCTTTTATGCCCCCACATGCACCTCTCCCCAGCAAGACTCTTTTTGTGTGTCTATTTTAGAAAACTCCAGCAGGTAGTGTTACCCCTGGACTGTGTGGTAACCTAAGGCTTCGACCGATTCATAAATGTTTTGAATATATATGCGCAGCATTGTATTGTTTTGTATTACATGTTTTCTATTACATTTTATATCAGAGGAACAGGGAAGGGAGACGCCTCTCCCTCCTCTGCCCCACAGCGCAGCCATCTGTATCCCTGTCCTGAGGACAGCGATACAGATGACTATGGAGATGAACACATCCACAATGGAAGTGCTCATCTCCCTGTGTCCTGCTGCCGCGGCCCCCTTCCCAACCAGGCCCTCGGACCACGTCTGAAGTGCCCGAACACTAGGTCCACCCCTGCTGCTATCTTAAAGATTGTTACTGGAGTATCTGAGGTGTAGGTGGTCCGACAAAAGTCGGACCCCCAACATCTGAGGGAGAAAAAAAGGGATGAAGGGAGTGGAGGAAACGAAGCGCCAAGTCCCAGAAGCAAATACGATGATCAAATTTTAAACAGAGCGTTCAATGTAACGCAATATAATTATATTAAGATGTTTAAAAACACAGCATGTCATGGTTAAAAACACCACAAAGGGGTGATCTAGTGTTAAGCATAATATAAAATGTGGATTACGAAAGGAAAGTAAACTTACTTCACGAGGGGGGCTGTCAGCGGGATAAGCACATAACACCCATGGCAGACTCTGCCCGGCCAGTATCGCTTGTAGAATATTGGTGAATGACGGCGGCAGAAATCAAGTCGCTTCTGGTCAACACCTTTTTATTTATAATATGTGGCCCAACGCATTTCGGGGATAAAGAAGTCCCCTTCTTTTTTTCCCCCTCAGATGTTGGGGGTCCGACTTTTGTCGGACCACCTACACCTCAGATACTCCAGTAACATTGTGAACTATTATCAGTGTCTGTGACACTCTTTAATGTTGCCATCCCATTCCTTCACAGTATTATCACCGATCACTCCTTTTTCCTCACAACCACTACTGTCGGCGCCCATTTTTTTCATATCATTAGGGATATCACTCCCTTGGTGATCTGACTAACTTCCCTCTTTTTTCTCCTTCTTACATTCGCTATCTTAAAGAGGCAGAGAGGGTCTCAGAGCGACCGGGGGCCCCCTAATATTGTAGACTTTGTAGTAACTTGTGGGTCGGCCCTGCGCCAGTGTCGGGTGGGTGGTGGGCTTGGGCTTGGGGGACCCTAAGGACTTGGGGGCCCGGGGGCAATTTCCCCCCTTGCCTTGATATGCGATCGCCTTTCCCGATACATTTTTCTTAAAAAGCAATTCTAATTAAAAACTGTACTTTGGGGTGGAGATTATCATGAGGGCAATATTTCAGTTTTACTTGAGACTGGTAGTAGTACTTGGAGTACTTTGCACCACATAGCTCATCTCACCCACAGCTCGGTTTTTTAAACTGTAGTACAGTAAGTACAGTAGTGTAAAAATACTAAATAAGCCAAAAACATAGCAACAACAAACCCTATTTTGTGAATATATGATGTTCGAATACTAAAGCGCGAGGTTTTAAAAAATCACTTTTTGGCAAAAGTTATAGTAGATCCGGAGGGCCATCTGAAACAGCATCCCTCCCACTAAGGCCTTTTTATGTCACTTTAGAAAAGTGTTAAGCTCAATACCTTGCAAACTATGACAAAAATATGGCGTGCACCATAATTTGTGACTTTTGTACGCATAAACACTTTTGTTAATACCCTCTGTCCAGAACTACAGTCACCTTTTCTCCTAGCTTCTTTTGGAGCCATCCATCAGTATATTAAAATACATTCCTAATGGATAACCTTGGAGGGGTTCTCCAAGAGTTTAAGATGGCAAACCTATCCTTAGGATAGTCTATCAGTGTTTGGTCAGTGAATGGGAAGAGATGGAGTGCCAGGTACAGCTGCTCATATGAATCAGTAGAATGTAAAATGAAAGGGAGAGAGAAAGACAGCAAATGACAATCATTTATCAAAGACCAGCGTTTTACAACAGTCTTAACATCCACTGTGCTGCAGTAGGATGCGCCTAATTTATGACAAGGTGCAGGCTTCATCATAAATTAGGAGCATCCTCCGTCAGTCCGTGGGTCTTGATTGAAATCTACTCCAGCCCCTGAGGCTGGACCCTCTACATAACTCCTGTGCAGCAATTTTAGTTGGCAAATTTAAAATACAGTTGCAAGAAAAAGTATGTGAAATGACAAATTGGTCATAAAATGTGATTTAATCTTCATCTAAGTCACAACAATAGACGATCACAGTCTGCTTAAACTAATAACACACAAAGAATTAAATGTTACCATGTTTTTATTGAACACACCATGTAAACATTCACAGTGCAGGTGGAAAGAGTATGTGAACCCTTGGATTTAATAACTGGTTGAACCTGCTTTGGCAGCAATAACTTCATCCAAACGTTTCCTCTAGTTGCAGATCAGACGTGCACAACGGTCAGGAGTAATTCTTGAGCATTCCTCTTTACAGAACTGTTTCAGTTCAGCAATATTCTTGGGATGTCTGGTGTGAATCGCTTTCTTGAGGTCATGCCACAGAATCTCAATCGGGTTGAGGTCAGGACTGGGCCACTCCAAAAGGCGTATTTTCTTCTGTTTAAGCCATTCTGTTGTTGATTTACTTCTATGCTTTGGGTCATTGTCCTGTTGCAACACCCATCTTCTGTTGAGCTTCAGCTGGTGGACAGATGGCCTTAGGTTCTCCTACAAAATGTCTTGATAAACTTGGGAATTCATTTTTCCTTTAATGCTAGCAATCCGTCCAGGCCCTGTCGCAGCAAAGCAGCTCAAGCCATGATGCCCCCACCACCATACTTCACAGTTGGGATGAGGTTTTGATGTCGGTGTGCTGTGCCTCTTTTTCCCCAAACATAGTGTTGTGTGTTTCTTCCAAACAACTCAACTTTGGTTTCATCTGTCCACAGAATATCTCGCCAGTACTGCTGTTGAACATCCAGTTGCTCTTGTGCAAACTGTAAACATGCAGCAATGTTTTTTTTGGACAGCAGTGGCTTCCTCTGTGGTATCCTCCAATGAACTCCATTCTTGTTTAATGTTTTACGTATCGTAGATTCGCTAACTGGGATGTTAGCATATGCCAGAAACTTTTGTAAGTCTTTAGCTAACACTCTAGGTTTCTTCTTCACCTCATTGAGCAGTCTGCTCTGTGCTCTTGCAGTCATCTTTACAGGACGGCCACTCCTAGGGAGAGTAGCAGCAGTGCTAAACTTTCTCCATTTATAGACAATTTGTCTTACCATGGACTGATGAACAGCAAGGCTTTTGGAGATACTTTTATAACTCTTTTCAGCTTCATGCAAGTCAAAATTCTTAATCGTAGGTCTTCTGAGAGCTCTCTGGTGTGAGGCATCATGCACATCAGGCAATGCTTCTTGGGAAAAGCAAACCCAGAACTGGTGTGTTTTTTTATAGGGCAGGGCAGCTGTAACCAACACCTCCAATCTCATCTTATTGATTGGACTCCAGTTGGCTGACAACTCTCTCCGATTAGCTCTTGGAGATGTCATTAGTCTAGGGGTTCACATACTTTTTCTACCTGCACTGTGAATGTTTACATGGTGTCAGGGGTGGACTGACAACTCATAGGGCACCTGGGCAATAGGAGATTATGGGGCCCCTGTGTCCTGGCACACCCACAAGCCACACCCACCCACAGCCCCATCCACATATCGCGCCGTGTTGGCTCCAGGTTCAAGTGGACCATTGGGCAATAAAGTCTCAGTGGGCCTCCCTATACAGTGATAACTCTCTGAGTACAGATAATATAGTAGATGTCCCCTGCAGTCCTATGTAACAGCACAGATAACACAGTGAAGGCTATCTGAGTACAGAAAATGTAGTAGTGTTACCTACAGTCCTATGTAAAACCACAGATAACACTAGTGCTGATAATGTGGTAGTGTTACCTGCAGTCCTATGTAAAGCCACAAATACAGTAACACTAGTGTAGATCACCTGCGTCCTTAGTGTGCCTCCATGTGCCTCTCCTACGGACTCCATGCTGGCGGACCTGCCTCCTCTTCCATCTTTTTCTTGCCCCACACAGAACGTCCTGATGCAGCTGTGTCAAGACATAGGAACACTATGGGCATGGTGATGGTGACACACAGGGAGAGACACACACACAGGACCAAACACACACAGGGCCAAACACACACAGGGAGACACACACACAAGAGAGAGACACACACACACACAGGGAGACACACACACACAGGAGAGAGACACACACACACGGGGAGAGACACACACGGGAGAGACACACACAGGGGAGAGACACACACACAGGGAGAGTCACACACACAGGGAGAGTCACACACACACAGGGAGACACACACACAGGGAGAGAGACACACACACAAGGACAGACACACAGCTAGGCCTCACCACACTCCAGCCAGGCTCCTCTCCGTACAGGAACACACAGGGTCACTAGTGGGGGGAGCAGGGTCACTAGTGGGGTAACAAGAGGAGGAGGGAACAGGGTCACTATTCTCCCATCTCCTCATCAAAGAGGCTGAAAAGACACTTTTTATGGCACATCACTGCAGTATTTGTTAATCACACCCAGATGTAGCAGAGCTGTGTTTGTAATTTGAGCATTAGGATATACAAAATAGTAAGCGGGTTCCCTGCACAATCCAACCCTATGTACAGTATCATACAGGAGACAGCCATATGGCCTGATAACAGTGTGTCCCTCAGTGATTAACCCTTCCAGTGCTGGCAGCCCAGCAACAATTCCTTCATGTCAGTTCAGAGAACAGTGCACTGATTCATCATCATCCAGAATGCTGCTGCCTGCCTTACATAAAGACAGCCTGTCCTCAGCACTTTCCTCTTTATCTGCAATTAATGGAAATGAAGGGTAAACAGTGAGCTGCAGAAAGAGTTAAGTGGTCTAATCACATCCACAAACCCTACCAGAATACATGCAGGAGAAACATCTGTGGACACTGGCATACTTCTCAGGAGATGTGATGGAAGGGTGGTGCATTGATCTGTCTATAGCAGGCACTGGGAGCATACTGTCCATACTAGGGATCTCCTAAGAATCCAGGGCCAGCTCCTCATCTGATCATGATAGGATCAGAAGATCATTACTGACTGTCTCCTCAAGCACATAGACATAGCCCCACTGCCAGCAGCTACCTGTGTGTATCCCACTAGACAGGAGGATTATAGGCAAGCTTGTGTAGTGAAAAAAACAGGAGATGGGGTGCTGGGGAAGAAAATAAAGGAAATGGAAGCCAAGCAGAGGGACTCTCTTGCGGTCAGTCCTGCCAACATATACTCCAGGGACCCCCCAGAGATCAGAATAGACTTTGTACACTCCAGAAGCAGCAACACCAGAAGGACCCCCTGCGATTAGACCCTATCCTCATACACTCCTGTAGCAGCACCAGCAGAGGGAATCTCCTTACATCAGCCCTGTCTTCATATACTCAATTGCGGCAGCAGAGGGACCTTCCTGAGATCTGTCCCTATCTTCATTCACAGCACCAGCAGAGGAACCTTCCTGACACCAGACTTTGCACACTCCAACAGCAAAGTAACCCCCCCTGAGATCAGACCAAACTTTATACACACCAGCAGGAGCACCAGCAGAGGGACCCTCCTGATAGCCTGTGCATGCATAGGGATGCAGTGAGAGCGCAGCGCAGGCAGGGCTTATGTGAGGAGGCAGGCCCACCATGGCGGAAGGCGGACCCAAGCAGCACAACGAGCGAGAGGAATGGAGGCACTGGGCAGCACTGCTGCAGCCATATCTGTTGCTCAGACTCAGAGTACAGAAATAAAAACATGGTAACATTTAATTCTTTTTGTGTTATTAGGTTAAGCAGACTGTGATTGTCTATTGTTGTGACTTAGATGAAGAACAGATCACATTTTATGACCAATTTGTGCAGAAATCCATATCATTCCAAAGGCAGGGGTGTGGAATTCCTATCGCCCGACGCCCAGGTCATGCAGTTTCGGGCGCCAGGCTGGTAGTTTGTTCAGGGGCTTAGCCCTGCTGCGGGCAAGTAGCAAGGCTTGTTTCCCCAGCACCGCACTGACTCCCTCTCCCCTCGGTATCTACTCTCTCCCCTCGGTATCTGCTCTCCCCTGTATTTGTTCTCCGAGTTCTGCGCTTCTTTCTTTCCGATGTTGGGGTCGGAGACTTCTAGTCCCTGGTGCCACAACCTCTCCCACACATCCCCGCCCCCGCCTCCGGTGCTCACCGCTTAGTGTCCAGGAGGCCTCTGACGAATGATTTTTGCAGTAAGTCTGATGTACTGCTCTCCAGGTCCGCCATGACAGCGGCACGGGCACGTGAATGAAAGCTTGGCGGAAGCTCTCCAGGAACAGTGGTACGGTCATATGTTGGTTGGTAAATGGTTAGGTCCTGCGCTAGTGCAGATTGTAGAGTTAGTTGCATAGCTCACAAACCTAACATTAATGATGAGGGTAACCAATGACGGAGAAAATGGTTTCAATGGCAACTGCACCTGTGTATTATACTCCAAGCTGTTAATAGACATTAATAGAGCAAATCCTGCCAGGTATGATCTTCTGAGAGAGGAACATTGTGGGCATAGTCATAGGCAAGGTGATGTGGTGGCCAGAGCCAACCTTTAAAAAGACACCGCCCCTTTAAAATGTACCAGTGGTGGTGCCAGTCCAGTAGGCTCAGTCCTTTGCCTCCATACAGTATAATGTCTCCTTGTGGCTCCCACCTCCATACAGTATAATGTCTCCTTGTGGCTGCCCCCATACAGTATAATGTCTCCTTGTGGCTGCCCCCATACAGTATAACGTCTCCTTGTACCCTACCTCCCCATACAGTATAATGTCTCCTTGTGGCTCCCGCACCCATATAGTATAACGTCCCCTTGTGGCCCCCACCCCTATATAGTATAACGTCTCCTTGTGGCCCCCGCCCCCATACAGTATAACGTCTTCTTGTGGCCCCCATACAGTCCCCCATACATTTTGGGCCTGTTTTCTAAGTTGCTATCAATAAATACCTTATTTAAATATGGTTTTGATTTAAAATTATTTCTTTGTATCAGGACAAGTAGATTGTCATGAGGGACAAGTAGATTGATCCCCACTTTAGTCCTTCGACTAGTAATTTTTTTTCTTTTTATTTCCACACCCCTGAAAGGGTTCACATACTTTTTCTTGCAACTGTACATATGATTATAATAAAAAAGACTTTGAGGTGAAGATGAGACGCAGGTCACAGTAGTGAGCCAGCTCTACATATAGGATAATACAACACTACATACCTGTTATATCCAGTGACATCTGCTGTAATGTAGATCTTCTCTTTCCTCTTCTCCTCCATTTGACCCAGAGTGCCATGACTAATTCTTTCAGCCTCATCTCGTCACTAAAGAGTTTGTCACAAATAATTAGGGTTAATTATCAAACTGGTATAAAGTAGAATTGTCTTAGTTGCCCATAGCAACCAATCAGATTCCACCTTTTATTGTCCAAATGAGATGTCAAAAATAAAAGGTGGAATCTGATTGGTTGCTATGGGCTACTAAGCCAGTTCCACTTTACATTAGAGTTGAGCGAACACCTGGAAGTTCGGGTTCGCCGTGTTCGGACGAAACTTTCAAAAAAGTTTGAGTTCGGGACCCGAACTTGACCCCGAACCCCATTGAAGTCAATGGGGACCCAAACTTTTGGGCACGTAAATGGCTCCAAATATGTCATAGAAAGGGCTAGAGGGCTGCAAAAGGCAGCAAAATGTGCATAAGAGCATGGGAAGTGCTCTGCAAACAAATGTGAATAGGAAAATAACTTAAAATAAAATAAATAAAAATTAAAAATAACTATCTTGAAGTAGGAGGAGCAGGATGATGTGGAGTAGGAGGTTGAGAAAGCGGTGATCGTGGTGGTGTAGATGGAAGCGAGGGTGGAGGTGGAGGAGGTAGCCAACACTGTTTTTTTTTTTTTTAAATTGGGGTAGCCTCCAAAATATTGGGACATATAAAAAAATAAAACAAAGAATAAGTGCACTTGAGTACAAGAATGGATGGTTGAGGGCGGTATAAATGTCTATTTTGCACAAGGTACCAACAAGTCCTGTGGGATCCATGCCTGGTTCATTTTAATGAACGTGAGCTTGTCAATATTAGCATTGGATAGGCGGCTGCACTTGTCTACACGTTCAGACAATACACTGGCTGCAGGGCAGGCCAGCACCTCCAAGGCGTAAAGGGCAAGCTCAGGCCGTGTGCCCAATTTGGAGACCCAGAAGTTTAATGGGGCAGACCCATAAGTCAGTACATGTATGTGTGTGCACACATATTGCTCCACCATGCTGCTGAAATGCTGCCTCATGCTAAGACGTTGCATATCAGCTGGTGGTGCTGGTTGTTGTGGCATGGTGACAAAGCTTTGCCACATTTCGGCCATGCTAACCCTATCTTCTGAGGTGCTGGCGGTGCTCCGGCTGCATTGGTGACCTCTTCCTCCTCCTCTGCCTTCGCCTTGTGCTTCCACTGAAGCCCCTGTGTCAGGTGGGAATGCCATCAGCAGAGCGTCTACCAGCGTGAGCTTGTACTCGTGCATATTCTGATCACGCTCCAGTGAGGGAATTAAGGACGGCACGTTGGCCTTGTAATGGAGATCCAGCAGGGTGGCCACCCAGTAATCAGCGCAAGCTAGAATGTGGGCAACTCAACGGTCAGTGCGCAGGCACTGCAGCATGTAGTCGCTCACGTGTGCCAGGATGACAAGAGGCAACGACAAGCTGTCCTCTGTGGGAGGTGTATCTTCTGTTTCCTCGGTATCCCCCCAGCCATGCTGCAGTGATGGCCCTGAGCTGCTTTGGGTGCCATCCTTCTGTGAACATGGTTCCTCCTCATCCGCCTCATCCTCCAGAACTGTGCCCTGGCTGGACAATTGTGTACCTGGCCGATGTTGGAGAAGGAATGCACCCTCTGAGCCACTTGTGGATTACTGGCCTGATAACCATGGAAAGGAAACTCCACTATCGCCTACTGCTGCTCGCACAGTCTCTCCAGCATGTGCAAGGTGGAGTTCCACCTTGTGGGCATGTCGCATATGAGGCGGTGAGCGGGAAGGCCGAAGTTACACTGCAGCGCAGACAGGCGAGCAGCAGCAGGGTGAGAATGCCAAAAGCGCGCACAGACGGCCCACACTTTCTGCAGCAGCTCTGACATATGGGGGTACTTTTTCAGGAATGTCTGCACCACCAAATTCAGCACATGCGCTAGGCAAGGGATGTGCATCACACTGGCTAGGCCCAGAGCTGTTACAAAATTTCGCCCATTATTGCACACCACCAGGCCGGGCTTGAGGCTCAACTGCACCAACCACTCATCGGTCTATTGTTCCATGCCCGTCCACAGCTCCTGCGCAGTGTGGGGGTTTGTCCCCAAAACTGCCTGCTGTAATTTTGCCCTGGCTGTGCTGAAGTTGGTGGTGAAGTTGTTACACTGACCGGATGAGGAGGTGGTAGCAGAGGAGGAAGCGGATTAGGAGGAGGAGGCAACAGGAGACAAAGAGAAATGCCTGGAAAACTTGGTGGCGGAAGGATATGCGCCAAACAGCTATCCAACTAAGGCCCAGCCGCCCCTGCATTTACCCAGTGTGCTGTTAGTGAGATATAACGTCCCTGCCCGTGCTTACTGGTCCATGTATCGGTAGTTATGTGGACCTTGCCACAGATGGCGTTGCGCAGTGCATACTTGATTTTGTCCCCCACTTGTTTGTGCAGGTTAGCAATGGCTCGCCTGAAAAAGTAGTGGCGGCTGGGAACGACGTACTGTGGGACAGCCAAGGCCATAAGGTTTTCAAAATTTTCCATCTCCACCAGGCAGAATGACAGCATTTCAAAGGACAGGAACTTTAAAATGCTGGCATTTAGGGCCAGGGATCACGGGTGGGCATGGGGGTAGTTCCACTTTCGCTCCATTGTTTGGAAGATGGACAGCTGAACCCTGCCATGGGACATTGTGGTGCTGCTTGTTGAAGGTGACGGACGTGGTTGCGTTGCTGACACATCCTCTTTTTGCGGGGTGGCCGGTGTCACTGTTACTCCAGAGTTGGAGGAAGAGGCCGAGACTGCAGCAGAAGAGGGAGCAGGAAGAGCCTGAGACCTTTCTTGGTTTTGGAGGTGTTTACTACACTGCAGCTCGTGCTTTACACTTAGATGCCTGGTCATGCAGATTGTGCTCAGGTTTAGAACGTTTATGCCTCGCTTCAGGCTCTGATTGCACATTGTGCAGACCACTTGTGTCCTGTCATCTGCACATTGTCTGAAGAACTGCCAAGCCAGGGAACTCCTTGCAGGTGGCTTTGTTGTGCTCGGTCCCTGGGTGCGGTGGGCAGTAGCAGGCGTACAGTCTAGGGGATGTCTGCTCTGCTTTTGCACCCTGCTCCTTCTTTTGCTGTGCTAGTGGCTCTGTGCGGCCACCGCCTCTCCCTCCGAACTGAAAAGGTCACTCACTTGCCCTTGATTCCAGGTGGGGTCTAGGACCTCAAGGTCCTCCACATCATCTTCCACCCAGTCTTCACCCCTGGCCTCCTTGTCGATTTACACACTGCAGAAAGCCACAGCAGTTGGCACCTGTGTTTCATCATCATCAGAGAGGGGCTACGCTGGTCTTCCCATGTCCTCATCCTCAAACTTAAGCGGTTGGGCATCGGTGCACTTTATCTCTTCCACTTCTGGGGCAGGGCTAGGTGGATGGCCCTGGAAAACCCTGCCAGCAGAGTCATTAAAAAGCATAAGAGACTGCTGAATGACTTGGGGCTCAGACTGCTTGGCTGACTTGCAAGGGGGTAAGGTGCTAGATAGATGCTCATGGCTTGCAGGTTCCAACTCTGACCTTTCAGCAGCGGACCAGCTGGGAGACAATGTGAAGGTACTGGAGGCACTGTCAGCCAACCAATCCACTATCCCCTGTACATGTTCTGTCAGCCACCGAAGTAACAAACGTTTTTCCTAAATTTAGTTCCCTATCACCTATGCAGAGCAGGGGTTTGTATATGGCAAAACTCGGTAAATGTTACCCAATAATGTAACAGACGATTTTTAGAAATTTACCTCCCTGTCACCTATGCAGAGCAGGGGTTTGTATATGGCAAAACTGGGTTAATTTCACCCAATAATGTTACAGCTGATTTTTAGAAATTTACCTCCCTGTCACCTATGAAGAGCAGGGGTTTGTATACGGTAAAACTGGCAAAATGTTACCTAATAATGTAACAGATGATTTTTAGAAATTTACCTCCCTGTCACCTATGCAGAGCAGGGGTTTATATATGGCAAAACTGGGTTAATGTCACCCAATAATGTAACAGACGGTTTTTTGAAATGTACCTCCCTGTCACCTATACAGAGCAGGGGTTTGTATACCGCAAAACTGGCAAAATGTCACCCAACAATGTAACAGATAATTTTTTGAAATTTACCTCCCTGTCACCTATGCAGAGCAGGGGTTTGTATACGGCAAAACTGGGTTAATGTCACCCACCAATCGAACAGACAATTTTCACAAATTTACATCCCTGTCACCTATCTAGCACAAAAAGTGTGTGTTTTTTATAGCACCAATGTAAATGCAGTATGTTATGGTTGTATTGGACTGTCAGAAATGCAGCATAGCCCGTAAATTTACTATCTTGCAAAAAAGTGTGCTTTTTTATATCAGCATGGTGCAATATTTAGCGGGTTTTATTGGACTGTCAGATATGCAGTGCCTGTTGCAGACAGATAAAAAATCGTTTTAGGTCACCAAAAATTGTGACAGACTAATGTAAGTGAATAATTTTCACTGCCAGGTATGCACTGCAGACCGCAGGGGTACGTGAACAGCCAGAAAAGGGAATTTGTCCTCCACTGTGCTACCTGAACAGAATTAAAGTAATGTCCCTGGCACACATGCAGTTCACATGAAGTTGCAAGGGCACTGCACCTGCAAAAATGGCCGCCGACACCCACCAAACTAGTAGATGGATTAAAACAGATTTTTCAGTGTCACTGGGCTCAATGCTGGGTACAAAAATGTAGCATAGCACCCTCAATAATCGCTGTAGTTTGAAGATTGAACACCACCAAGTTCACCAGAATTCTTCCCTAATCTCTCCCTCACAGCAGCAGCATCCTATCCCTACACTGAGAAGAGCAGAGTGATTACGTGACTCCAGCCTATATAGAGGCTGGGCCACATGCTGCTCTTGGCCAATCACAGCCATGCCATTAGTAGGCATGGCTGTGATGGCTTTTAAGGGCAGACACTTGGCTTCTAAGTGAAGCACTTGTTGATTGGCTGCCCTGAAGCCTTTCAAAAAGCGGCAAGAAATCGCCGAACACCGAATTCGAACCCGAACTTTTGCGAAAATTGCACAAACATAAACCAAATGAAATAAACACCTTCCCGTCTACGCACTACCTAATACATAGGTCATCTCTACCTCACCTATAGAGCGAAGTTCACACACATTATCAGGTTCCAACGCTCGGCAGGTCAGCTCACCAGGCACAGTCCCACACAGGTAAGAGATCCAGCTTCACACATCCTCGTGGCTCCTCAGCCCTCCTGGCTGAGACCACACAGAGCCTCTGCAGGCCTCTGTTTCCAAGTCCCCTCTTTAGGGTCACTTCCTCTGCCCTAGACTCATACACTGAGAGTAGGTTTATCCCTCATTGATTACCACCCAGCTGATCTCACCTGTGCTTTCCCCAGCTAAAGGCAATACGTGTACTGGAAGGGAGTGGACTGGCAGACCCCACTACCAACCCTACCCACCAGTCCAAATAAAATCCAGCCCAAAACCGAATCTAGACAAAACTGTCTCAGCAAATTACACTTTGCTAAATCCACTGCAGCTTTCTGGATTTTAGTTATCTCACCCTGCTGAGGTATCTGGGTGGGATATACATGACTTCCAGCACTATACTGTACACATTACAACACTAGCCACATAGTTTCAGCTTAAATGATTACATTAGCATTATTTAGCAGCATTATTAGTTTACCCAGCCACAGTACCTTCAGTGCTGTACACAATACTAGAAATGGATCAACAATTATTGGAAGATAGCAGTATAGAATTAGTATAGACAGTGTCCAGTTGTTAGATCTCTTATATGTGAAACATTTTGTAATATATTGTCTTCTATTATATTCCATCAGGTGCATGTCCCACTGAAATGACCACAGAAGTAACTCTGAATAATGAAGAAAAAGATACTACTGACACGATTACCAGTGATGTTACTACAGTGACTACATATGAAAGTGCATATGAAAGTATATCATCTTCCATAGATACAACAGATGCCAGTCTTGATTCCTGTGCACTGGAGTGAGATGAGCCTCTTAATAAATTAAACCTAAAGAGATTGGTGTGCATACCCAACAAATTAGCACATGAGTCCAACAATGTAGTAAAATGTAATTTATTAGATATCACTTAAAAAATACATATAGCAAGGGGAGTAAACATGAACCAGCAGGGTAGCAAGAGTATGAGAAGAACACATGGGAAGGGGATAATAATAGTCATATACGAGTGCAGAGAGTCATATGTGATACTACTGAATGGAGGCTGGAACGTGCCTGGTCCACTGCACACCAACAAAATGAGGGAAATGTGCAGGGATCAAGCAAGCACACAGCCTGCAAGCGTAACAGCAGTACTGCACAGGGTATACAGAATGTAAATACAATCACTGTCAACAAGTTACAAAGTTAGTCAAACAAGATAGTAATCCCCTTCCCAGTGTCACCTCAGCCTGTTTGGCAAAACGGGTTGGGCAGGTGAGGTGACACTCAACAGTGTTGAGGGTGGCATAGAAACGCCACATATACCTAAATTAAGGCATACAGTATAAATGTTTAAAAAGACACATAACAAGGGAGGGGAAAATTTTAACCCCAAAAAGTGGCATAAAGGGCTGTGATAAATGCTGCAATGAGTGCGCTTGAATGACCTTTGCAGTTTGACTAACTACAATTTTTTTTCAACCTTTGAAGCATACTTATTGTTTCATAAAACTTCTCACACTAAAATGACATGTCAGAAGTTTAGATCAGTCGCTCAAATGAAGGGCCAGAAGTGACATTCTGAGTCCTGTGCCCTTGTGAACAGTTCTCCTCGGGGAGCAGCATAGGCATGCACTCATAGACTCAGGGGGGCATTTATTAAAGACTGACATTTCACAGTTTAGTACTAACGTCATAGGGGAAAAATCTGATTAATTTATTAAGAGGTGCACCACCATTTAATTGTCGCAGCTTCAGCTGTAATGCTCGCTAGATTGTTGGAGCACATTATTTAATTTATTAGAGTGCTGAGGTTTGCCACACGTGCCGCCCACTTCCTGTCCACCTAATATAAATTTATTGAATGTGTTTGCAAATTTTGTTGCAAAGCGGCACTTGCAACAAAATTATAATCAATGAGGTGTGTTTAGCTCGGGTTATTTCAGTTATTTGCAAAATCTGGCACTTCCATCATTTTCATTGTTCTTCTCCTCTAATGGAGCAGAGCAACACAAACAACAACACTGGAAGGAATTCAACCTAAGAGTCTTTCATTGTATTTCTCTTCCTTTAAAGATCTGACCCTGACTATAACAAAGAACAAAGACGCTAAAAAATAACTTTTAATAATATCGATTTTAAAATTACAAACAAGGGTGCTTCGGTGCAAACAATGACATGTGTGCATTTCCTCATGGACAACCAATGTGTTTATATTGATGTGCACATGCACATCTTTTTCAAGCGGGACAATGCAAACATCACCTGCAGATCACATCTCAAACGTGCCTGGTGTAGGCTATGGATGCAGACCTGCCTGTGAGAAATTGAATAACATATGGGCACAATTTCACATGCCTGTGGGGGTTAGGGAAAGCAGGCTCTAGTCATATATATTCTCTAATGACCTCCTGACATTTCAACATAGGTGCTGATACAATATTGCAGGTGGTGTTGCGCTATAGCTATTTCATACACCACACTCTGCCTCTGTTAAGTACCTCTCTCTAGCTCCCCCATGCTGGATTATACATTTAGGCGGGTCTCCTGTCTCATTTTACTCTCAACGCGTTTCTTCTCTATCAGAATCATTAGGAGCCACAAATATTGAGAACCTGCCTAAACGCTGCCATATTAGTGTGCTGTGGGAGCGTCCTCCAGCGCTGTGATGGCCGTGAAGCGGCCACGCCGAATGCCGCTTCAAATAGCTAAAGCCTCACCCCCAAGAGGCGGAGCAAGGAGCAGGAATCAGCCACTGAGCGGCCGCATAAGCGTCGGTAACCTAGCAACGCCAGACCCTCAGTGCTGTATCATACGAACTGCTCTTTTTTACTAAAAAATCAAGAGGGTATTTTGCGGCAAGCTTCTTTCCGGTGGATCTGAAAATCTGACCTTAATTTTGGCTAATAAATGTGTGCAGAAAATAAAAAAAAAGCTAGTCACATAGTTCCAGCTTAAATGATTACATTAGCATAATTTAGCAGCATTATTAGTTTAGCCAGCAATGGTACCTTCAGGATACTAGCAATGTGTCAACAGGTATTTGTAAATAGCAGTATACAATTACTATGCAAACTGTCCAGTTGTTAGGTGTATTGTATGCACAACTTAACATTTTTTCTTCTATTGTATTCCATCAGGAGCAAGTACCATTGGTATATTTACTTCTGACACAAGTATCAGTGATGCTTCTGAAAGGAATACATATGAAATGATATCAACATCTGCAATAGATACAACTGAAGCCAACACAACTGAAAGAATATCCACAGCGGATATTATTGCTAGTAATGTTCCAGAAGGGAGTACCACTGAAAGTATATCTATAGCTGATGTCAGCAGAAGTAATGTTCCAGAAGTGAGTACCACTGAAACTATATCTGCAGTGGATGTCAGTACAAGTAATGTTCCACAAGTGACTACAACTAAAAGGATACCGACAGCCTATATCAGTACAAATAATATTCCAGAAAAGAGTACAACTGAAAGTATATCGACAGCTGATATCAGTACAAGCCATGATCCAGAAGTTAGTACATCTGAAAATATATTTACAGCTGATATCATTACAAGTAAGACTAATATTCCAGACTGGAGTAAAACTGGGAGTATAACGATAGCTGATATACGTGTAAGTACAAGTAATGTTCCAGGTGTGAGAACAACTGAAAATATATCTACCGCTGATATCAGTGCAAGTAATGTTGCTGAAATGAGTACAACTGAGAGTATATCTACAGTAGTTATCAGTACCAGTAATGCTCCAGAAATGAGTTCAACTCAAAGTGTATCTACAACTGATGGCAGTACAAATAATGTTCCAGAATCGAGTACAACTAAAATTACATCTACAGCTGATGTCAGTACAAGAAGTAATGTTCAAGAAGTGAATACAAATGAACATATATCTACAACTGATGTCAGTACAAGTAATGATGTTCAAGAAGTGAGCACAACTGAAAGTATATCTACAGCTGATGTCAGTACAAATAATGTTCCAGAAGTGAGTACAACTGAAATTACATCTACAGCTGATGCCAGTACAAGTAGCATTCCAGAAATGAGCACAACAGAAAGTATAACTACATCTGATATCAGTACCAGTATTGTTCCAGAAGGGAGAACAACTGAAAGTTTATCTATAGCTGATGCTAGTAGTAGTAATGCTCCAGATGTAAGTACAACTGAAAGTACATCTACAGCTGATGCCAGAACAAGTAGCGTTCCAGAAATAGGTACAACTGAAAATGTAGCTACAGCTGATGTCAGTACAAGTAGTAATGTTCTAGAAGTGAGTACAACTAAAAGTTTGTCTACTGCTGATATCAGTACAAGTAAAATTCCCGAAGTGAGAACAACTGAGATTATATCTACAGCTGAAATCAGTACAAGTATTGTTCCAGAAGTGAGTACAACTGAAAGTTTATCTGCAGATGATATCAGTACAAGTAATATTCCAGAAGTTAAAACAACTGACAGGATATCTACAGCAATTATCAGTACAAGTAATGTTCCAGAAATGAGTACTACTGAAAGTATATCTGCATCTGATATCAGTACCAGCATTGTTCAAGAAGTGAGTTCAACTGAAAGTATATCTACAGCTGATGTCAGTACAAGGAGTAATGTTCAAGAAGTGAGTGCAACTAAAATTACATCTACAGCTGATGCCAGTACAAGTAGACTTCCAGAAGTAAGTACAACTGACAGTATATCGACATCTGAAATCACTACCAGTATTGTTCCAAAAGGGAGTACAACTCAAAGTTTATCTACTACCAGTATTGTTCCAAAAGGGAGTACAACTCAAAGTTTATCTACAGCTGATATCAGTACAAGTAATTTTTCCGAAGTAAGTACAACTGAGAGTATATCTTCAGCAGTTATCAGTACCAGTAATGTTCCAGAAATGAGTACAACTGATTATATATCTACAGCTGATATCAGTACAAGTAATATTCCAGAAGTGAGTAAAACTGAAAGTATATCTCCCGCTTATATCAGTTCAAGTAATGTTCCAGAACTGAGTACAACTGAAATTAAATATACAGGTAATGCCAGTATAAGTAGCTTTCCAAAAGTGAGTACACCTAAAAGTAAATCTATATCTGATAACAGTACCAGTATGGTTCCCGAAGAGAGTACAACTGAGAGAATGTCTACAGCAGATATCAGTGCCAGTATTGTTCAAGATTTGAGTACAACTGAAAGTATATCTACATCTGATATCAGTACCAGTATTGTTCTAGAAGTGAGTACAACTGAAAGTATATCTACAACTGATATCAGTACAAGTAGTAATGTTCAAGAAGTGAGTAAAACTCAAATTTCATCTACAGCTGACGCCAGTACAAGTAGCGTTTCAGAAGTGAGTACAAATGAAATTAAATCTACAGCTGCTGTCAGTACAAGTAATGTTCCAGAAGTGAGTACAACTGAAATTACATCTACAGCTGATGCCAGAAAAAGTAGCATTCCAGAAGTAGGTACAACTGAAAATGTATCTAAAGCTGATGTCAGTACAAGTGGTAATGTTCAAGAAGTGAGTAAAACTCAAGTTATATCTACAACTGATGACAGTACAAGTAGTAATGTTCAAGAACTGAGTAAAACTGAAAGTATATCTTCAGATGATGTCCGTACAAATAATGTTCCAGAAATGAGTACAACTGAAATTACATCTACAGCTGATGCCAGTACAAATAGCGTTCCAGAAGTAAGTACAACTGACATTGTATCTACATCTGAAATCACTACCAGTATTGTTCCAAACGGGAGTACAACTCAAAGTTTATCTACAGCTGATATTAGTACTAGTAACGTTCCCGAAGTGAATACAACTGAGAGTATATCTAGAGCAGTTATCAGTACCAGTAATGTTCCAGTAATAAGTACAACTGAATATATATCTACAGCTGATGTCAGTACAAGTAGCGTTCCAGAAGTGAGTACAACTGGGAGAATATCTACATCGGAAATCAGTACAATAACTGTTCCAGAAGTGAGTACAACTGAAAGTTTATCTACTGCTGATATCAGTATAAGTAATATTCCAGAAATGAGTACAACTAAATATATATCTACAGCTGATGTCAGTACAAGTAGGGTTCCAGAAGTGAGTACAACTGAACATATATCAACAAATGATGACAGTACAAGTAGTAATGTTCAAAAAATGAATACAATTAAATTTAAATTTACAGCTGATGCTAGTACAATTAGTGTTCCAGAAGTAAGTACAACTGACAGTATATCTACATCTGAAAGGAGTACAAGTAATATTCCAGATATGAGAACAACTGAAAGTATATCTACATCTGAAATCAGTACAAGTATTGTTCCAGAAGTGAGTACAACTGAAATTTTATCTACAGCTGATATCAGTACAAGTAATATTCCAGAAGTGAGTACAACTGAAAGTATATCTACCGCTGATTTCAGTACAAGTAATGTTCCAGAACTGAGTACAACAGAAATTAAATCTACAGCTAATGCCAGTACAAGTAGCTTTCCAGAAGTGAGTTCACCTGAAAGTATATCTACATCTGATAACAGTGCCAGTATTGTTCCCGAAGTGAGTACAACTGAGAGAATATCTACAGCACATATCAGTACCAGTAAAGTTCCAGAAGTGAGTACAACTGAAAGTATAACTACATCTGATATCAGTACCAGTATTGTTCAAAAAGTGAGTACAACTGAAAATATATCTACAACTGATTTCAGTACAAGTAGTAATGTTCAAGAAGTGAGTACAACTGAAAGTATATCTACTGCTGATTTCAGTATAAGTAATGTTCCAGAAGTGAGTGCAACTGAAATTACATCTACAGCTGATGCTAGTACAAGTAGCGTTCCAGAAGTGAGTACAAATGAAAGTATATCTACAGCTGCTGTCAGTACAAGTAATGTTCCAGAAGTGAGTACAACTGAGAGATATCTACAGCTGATGTCAGTACCAGTAATGTTCCAGAAGTGAGTACAACTGAAAGTATAACTACAGCTGATGTCAGTACCAGTATTGTTCAAGAAGTGAGTACAACTGAAAATATATCTACAGCTGATGTCAGTACAAGTAGTAATGTTCAAGAAGTGAGTACAACTGAAAGTATATCTACTGCTGATGTCAGTACAAGTAATGTTGCAGAAGTGAGTGCAACTGAAATTACATCTACAGCTGATGCCAGTACAAGTAACGTTTCAGAAGTGAGTACAAATGAAAGGATATCTACATCTACTGTCAGTACAAGTAATGTTCCAGAAGTGAGTACAACTGAAATTACATCTACAGCTGATGCCAGAACAAGTAGCTTCCAGAAGTAGGTACAACTGAAAATGTAGCTACAGCTGATGTAAGTACAAGTAGTAATGTTCAAGAAGTGAGTACAAGTGAATTTTCATCTACAGCTGATGCTAGTACAAGTAGCGTTCCAGAAGTTAGTACAACTGACAGTATATATACATCTGAAAGCAGTACCAGTATTGTTCCAGAAGTGAGTACAACTGAAAGTATATCTACAGCTGCTGTCAGTACAAGTAATTTTCCAGAAGTGAGAACAACTGAAATAACATCTACAGCTGATGCCAGAAAAAGTAGCGTTCCAGAAGTAGGTACAACTGAAAATGTATCTACAGCTGATGTCAATACAAGAAATAATGTTCAAGAAGTGAGTACAACTGAAAGTATATCTACAGCTGATGTCAGTACAAGTAATATTCCAGAAGTGAGTACAACTCAAATTACATCTACAGCTGATGCCAGTACAAGTAGCGTTCCAGAAATCAGTACAACCGACCATATATCTACATCTGAAATCAGTACCAGTATTGTTCCAGAAGTGAGTACAACTGAAAGTATATTTACCGCTGATATCAGTACAAGTAGTATTCCCAAAGTGATTACAACTGAGAGTATATCTACAGCAGTATTCAGTACCAGTAATGTTAAAGAAATGAGTACAACTGAAAATATATCTACAGCTGATGTCAGTACAATTAATGTTCCTGAAGGGAGTACAACTGAAATTCCATCTACAGCTGATGCCAGTACAAGTAGTGTTCCAGAAGTAAGTAAAACTGACAGTAGATCTACATCTGAAATCAGTACAAGTATTGTTCCAGAAGTGAGTACAACTGAAAGTTTATCTAAAGCTGATATCAGTACAAGTAATATTCCAGAAGTGAGTACAACTGAAAGTATATCTACCACTGATTTCAGTACAAGTAATGTTCCAGAACTGAGTACAACAGAAATTAAATCTACAGCTAATGCCAGTACAAGTAGCTTTCCAGAAGTGAGTTCACCTGAAAGTATATCTACATCTGATAACAGTGCCAGTATTGTTCCCGAAGTGAGTACAACTGAGAGAATATCTACAGCACATATCAGTACCAGTAAAGTTCCAGAAGTGAGTTCAACTGAAAGTATAACTACATCTGATATCAGTACCAGTATTGTTCAAGAAGTGAGTAAAACTGAAAATATATCTACAACTGATTTCAGTACAAGTAGTAATGTTCAAGAAGTGAGTACAACTGAAAGTATATCTACTGCTGATTTCAGTATAAGTAATGTTCCAGAAGTGAGTGCAACTGAAATTACATCTACAGTTGATGCCAGTACAAGTAATGTTTCAGAAGTGAGTACAAATGAAAGTATATCTACAGCTACTGTCAGTACAAGTAATGTTCCAGAAGTGAGTACAACTGAAATTACATCTACAGCTGATGCCAGAACAAGTAGCTTTCCAGAAGTAGGTACAACTGAAAATGTAGCTACAGCTGATGTAAGTACAAGTAGTAATGTTCAAGAAGTGAGTACAAGTGAATTTTCATCTACAGCTGATGCTAGTACAAGTAGCGTTCCAGAAGTTAGTACAACTGACAGTATATCTACATCTGAAAGCAGTACCAGTATTGTTCCAGAAGTGAGTACAACTGAAAGTATATCTACAGCTGCTGTCAGTAGAAGTAATTTTCCAGAAGTGAGAACAACTGAAATAACATCTACAGCTGATGCCAGAAAAAGTAGCGTTCCAGAAGTAGGTACAACTGAAAATGTATCAACAGCTGATGTCAATACAAGAAATAATGTTCAAGAAGTGAGTACAACTGAAAGTATATCTACAGCTGATGCCAGTACAAGTAGCGTTCCAGAAATCAGTACAATCGACCATATATCTACATCTGAAATCAGTACCAGTATTGTTCCAGAAGTGAGTACAACTGAAAGTATATTTACCGCTGATATCAGTACAAGTAGTATTCCCAAAGTGATTACAACTGAGAGTATATCTACAGCAGTATTCAGTACCAGTAATGTTAAAGAAATGAGTACAACTAACAGTATATCTACTGCTTATGTCAGTACAATTAATGTCCCTGAAGGGAGTACAACTGAAAATCTATCTACAGCTGATGCCAGTACAAGTACTGTTCCAGAAGTAAGTAAAACTGACATTAGATCTACATCTGAAATCAGTACAAGTATTGTTCCAGAAGTGAGTACAACTGAAAGTTTATCTACAGCTGATATCAGTACAAGTAATATTCCAGAAGTGAGTACAACTGAAAGTATATCTACCGCTGATTTCAGTACAAGTAATGTTCCAGAACTGAGTACAACAGAAATTAAATCTACAGCTAATGCCAGTACAAGTAGCTTTCCAGAAGTGAGTTCACCTGAAAGTATATCTACATCTGATAACAGTGCCAGTATTGTTCCCGAAGTGAGTACAACTGAGAGAATATCTACAGCACATATCAGTACCAGTAAAGTTCCAGAAGTGAGTACAACTGAAAGTATAACTACATCTGATATCAGTACCAGTATTGTTCAAGAAGTGAGTAAAACTGAAAATATATCTACAACTGATTTCAGTACAAGTAGTAATGTTCAAGAAGTGAGTACAACTGAAAGTATATCTACTGCTGATTTCAGTATAAGTAATGTTCCAGAAGTGAGTGCAACTGAAATTACATCTACAGCTGATGCCAGTACAAGTAACGTTTCAGAAGTGAGTACAAATGAAAGGATATCTACAGCTACTGTCAGTACAAGTAATGTTCCAGAAGTGAGTACAACTGAAATTACATCTACAGCTGATGCCAGAACAAGTAGCTTTCCAGAAGTAGGTACAACTGAAAATGTAGCTACAGCTGATGTAAGTACAAGTAGTAATGTTCAAGAAGTGAGTACAAGTGAATTTTCATCTACAGCTGATGCTAGTACAAGTAGCGTTCCAGAAGTTAGTACAACTGACAGTATATCTACATCTGAAAGCAGTACCAGTATTGTTCCAGAAGTGAGTACAACTGAAAGTATATCTACCACTTATATCAGAACAAATAATGTTCCAGAATTGAGTACAACTGAAATTACATTTACAGCTGATGCCAGAACAAGTAGCGTTCCAGATGTAGGCACAACTGAAAATGTAGCTACCGCTGATGTAAGTACAATTAGTAATGTTCAAGAAGTGAGTATAACTGAAAGTATATCTACAGCTCATGTCAGTACAAGTAATATTCCAGAAGTGAGTACAAATGAAAGTATATCTACAGCTACTGTCAGTACAAGTAATATTCCAGAATTGAGTGCAACTGAAATTACATCTACAGCTGATGCCAGTACAAGTAGTTTTCCAAAAGTGAGTTCACCTGAAAGTATATATACATCTGATAACAGTGCCAGTATAGTTCCCGAAGTGAGTACAACTGAGAGAATATCTACAGCATATATCAGTACAAGTATTGTTCATGAAGTGAGTACAACTGAAATTACATCTACAGCTGATGCCAGTACAAGTAGCATTCCAGAAGTAAGTACAACTAACAGTATATCTACATCTGAAATCACTACCAGTATTGTTCCAAAAGGGAGTACAACTCAAAGTTTATCTACAGCTGATATCAGTACAAGTACTGTTTTCGAAGTGAGTACAACTGAGAGTATATCTACAGCAGTTATCAGTACCAGTAATGTTAAAGAAATGAGTACAACTGAAAGTACATCTAAATCTGATATCAGTACAAGTAGTTATGTTCAAGAAGTGAGTAGAACTGAAATTACATCTACAGCTGATGCCAGTACAAGTAGCGTTTCAGAAGTGAGTACAACTGAAATTATATCTACAGCTGCTGTCAGTACAAGTAATGTTCCAGAAGTGAGTACAACTGAAATTACATCTACAGCTGATGCCAGAAAAAGTAGCATCCCAGAAGTAGGTACAACTGAAAATTTATCAAAAGCTGATGTCAGTACAAGTGGTAATGTTCAAGAAGTGAGTACATCTGAAAGTAAATCTTCAGCTGATGTCCGTACAAATAATGTTCCAGTAATGACTACAACTGAAATTACATCTACAGCTGATGCCAGTACAAATAGTGTTCCAGAAGAAAGTACGAATGACAGTATATCTACATCTGAAATCACTACCAGTATTGTTCCAAAAGGGAGTACAACTCAAAGTTTATCTACAGCTGATATCAGTACAAGTAACGTTCCCGAAGTGAGTACAACTGAGAGTATATCTACAGCAGGTATCAGTACCAGTAATGTTCCAGAAATGAGTACAACTGAATATATATCTACAGCTGATGTCAGTACAAGTAGCCTTCCAGAAGTGAGTACAACTGAGAGTATATCTACATCTGAAATCAGTACAAGTACTGTTCCAGAAGTGAGTTCAACTGACAGTATATCTCCCGCTGATATCAGTTCAAGTAATGTTCCAGAACTGAGTACAACAGAAATTAAATATACAGCCAATGCCAGTACAAGTAGCTTTCTAGAAGTGAGTACACCTAAAAGGATATCTACATCTGATAACAGTACCAGTATTGTTCCCGAAGAGAGTACAACTGAGAGAATGTCTACAGCAGATATCAGTGCCAGTATTGTTCAAGAATTGAGTACAACTGAAAGTATATCTACAAGTGATATCAGTACAAGTAGTAATGTTCAAGAAGTGAGAAGAACTGAAATTACATCTACAGCTTATGCCAGTACAAGTAGCGTTCCAGAAGTGAGTACAACTGAAAGTATATCTACATCTGATGTCAGTACCAGTAATGTTCCACAATTGAGTACAACTGAAATTACATCTACAGCTGATGCCAGAACAAGTAGCATTCCAGAAGTAAGTTCAACTGACAGTATATCTACATCTGAAATCAGTACCAGTGTTGTTCCTGAAGTGAATACAACTGAAACTTTATCTACATCTGATATCAGTTCAAGTAGTATTCCAGATATAAGTACCACTGAAAGTATATCTTCCGCCGTTATCATTACAAGTAATGTTCCCGAATTGAGTACAACAGAGAGTATATCTACAGCAGTTATCAGTACCAGTAATGTTCCAGAAATTAGTACAACAGAAAGTATATCTACAGCTGATGTCAGTACAATTAATGTTCCTGAAGGGAGTACAACTGAAATTACATCTACAGCTGATGCCAGTAGAAGTAGCGTTCCAGAAGTAAGTAAAACTGACAGTAGATCTACATCCGAAATCAGTACAAGTATTGTTCCAGAAGTGAATACAACTGAAAGTTTATCTACCGCTGATTTCAGTACAAGTAATGTTCCAGAACTGAGTACAACAGAAATTAAATCTACAGCTAATGCCAGTACAAGTAGCTTTCCAGAAGTGAGTTCACCTGAAAGTATATCTACGTCTGATAACAGTGCCAGTATTGTTCCCGAAGTGAGTACAACTGAGAGAATATCTACAGCATATTTCAGTACCAGTATTGTTCAAGAAGTGAGTACAACTGAAAGTATATCTACAACTGATATCAGTACAAGTAGTAATGTTCAAGAAGTGAGTACAACTGAAAGTATATCTACAGCTGATGTCAGTACAAGTAATGTTCCAGAAGTGAGTACAACTGAAATTACAACTAGAGCTGATGCTAGTACAAGTAGCTCTCCAGAAGTAAGTACAACTGACTATATAACTTCATCTGAACTCAGTACCATTATTGTTCTAGAAGTGAGTACAACTGAACGTATATCTTCAGCTTATGTCCGTACAAATAATGTTTCAGAACTGAGTACCACTGAAATTGAATCTACAGCTGATGCCAGTAGAAGTAGCATCCTAGAAGTAAGTACAACTGAAAGTATATCTACAGCTGATATCAGTACAAGTAATGTTCCCGAAGGGAGTACAACTGAGAGTATATCTACAGCAGTTATCACTACCAGTAATGTACCAGAAATGAGTACAACTGAAAGTATATCCCCATCTGATATCAGTACCAGTAATATTCCCGAAGTGAGTACAACTGAGAATATATCTACAGCATTTATTAGTACCAGTAATGTTAAAGATATGAGTACAACTCATAGTATATCTACATCAAATATCAGTACCAGTATTGTTCTAGAAGTGAGTACAACTGAAAGTATATCTACAACTGATATCAGTACAAGTAGTTATGTTCAAGAAGTGAGTAGAACTGAAATTACATCTACAGCTGATGCCAGTACAAGTAATATTCCAGAAGTGAGTACAACTCAAATTACATCTACAGCTGATGCCAGAAAAAGTAGCATTCCAGAAGTAGGTACAACTAAAAATGTATCTAAAGCTGATGTCAGTACAAGTGGTCATGTTCAACAAGTGAGTAAAACTGAATTCATATCTACAACTGGTGACAGTACAAGTATTAATGTTCAAGAAGTGAGTACAATTGAAAGTATATATACCGCTGATGTCAGTACAAGTAATGTTCAAGAAGTGAGTTCAACTGAAATTACATCTACAGCTGCTGCCAGTACAAGTAGCTTTCCAGAAGTGAGTACAACTGAAAGTATATCTACAGCTGCTGTCAGTACAAGTAATTCTCCAGAAGTGAGTACAGCTGAAATTTCATCTACAGCGAATGCCAGAACAAGTAGCGTTCCAGAAGTAGGTACAACTGAAAATGTACCAGATGTAACTAAAACTGAAAGTATATCTACATCTGATATCAGTACCAGCATTGTTCCTGAAGTGAGTACAACTGAAAGTTTATCTACAGCTGATGCTAGTATAAATAGTGCTCCATATGTGAGTACAACTGAAAGTATATCTACAGCAGTTATCAGTTCCAGTAATGTTCCAGAAATGATTACAACTGAAAGTGTATCTACAACTGATGTCAGTATAAGTAATGTTCCAGAAGTGAATACAACTGAAGTTGCAACTACAGCTGATGCTAGTACAAGTATCTTTCTAGAAGTGAGTACAATTGAAAGTATATCTACAGCTTATGTCAGTACAGGTAATGTTTCAGAAGTGAGCTTAACTGATATTACATCTTTAGCTGATTCCAGTACAAGTAGCGCTCCAGAAGTAAGTACAAATGAAAATATATCTAAAGCTCATATCAGTACAAGTAGTATTGTTCAAGAAGTGAGTAAAACTGAACGTATATCTACAACTGATGTCAATACAAGTAGTAATGTATATGAAGTGATTACAACTAAAAGTATATCTACAACTGATGTCAGTACAAGTAGTATTGTTCAAGAAGTGAGTTCAACTGAAAGTATATCTACAACTGATGTCAGTTCAAGTAGTAATGTTCCACAAGTGAGTACAACTAAAATTATATCTACTGCTGATGCCAGTACAAGTAGCATTCCAGATGTGAGTACAACTGAAAGTATATCTACATCTGATGTCAGTGCAAGTAGTAATGTTCAAGAAGTGAGTACCACTGAAAGTATATCTACCGCTGATATCAGTACAAGTAATGTTTCAGAAAGGAGTACAACTGAAAGTATATCTATTTCTGATACCAGTACCAGTAATTTACCAGAAGTGAGTACAAGTGAAGGTATATCTACCGCTGATATCAGCACCAGTAATGTTCCAGAAGTGAGTACAACTATAAGTATATATACAGCTTATATAAGTACTAGTAATGTTCCAGAAATAAGTACAACTGAAAGTATATCTACAGCTGATTTCAGTACAAGTAATGTTCAAGAATTGAGTACTACTGAAAGTTTATCTACAGCTTATGTCAGTACAAGTAATGTTCTAGAAGTGAGTACACCTGAAAGTTTATCTACAGCTGATATCAGTTTAAGTAATAATCCAAATGTGAGTACAGCTGAGATAATTTCAACAGTTACAACTGAAAGTTTATCTACAGCTGATATCAGTACACCAGTTGTGAGTACTGAAAGTATATCAGTAGTTATCAGCACTATTTCAGAACTGAGTACATTTGAAGTCACATCAACAGCTTATAGCACTCCAGAGGTGACTACAGGTGCAAACCTAGTTACAGCTGATACTGGTACCACCAGTGCTACTGAAGTAAGCACAGTTGAAGTAATTTCAACAGATGTAATAAATACTAGTAACCCTTCAGATGTCAGCACAGCTGGAATACTTTCAACTCTTAACAAAAGTACCACTAATGCCGCAGAAGAAAGTACATCTTTAGGCCTATCATCGGCTGACAAAAGCACTAGTAACACTCCAATAAATACTGCTGATAACATTATAACATCAGATATAAGTACTATAGCTGCTTCTGACGTGAGCCCAACTGAAGGCTTCACGACAGTTGATGTAAATACTAGTAATGATCAAGAACTCAGTACAGCTGGAGGTATATTAACAGCTTCTGTAAGCCCCAGTAGTGCTCCAGTGTCAAGTACATCTGCAGACATGTCAACAGCTAATATCAACACAAGTGAGGCACCAAGAACGAGTACAGCAGAATATATAACCACAGTCGAGATTACTGCTGAAGTAGTTACAAGCAGTGAACCTTCACTCAAGACTACTGGAGACATTCCAACATTTGAAATAAGTACCACTATTGTGTCTGAATCAAGTACAACTGGAACCTCATCATTTTCTGGGACAAGTACTAGTAGCATACTTGAAAGGTCGACAGTAGCTAGCAGTAGACTAAGTACCAGTACTGCAAGATCTACAGAAGATGTAAGTATCAGTGAACCAATCACAAGTAGAGGAACACCTACTTCTCATATCGTCACAAAGAATGAATCTGAACTAACCACAGTTGGAGACACAACAATTGAGATAAGTACTGGCATGCCACCTCAAAGCACAAGTTCTGGTATTTCTACATTTGATGTTACTACTAGTGTTGAAATAAACACACACAGAGCAAAATCTACACCTGAGATAACAACATTAGTCACAACATCTAAAGTAGAAGTAACTAGTAAAAGCATGCCCAATGTCATGTCTACTACTAGTACATTGGAAGATACCATCACAAGTAAAGCATCTTATTTCACCACAGCTGACAGCAGATCTACCATTAACTTCACCACCAAAACAGAGGAATCAAGTACAGAGACACCACTTGAACCCACAGCTACAGCTAAAACACTGGGAACCGATACCATTAGTACTACTGAGGATAAATTAAGCACATCAGGAGTAAGACCAACAACCCAGACAACAACTGGCATGGTACAAGAAGTAAGTACAACCGGGGAAATATCTACACTAGGTTTTACTAGTAGTGCACCAGAAGAAAGAACCACTGAAGGGATCACCTATTCACAGGACACAAGCACTGCACCTGAAATGAGCACAAGTCTACAGGAAAAAACATCATTTATAAGTTCTACTTCTGAAATGCCTGAACCAACCACAACTAGTTCTAATGGAGGAATAACATTAAGCACAAGTTTTATTAGTGAACCTCAACAAGACACAACTACAGCAAGTTCTACAAGTAATGTCAATACCAGCACAACATCTCTAATGAGCACCTCCACAGAAAAAAATACTTCTGAAATCACCAGTAACTTACCTGACATATCCACCACTGAACAAAGGACAACTAATGGGATATCAACCAACCATGATACAACCACCAGTGCTTCTCAAATTATATCGACTACTGAAATCATGACCACTAAGGAACCTGAATCTACAACAAACTTAGGGACAACTACTATTTTGACAACCAAAACTACTATGTATGGCATTTCTACAAGTGAACAGGAATCTACAACTAATATAATAAATACATCAGATTTAATCACACAAGTGCAAAGTAGCCCTAGTGCTTCATCAGAGACTTTACCACCTGTAACTGCACAATCCACCAGTGCTATCAAACCATCAGCAACCATGACAACACAGACTGCAACTGAATCTATTACAACACAACAGTCCACTAGCCCTACAGCCACACATATTACCAGTACAACCAAACCAAGCACCGTCATCACCACAACAACCATAGAGCCTACAACTTCACTGAATATGAGTACATTGAAGTCAACAACAACTGTTTCATCACCACCACCTTCCATGCCTAGTGTAAACACTGGTTACACAACCATTTTAACAACCGGAGACATTTTGAATACCACTGTAACTTCTTATACACATATGACAGCATCTTTTGGACCAGTGATATCAACAGCAGGAAAATACACAGGTATTTCAACATCTACATCTGCATTGGCCAACTCTACAACCACAGTCATAACTACAACTAGTAAGTATTATTTTTTTTACTTTTTAATTACTGTGCCAATAATTCACAAATTGTGTTAACTGGTAATGAAAGTCTTTATTTTAAGTTCATAAGTAATTTATAAATGACATAGGCATACATAACATACTAAAATACTTCAGTTACACCTTGAATCCTACGTCTGTCAGGCAGTTGTAGGTTTATCACAGCTCTAGAGCCACAGGTTGGTTACCACTGATACAGAAAGAAACCCAGTCTGTTATAGAACAGCACAACATAGCTATGAGGGCTCATTCACACATCCAAGCCCTTAATGTGAACACAAATAGTGTTGAGTGAGAATATTCTAATCGCAAATTTTTATCGCGAATATCAGCACTTCGAGAATTCACAAAAATAGAATATAGTGCTATATCTTCGTAATAGTGAATATTCTAGATGTTTTTTATCACTAGATAAACCTATAATATTTTCTCACTTATTGTATATAGCTTCTCTTTATTCTTATTATGCTATCTATTATTAATAACTTTTTATAATATAGATGCTATATTATTTTTAAAATAAATCAATACCTATAATAGACAACATATAGCAGACAATCACAGAAAGGCTGTATGCCGAAAATCGGGTATGTGCAAGCTAACAACCTATCCATGAAACAGGTACAGTCAGCATACCTTACAAAGGCAGCTTTGTGCACTATGGGACATATAGGACCGGCTCTCTATCCAAAAGGAGAAAGCCAGCTAGCCTCAACATTGCTTGATTTGAGTTGGATGGCTTGGGTGACCTGTGCACCTAGATCATTATAACTAGGGTGACAATTATAGGGTATGCTGACTATACCTGTCTTATGGATAGGTTGTTGACTGGAAAATATCTGGATTTTTGGCTTACAGCTTTTGTTTGATTACATGTTATAGGTAGAGATCAGCGAATCAATGCTGACAAAGTGGAATTCAGTCCGAATTTTATGAAGAATTCGATTCACAATAAATGCAAATGTCCTCGCACTTTGTCATGACGAATCACATTTTTCCAAAAATGGCTGCTGCACGTATAAGGACATAGGAGAAAGGAAGTATAGGAAGGCAGGATCACCCATACTGACATGCATAATGCAGCCAATCAGCAGCTAGCCAGCCCTGTGATGTCACAGCCCTATAAATACGGCAGCCATCTTAGATTCAGACATTTTCCAGAGTTCTGAGTGCAGGGACAGACGTTAGAAGGCGCTAGGGAAAACAATTGGAAAAACCTAATTGTGGGGGAAAAAAACGATTTATAAGTGCAGGGAAAGGATACAGAGGAATAATTTCACAGCATCTTAGTGCAGGGAGAGACGTCAGAAAGCGCTAGGGGCAGTGCTAGAAAAGCGATTTACAAGTGCAGGGAAAGGATAGGGAGGAATCATTTCAAAGCATCTTAGTGCAGCGAGAGATGTCAGAAGGCGCTAGGGACAGTGCTAGAAAAGCGATTTACAATTGCAGGAAAAGATCATTTGGGGATCCAAATTGCCATTATACAGCTCTGTCATTCCAACAATTTGTTCTTGGGGTGCAAGTGCTATGTTGAAAAGCTTTTAGTGGCTTCTATCTGTGGAAAGTGAAAAATATATACGCAGTTCACTTCTGCAGTTATATGTGGTGAAAGCGTTTAGTGGCGTAATTCAGTATAAAAAATAAAAATATATATGCAGTTCACTTCTGCAGCTATGCGTTGAAAGCGTTTAGATGCGTATTTCATTACAAAAAGAAAAATATATTCTCAGTTCACTTCTGCAGCTATTTATGTGGTGAAAGCGTTTAGTGGCGTATTTCAGTACCAAAAGAAAAATATACACGCAGTTCACTTATGCAGATATATGTGGTGAAAGCATTTAGTGGCGTATTTCATTACAAAAAGAAAAATATATACGCAGTTCACTTCTGCAGTTATATGTGGTGAAAGCATTTAGTGACATATTCAGTACAAAAAGAAAAATATATACACAGTTAACTGTTGCAGTTATTTGCGCTAAAAGCTTTTAGTGACGTATTTCAGTACTAAAAGAAAAATATATATGCAGTTCACTGTTGCAGTTCTTTGTGGTGAGAGTGTTTAGTGGCATATTTCATTACAAAAAGAAAAATATATGCGCAGTTCACTTTTGCAGTTATTTGCGCTAAAAGCGTTTACTGGCCTATTTCAGTACCGAAAGAGTAATATATACGCAGTTCACTTTGCAGTTATTTGTGCTAAAAGTGTTTACTGGCCTATTTCAGTACAAAAAGAGAAATGTATGCGCAGTTCACTTTTGCAGTTATTTGCGATAAAAGCGTTTACTGGCCAATTTCAGTACAAAATGAGAAATATATACACAGTTCGCTTTTGCAGTTATTTGCGCAAAAAGCATTTACTGGTCTATTTCAGTGCAAAAAGAGAAGCATCGCAGCTAAACATGTCGGGTGGAGGAGTGTTAGGCTAGGCATTTTAGGCAAGAGTGGAGGGCTAATATGGCCCATGAATGTGTGTGACCACCACTGTTTATTTAGGGGCAGATATCTTAGGCCTGTGAGACACCTAACAGAGAGATAGTTCTCAGGGACAGGAATTAAGTTCAGTGTGCTGGTATTGAGCCGCAGTTCTTACACAACGGAACTGAGTAGTGCTCTTGGTCTGAATGTGAATTGACTGTATGTGATTTTTACCAATCAAACAATCCTATTACCATTAGCAATAAGTGCCACGAGTTTTTGCGAGATACCAATTCTAGTGTCATTATTCCAACGGCAATAGACACCATTAAGAGTTTGAATGAGAAATAATTTACTACTCCAAACTGTACCACAGAGTGGCCAGCAGAGACTTAATAATAGTTGTGTCAGCTCAAATAAAATTAATAACATTTCCAGCACTCTCAGCAAGATAACACTCAATGGTAGCAACCTAGGTTGCACCTAATAGTGCACCAATAAACTCCAAGTTTTGCACAGCAGTACCACACATGCAAACTACACCTGATCCTTGATGTAGCCTAGCTATCCTCAGGTTTGTGACAGGCCCTGCGCCCATGGAATAAACAAATGGTCTATGTAGTGTGAGGTGGCACCAATTGCAAGTGAGGAACTGTCACCCCCTCCTGATTCCAGATAGTTTTAACCTATCCCTGTAGGTCGTGTGATTTTAGATTTGCAACAATGAAGATATTTAGTTTAGGACCCCTACAGGGATCTTTGTCAGTCCACTGACCGAATTGAGTATTTTTGAAAAAGAGAAATATATCCACAGGTCACTTTTGCAGTTATTTGCGCTAAAAGTGTTTACTGGCCTATTTCAGTTCAAAAAGAGAAATATATACACAGTTCACTTTTGCAGTTATTTGCGCTAAAAAAGTTTACTGGCCTATTTCAGTACAAAAAGAGAAATATATGCGCAGTTCACTTTTGCAGTTGTTTGCGCTAAAAGCGTTTACTGGCCTATTTTAGTGCAAAAAGAGAAATATATACACAGTTCACTGCTGCAATTATTTGTGCTGAAAGCGTTTTGTGGCCTTATTCAGTACAAAAAGATAAATATATTCTCAGTTCACTTCTGCAGCTATATGTGGTGAAAGCGTTTAGTGGTGTATTTCAGTACAAAAAGATAAATATATTAGGCGCTTTTAGGGGTGTTTAAATTTAAACACCCCTGAACATTATGTCAGACAGAGAAGTGCCAGGCCATGCACAGGGGAGTGGCAGAGGCCTAAATGTTTCTGGTGCAGGCAGAGGTCGCAGCAGAGTAAGGGGGCGTGGCAGCGAGAGGCCTGAACTCCCGGTGTCATCTAGCGGTCGTGTCCTGACCAGCAACCCAGTGGTTCTTTATTGGTTAACTCGATCATCCACTTCATCCCAAGTGACATCAGACACCCCCAGATAACAGTCGGTGGGTTTGTCAGACACAACCCTTAGTTGACATGCCCCGGGAGCAGGCCCTGTGCCTTCACATGTCCTCAGCCGGCCTCTGCCCTTTGCTGTTTCCTCAGCTACAGAAGTATTGTATGCTGTGGGCTCAGCTCCACTATAAAGCGAGGTCGAGCTACTAGAGGAGAGTCAGCAGCTACTGCCCAGCCAAGATCTGGAATAAACATCTGCCGCTTCCTCCGCTAGGCGGGCAAGTAGTGATAAGGAGAGTGACATGGGTGGTGGTGTTGCGAGAGGTCAGGCTCCTGACCCAGAGACCGTTGAGGAGGACATCAGTGACATGCAGACACTACTCCATGATGAGGAAGCTGATCGCACTTTAGAGCCAGGTGCAGAAGGGGCTTCATCATCATCAGGAGAAGAGGGTGGCAGCTTGCCCGTGAGGCAGTGGCGGAGCCAGCAAGGTGGAGCAAGGCTGGGAGTCAGCAGGGTATCAGCAGTGGGAGGTCGGGAGCCAAACGTGCCCGGGGTAGACCACCTGCTTTGCAGCAGCCTGCCTGCCTGCGAAGTAGTGGCGCAGGGGTTCAAAGAGGCAGCGGCAGTAACAGTCAGTCAGTGCGGACTGTTGGGGGGGAAAATAACCTACTCGGTGGTGTGGCAGTTTATTCTTAAGTCGTTGTCGGAGGTGAATGTGGCCATATGTCGAATCTGTGGGCAGAAGGTGAAGCGTGGCCAGGGTGCCAATGTTGGCACTACAGCCCTGCATCAACATTTTCAGCGTCGCCATATGGTGGCCTGGAAAAACCGTGGCTCCGATGTGGTGGTCCAGCCTGCCGCAGCAACCGCTGCATCACCCAGTGGCACGCACTGAGTTTCAGGCAATCAAGGATCCACCACCTCAGCCGAAGGAAGCTGTCTGTCATTCCCATCTTCTGCTGGTCCAGATGCTCCTGCTCCTCCTACTCCTTGTCAGTCATTCTGTCAGCAATCGATCACCGAAGCGATTGCCAAGAGACAGCAGTATGCGTGCATGCATCCAACGGCGCAGAAGATGAACGTGCTCCTGCCCAAGTTGCTGGTGCTGCAGTCCCTCCCTTTCCAAGTGGTGAACTCTGGACCTTTCAGAGAACTGATGGCTTGTGCCGAGCCGAGGTAGAGACTTCCAAGCCGTCATTTCTTTGCGAAAAAGGCAGTACCAGCCCTGCTCAAATATGTAGAACAGAAGGTGGGCAAGTCCTTGAGCCTGTCGGTGTCTGCCAAAGTGCACGGCAGTGCCGACGTGTGGAGCTGTAACTACGTTCAGGGACAATGCATGCCCTTTATGGCCCACTGGGTGAATGTGGTTCCTGCACAGCCACACCAGCAACTTGACCAGGTCACGCCGCTTCCGCCTCCAGGTTGTCACGCCGTTGGTCCTGCAACAATGTCCGCCTCTGCCTCCTCATCCTCCACCATGTCCTTAGCCTCCACTGCAGGGACAAGTCACAGTGCCACTGTGGTGTTACGCTGTTCTGTTTCCCTGGGTGAACAGATTCACACAGAAGGAACTGCTTTGTGTCCTTCATCAAGAAATCGAATCCTGGCTTTCTCCCCGACAACTCAAAATCAGAACCATTATGACCGACAACGGGAAGAACATTGTGTCGGCACTGCGTCAAGGAAGGCTGAGATATGTGCCCTGCATGGCACACGTGTTAAATCTGGTTGTCAAGGGGTTCCTGAAGTATTCCACACATCAGCAAGAAGTCCTAGAAATGGCCAGGAAACTTTGCATGCACTTCAGCCACTCGTAAACCGCAAAGCACACCCTCCTTGAGCTGCAGCGGCAGAACTGCATCCCCCAGCATAGGCTGATATGTGAAGTTTCCACCCACTGGAATTCCACCCTCCATATGTTGGACCGACTATACGAACAGAGAACGGCCATCAACGATTTCTTGATGATGCAAGCTGATAGGAGTACTCCCCTGTGTAACTTCAGTGTCAGCCAGTGGCAGCTCATGCGTGACACCTGCCCTTTGCTCATGCCCTTCCAGGACGCCACGTTATTTGTCAGTCGCCAGGAGTATGTCCTGTAACAGATGGTGGTAACAATGGCTGGTTAGGGGACTGGAGACATGGTGTCTAGATCTCATGGCCACATGAGCCCTGTGGGGGTTGCTCTGGAAGAGGAGGAGGACATTGGAGCATAGGCAATGTGTAGCAAAATGGGTGGTTTTTCTACTCAGCTGACAGGAGAGGAGGAGCAGGAGCAGCCAGAGTAGTTACAGCGCAATGAGGAAGATGAGACAGAGGACCCAGGCACACCATGGCAGTATGCAGTGCAGGTGGAGGCAGGGAGTCCCTCTGAGTCACTTGCACAAATGGATGCTAACTTGCTTGCATAGCGACAGCCGAATTGTAACCATTCGGCAGAGGGATGACTTCTGGCTCTCCACCTTGTTGGACCCTTGCTACCAATCCGGAATGGGGGCATTTTTTACACCCACTGAGAGGGAGGACAAACTAAACTACTACAGACACATCCTATGTAGTCAATTGGCCGCTGCCTATCTGCGCCATTGTCCATCCTCTCACAGGTCTGATTGGGGGAACCCTCTGTGCTCATGTTCCACTGCCATGGCTGCTGGGGAGGGGTGGAGTGGCAGGAGCAGTACTAGCTGCATCAGCAGCAGCCTGATTCTACAGTCGCTGATGAGTAGCTTTCTTCACCCGCATAGCGAAGAAACTACTCACTAGCAGCTGCGCCAGGTAGACCTGGAGCAGGACCTGAACCAGCAGGTGGTGGCATATTGAGGCAGCACCCTGCCAACCCACATTGAAGATCCTCTGGACTACTGGGCAGCCTAACTGGATTTGTGGCCGCAACTAGCCGAGTTTGCCCTGGAAAAGTTGTCCTTCCCGCCCAGTAGTATGGCATCAGAGTGGGTGTTTAATGCGGTGGGGAGTTACCTCAAGGAGAACTCCTGTCCACCGAAAATGTGCAGAGACTGACCTTTGTCAAGATGAATCAGGCATGGATCAGCCAGGATTTCCACCCACTAACTCCTGATGTAACTCCTGATTAGATCATCCATCCCATCTCACCCAAACCTTGAAAAAAGAGACTGGTTTCTTGTGGCTACCTGTCTCAGCTACTACTCTGATGCTGCCATCCGCCTGATGCCACATATCTGTTGCCAAGTTCTCCTTCTTTCACCCACCTTCGTCAGTGGGTACTGGTATTGCCACCCACCACCCCACTCTGTCACGGGGTCACTGTGTGGTCTCCTGATGCTGCTGCTGCCATCTCCACACTATGTCACCTTGCCACTCTGTGGTATCTTGATGCTGCTTCTGCTGCCATATCTACAATATGTCACCTTGCTACTGTGTGGTATTCTGATGCTGCTAGCTTATCCACACTATGTCACCTTGCCACTGTGTGGTATCCTGATGCTGCTGCCTTATCCAGACTAGTGATGGGCGTGAATATTCGAATCACAAATTTTCATTATGAATATCGCCACTGCGAGAATTCGTGAATATTTAGAATATAGTGATATATATTAATAAATTTTGAATATTCGAGATTTTTATTTTTCTTCTGAACCCATGATCCCTCCCTGCTTCTTGCTTGTGGGCCAATAAGAAGGCTGCAATGTCTTTGTCTGAGCTTAACAACATCTACCCCTTTAAGATATAAGAACCTCCCCAAAAGCCATTGTATGCAGTATTTTGCAGATCTGAGAGAGACAACAGTGTTATTGCTGTTCTCTCTCCATTCCTGTCATTACATTAGATAGTTAGTTAGTTAGTTAGTTAGTTAGTTAGCTAGCTTATATATATAATACAGATAGTTAGTGGGAGATAGTCAGTGTAGGTTAGATAGTGCTATAGTGTAGCTGTCATACATACATGCTACATACATGGTGCTGTATGTATGTATGTGTGATAGTTCTGTGATGTCACAAATTCACAACGATACTTAGTGCACCAATCACGCATATGTAGTCAGACCTGTTAAAATGTGAAGTTGCACGTATTGCACCAAAATATTCGCATCATTAGTGCTGATTTCGCAATCACGAATATATTGGAGCACTTTATCTGCATATAAAGCTTTTGTAATGTTCTGCCGTGCCAGCCATTTTCTCCAATCTCATAGCAGCTTGAAAAATGTAGCCATAGTGACCCACACCTGTATTGCGCGCGCTTTATGCACATATTACATTGCCGATTTTTGCGGAATATCGCTAATTCGAATATTGCCCCTGCCGCTCATTACTAATGCAGCTATGTCACCTTGCCACTCTGTGGTATCCTGATGCTGCTGCCATCTCCACACTATGTTACCTTGCCAGCATTGGCGTACCGCCCATATAGGCAGACTAGGCGGTTGCTTTGGGGCCCGTGAGTATGAAGGGCCCGGCTAGGCTGAATGGCCCCGCCCCCTTTCTGACCTAAATGCACAGCTCCTTTCCTCCTTGCCCCTGCAGCTGCTGCCATCTGCCCAAGATACTGAGCTGGTCAGTAAGCAGGAAGAGGCTGTGTTCCCTGCTCTGCTTACTGACCAACACACAGTGACCTGACGTCCTCCTGTCTTCACTGTCTGCTCCCTTACCAGCAACTTCAGCAGAGCTTCACTGCTCTGACCTCCTCCTGACCTCCTCCAGACCACAGACCTGCAGAGGTAGGGATTAACTCTTCCAGAGACCAAACTGAGCTTGTACAGACCCAGCAGGTAGTGAGCTCACTAGTCACTACAATAATCATAGGTGTCTGCTGGCTGAGGCTAGGGGTGTCATATACAGTATGTGTAGCAGGGACAGGGTTAGTAGGAGTGCTGCTGTGTGTTTGTATACTGTGTGTATATATATATATATATATATATATACACACACACACTGCTTACTGACTACACAGCAGCCTCCATATGCTTCCTACCACTCACAGATATGATTGAAATTCAGGGAATTCAGTCTTTGCCCCTCATTGCCCTATTAGAAATAGACTATTTGTAATAGGCCATGAGACAGAGACTGAACCCTCTATATATATTTTTATAGATGGATAGATATATATAGAGAAAAAGAGAGAGATCTCTCTAAATATATATTTATCAAACTGGTGTACAGTAGAACTGACTTAGTTGCCCATAGCAACCGATCAGATTCCACCTTTCGTTTTGGACAAATCCTTTGGAAAATGAAAGGAGGAATCTGATTGGTTACCATGGGCAACTAAGCCAGTTCTACTTTACATCAGTTTTTTTTAACCGTTTCCTGCTCTGCTATGTCGATGTGTAGCACAGTGATCGCCTTTTGGTGTCAGCTATATTGCTGAAACTGTCAGGTGTAAATCAGCTTCAGTTCTGCCATTTTAACCCTTTTTGGGGGGCCCAATTATGAGTTTCGCTATGGGGCCCCATGATTACTATGTACGCCCCTGCTTGCCAGTCTGTGGTATCCTGATGCTGCTGCTGTCATATCCACACTATGTCACCTTTCCACTGTGTGGTATCCTGCTGCTGCCTTATCCACAAAATGTCACCATGCCACTCTGTGGTATCCTGATGCTGCTGCCATCTCTACATTATGTCACCTTGCCACTCTGTGGTATCCTGATGCTGCTGCCATATCCACACTATGTCACCTTGCCACTGTGTGGTATCCTGATGCTGCTGCTGCTGCCTTATCCACACCATGTCACCTTGCCACTCTGTGGTATCCTCCTGATACTGCTGCTGTCACCACCTCCCTACTCATTCATTTTGCCACTCTGTGAACTCCTCCTGATGCAGCTGCTGCTGCCACCTCCACACTCTGTCATTGGGCCACTCTGTGGTCTCATCATGCTGCCACCACCTCCAGACTCTGTCATTGCGCCGCTCGGTGGCCTCCTCCTACTGCTGTCACCTACAGACTCGGTCATTGTTCAACTCGATGGCCTTCTCCTGATGCTGCCAACTCCAGACTCTGTCATTGTGCCACTCGGTGGCCTCCTCATGCTGCCACCACCTCCAGACTCTGTCATTGCGCCGCTCGGTGGCCTCCTCCTACTGCTGTCACCTACAGACTCGGTCATTGTTCAACTCGATGGCCTTCTCCTGATGCTGCCAACTCCAGACTCCATCATTGTCCCACCCGGTGGCCTTCTGCTGATGCTGCCAACTCCAGACTCTGTAATTGTGCCACTCGGTGGCCTCCTTATTCTGCTGCCAACTCCAGACTCTGTCGTTGTTCCACTCGGTGGCCTTCTCCTGATGACGCCACCTCCAGACTCTGTCATTATGCCACTCGGTGGCCTCCTCATACTGCTGCCAACTCCAGACTCGGTCATTGGGCCACTCGGTGGCCTCCTCATACTGCTGCCATCTCCAGACTCCGTCATTGTCCTACCTGGTGGCCTTCTCCTGATGCTGCCAACTCCAGACTCTGTAATTGTGCCACTCGGTGGCCTCCTTATACTGCTGCCAACTCCAGACTCGGTCATTGTGCCACTCGGTGGCCTCCTCATACTGCTGCCAACTCCAGACTCTGTCATTGTGCCACTTGGTGGCCTTCTCATACTGCTTCCATCTCCAGACCCTGTCATTGGGCCACTCTGTGGTCTCCTCATGCTACTTCCACCTCACCACTATGTCATAAGTCCACTCTGTGGACTTCTCATGCTGTTTCCACCCTCCCCACTTCATGACTGGTCCACTATTTTGGCTTTAGGCCTGGCTGACTTCATCATTTATTTGACCCTTCTTCTGATCTGTCAGAAGGAAGGAAAATTGAGATGCATAACGGATCCTGTCTGTGTAGCAGCTGTAAGGTCTTTATGGTCCCATCAGAATTGGCTTATGATTTGGTATCCAAAAGCAGGAGTGGGTGAAAAACACAGAAGACATGCAAATATTCAATTCATGTGTCATCTCTGTTTTATTAGCAATACTGCTAGATTATTAAGCAAATGTTGATCGAGTGAAGGCTTATGCTTCACAGACAGGATCCGTCTTTGTGGGTTATTGTTCTGACGGATCAGAGGAATTCGTGATGTCAACACAAACTTACTGCTGACACCCTCTCCACTCTGTCAGGGGGCTCTACTTGTATAAGCGTTTAATAGAACAGGTTCTGTAGACATCTATGTGGAATCAGCTGGCGGCGGTGTAAAAGGAGTACGCTTCTTCTTGTAGCTAACATCGACCTGTAAGGCTGAATTCATACTTGAGTTATTTGGTCTGTTTTGGCCCCGTGACTGCCCAAATAAGTGAAGTGTGCAGTGATCCTAAGAGAGACGCCTGTCATCTGCATGTCATACGGACTCACGGTATTGTTTCACCACCCCAGCAGACTCCCTATGCATGTTACTGCAAGGCACAGTGTTCTACACCACTATAAAGGCTCTTAGCAGTCGAAATTCACCGCAAATGTATTCGCATCAAACCAAATTTTTCCCGAAAAATTCGGCTGACTGTCGAATCGAATTTTTTAAAAAAATTCTGGAATTTGCGAATTTATGGTGAATATTCAGCTAAAATTTAGTGAAATATCACAAATTCGAATATTGCCTATGCCGCTCATCACTAGACACAAATTCCTTGATCATTTTGCAGCCCATATTTGAATCGGGAAAGGTTTGATTTAAGAACGTTCAGACAGATGGCTTCTCTGTGTTCTGTCTGTCTTTGCACAAACACAATGACTTCTGTGGGCATGCGTGGTCCACTCTAAAATAAATGGATACATGTGTATCCGTAGACAATATGGATATCACATGTCCATGATTAACAAACAGATGAAAAGCTCATCAAAAGTGTCCTTTTGCAGACAGTACTCTGAAAAAAGTTAATTTACATGTGTACATTTACATTTTACGTGTAGTTAATTTTCATTTGTACAAAATTCACAAAATTGCACACCAATATGTATTTACTTTCCCATGAACCCTAAATATTGTGCTGGTGTAATGTTGTGTGGATAATTTGTATCGGTTACTAGGAAGCCTGCTTTGCTCGAAAATACACAATAAATTTGCATTTACAAGTTACCAGAATCTAGGTGATATTAGCTTGACCTCAACTAAAAATCTCTGCTTGTCTAATTGGCATTTTCTTCAAATAGCAATTATTTATTGCAACCTTCCTTGTGAACATGGTCAATGTTATTTCAAGCCTGAAACTACAACCTCTGCGTGTCAGTGCCAAAATGGCTTTATTCCTGATCCTGCGCAATCAGACAGAATGTGTATCGGTGAGTTTATGACCTCTTTTGTTCTTCCATAGTATCAGTTGAACACTGTGATAATATCCACTTCTGCTATCCGCTAACTATTATGTATCTATCTAAGCCCATCTTCACTTTACAGTGGTTATAAAAGGGATGTACTAATTACTGTAAATGGTATTTCATTCATTTTAACTGAATTCCTTATGTATGTGCCTTACAGATATCGATGAATGTAAACAGAATATCTGCCAACAATCCTGCGCCAACACTTTTGGTGGATATTCATGCTCTTGTCAAGATGGTTACTCTCCAAACCCAAATGACAATACAGAATGTATTGGTAAGATTGAGTTTTAAACTCTTAATGATCTGTCTATTTTGGACCTTGAAGAGATTGTCCAAGATTTTTATATTGCTAGCTTAAAAGGGTTTTCTGAGAATTTTTTTACTGATGAACTATTCTCTGGATAGGTCATCAGTATCTGATCGGTAGGGGTCCGACACCCAGGACCCCCACTGATCAGCCATCCTGTGAACGTTTCTGTCTTCTCGCAGCTTACGAAGCACGGTGCCATACATAGTATAGCATCTGTGCTTGGTATCACGCTCTGCCCCATTCACTTCAAGGGGCTGAGCTGCTCCTAGGCCATGAACATGTCATCAATTGGCCTGGGAATAGAGATGGCCCGAACTATTCGCCGGCGAACAGTTCCCGGCGAACATAGCTTGTTCGCGTTCGCCTCTGCCGGGCGAACATATGCGATGTTCGGTCCGCCCCCTATACATCATCATTGAGCAAACTTTGACCCTGTACCTCACAGTCAGCAGACACATTCCAGCCAATCAGCAGCATACCCTCCCTCCCAGACCCTCCCACCTCCTGAACAGCATCCATTTTAGATTCATTCTGAAGCTGCAGTCTTAGTGAGAGGAAGGAGAGTGTAGTTGCTGCTGATTTAATTGGGAAATCGATAGCTAGGCTAATGAATTCAGTGTCCACTCCAGTCCTGAAAGACTCATCTGATCTCTGCTGTAAGGACAGCCTCCTGACAGCACCCCAAAAAGCCCTTTTTAGGGCTGCAACATTAGTCTGCTTTTTTTTTCCTTTATATGCATATTGCAGTTGCATGGCCTGCCTGTGTGTGAGGAGCTGCAGGCCCACAGACTGTAGTGTGCCCACTGCCAGTGCCCACCCCTGACATCCCATGTGGCACAGGACTTTGCATCAAAAAAAGGCATTTAATTTTTACACTTTAATCTAAGTTTAGTTGCCTGCCAGTGTGTGTCAGGCTGACTTCCAGTGACTGTAGTGTGCCCACTGCCAGTGCCCACCCCTGTCATCCCATGTGGCACAGGACTTTGCATCAAAAAAAGGCATTTAATTTTTACACTTTAATCTAAGTTTAGTTGCCTGCCAGTGTGTGTCAGGCTGACTTCTAGTGACTGTAGAGTGCCCACTGCCAGTGCCCACCACTCATACCGGCTGGCACAGGACTTTGCATAAAAAAAGGCATTTCATTTTTACACTTTAGTGTAATTTCAGCTGCTTGCCTGCTGCTAGTGTGTGTCAGGCCGACTTCCACTGACTGTAGTGTGCCCACTGCCAGTGCCCACCCCTGTCATCCCGTGTGGCACAGGACTTTGCATCAAAAAAGCATTTAATTTTTACACTTTAATCTAAGGTTAGTTGCCTGCCAGTGTGTGTCAGGCCGACTTCCACTGACTGTAGTGTGCCCACTGCCAGTGCCCACCCCTGTCATCCCGTGTGGCACAGGACTTTGCATCAAAAAAAGGCATTTAATTTTTACACTTTAATCTAAGGTTAGTTGCCTGCCAGTGTGTGTCAGGCTGACTTCCAGTGACTGTAGTGTGCCCACTGCCAGTGCCTACCACTCATACCGGCTGGCAGAGGACTTTGCATCAAAATAGGCATTTAATTTTTACACTTTAATCTAAGGTTAATTGCCTGCCAGTGTGTGTCAGGCTGACTTCCAGTGACTGTAGTGTGCCCACTGCCAGTGCCCACCCCTGTCATCCCATGTGGCACAGGACTTTGCATCAAAAAAAGGCATTTAATTTTTACACTTTAATCTAAGTTTAGTTGCCTGCCAGTGTGTGTCAGGCTGACTTCCAGTGACTGTAGAGTGCCCACTGCCAGTGCCCACCACTCATACCGGCTGGCACAGGACTTTGCATAAAAAAAGGCATCTAATTTTTACACATTAGTCTAATTTCAGTTGCTTGCCTGCTGCCAGTGCGTGTCAGGCCCACTTCCACTGACTGTAGTGTGCCCACTGCCAGTGCCAACCACTGATACCGGGTGGCACAGTAGCTTGCCGATAAATAAGGCATTTCATTTTTACACATTAGTCTAATTTCAGTTGCTTGCCTCCTGCCAGTGTGTGTCAGGCCCACCTCCACAGACTGTAGTGTGCCCACTGCCAGTGCCAACCACTGATACCGGGTGGCACAGTAGCTTGCCGATAAAAAAGGCATTTCATTTTTACACATTAGTCTAATTTCAGTTGCTTGCCTCCTGCCAGTGTCTGTCAGGCCCACCTCCACAGACTGTAGTTTGCCCACTGCCAGTGCCAACCACTGATACCGGGTGGCACAGTACCACTTATCGAAAAAAAAATGACAGGCAGAGGCAGGCCACCCCGCAGGGGCCGTCGTGGTCGTGGTGCTGTGATTTCCACTGTCCCTTGAATAATGCCTAGTGTTCAGAGGCCATGTACCCTGAACCCGAAAAATTCTGAGGACGTAGTTGACTGGCTTAGACAGGACACCCAATCTTCAACAGCTTCCGCTAAGAACCTTGACGCACCATCTTCCTCCAGCTCAGCTTTGGTCACCTGCTCTCAAGTTACCACGCACCCGCCCGCCGCTGATAGGAATAGTACTAGTTAAGACACCTCTCATATAGGGTGTCACAGCACATTGCTCTGTGCACGCGCAGTGCCCCAATTTGGGAGTATGAGGACCGACCAAGCTGCTTTTTCCATCTTCCGGTTCCTGAAATCAATTCAGTTTGGTGTATGAGAGTTTGGTCTGTCATTGTGAAGGCAGTCGAAGGTACCAGGCCTAAATTTTTTTTCACAAAAGGCAATCCCTGATATGGGATGTAACAGGGATTAAACTGATGAGAATAGTACTACAAAAAATACCACTCATATCGAGTGTGACAGTAAATTGCACAGCACAGACGCAGTGACCGTGGATTAAAACAAAGGGGAGGGAGCCAGCGTTTTTTTAACCATCTCCCCGTTCGAATAATCAATTCAATTGACCTTTCGGGGACCCTTGGTGTTGTACGTGGCTGGGTGGAGGAAGAAACCTTCAATGACATCACCGGGACGTGGCTAGCTTGGTATTCAACCTTGTGCAAATGGGGAGTTTGCGGATGTGCAAATGGACTGTTTGCGGTGCATTAAAAGAGGAGTTTCGTATGTCAATGTCTGAGAATCGGGCGTAACCCTTACACTACCTGATCGATACAACATCATACCTGATCGTATACACACACTGGATGTTTTAAAGCATGTTATTCCAAACAATTTAGGAATGTTACGTGATTTATGCCCTTTATGGATTAAAACCCGACTCTGCGTCCACTACGTAATTTTCCATGGGAGTTTTGCCATGGATCCCCCTCCGGCATGCCACAGTCCAGGTGTTAGTCCCCTTGAAACAACTTTTCCATCACTATTGTGGCCAGAAAGAGTCCCTTTGGTTTTTAAAATTCGCCTGTCTATTGAAGTCTATGGCGGTTCGCCCGGTTCGCCTGTTCGCGAACATTTGAGGAAGTTCGCGTTCGCTGTTCGCGAACTGAAAATTTTATGTTCGCGACATCACTACCTGGGAAAAGCAGGGGATAGGCCGTGGAGCGACTACCAGCTGATTAGAAGGGGTCCTCCTGTGTTTCACCCCTGCACGATCAGATACTGATGGCCTATCCAGAGGATAGGTCATCAGAAAAAAAATCTCGGAAAACCCATTTAATCTTCGGTTAAGCCATCAATATCAGATTGGTGGTGTCTGACACCCTGCAGCCTTGCTGATCACCTAATCACCTAGCTATGTATGGCGAAGTTTCTTCAGTGTCTGAACTACTCAGTCCTGTAAATTGTGTAGTGAATGGAGCTGGTTATTGCACCATAGCATTCATTTATTTCATATCAATATTACATAAAATAAGTTCTTGAACTCTAGACATATGTACAATAAAGACCTAAGAGATAGCCAGTGCTAGGCTCCCATAGCATACCATCTGCAGCTGCCATAGCATACCAGCTTCCATAGCAACCATCTGCACCCAGCAACAATGCTGTGAACGGTTTATGAATGCTTGTGAGGTCAATATCTCTTTTAACCCCTTAAGGACCCTGCCACTTTTCACCTTAAGGACCTGGCCATTTTTTGCAAATCTGACATTTGTCACTTTATAAGGTAATAACTGTGTAACACTTTTACTTATCCAAGCCATTCTGAGATTGTTTTCTAATCACGAGATCTCTCGTCCTAGTGCGTGAAGTAACTGAAAGTTAGGAAGAGCTATGTCGTCCAAGGTCCTGAAGCTGTTAAACACTTTGATGGTGCAGTTGCTATTAATTGTGGCATTTGAGTGGCTAAACTGCTAGGATTGAAGTTATTTCCAATTCTGCAGCTGCAGCAAGAGCTTGGCTGTGTATTACAGTCCTGTTCCTGCTACTGATGTCGTGGGGTCAGGAGATAAAGATGTAATTTGAAAACTGGGAACTAGCACCCAGTAAAACACCCCCTGAAACATACATTTTATCAAAGGTCAAGAAGGTGTTAAAGCGGTTGTCCAGATGATAAAAATTATTGAGAAATGCCAGAGAATGCTTTACAAAAAAATAAAAAAATATCATACTAACCTCACCTATTGCCCACTGCTCCTGTTCCAATGCTTATTGGTCTCCTGCCGGTTTTAACTTCAGGGTTACTTTTGACATGCAGGAGGTGGGTTACCACCAGTGATTGGCTGAGTGGTCATTTCAAGTGTGTCAAGAGGCAACACGAAGTAGAGACCCGCTAGGGACCAGTAAGTTTGAGAATGGGGGCGATGGGGATGAATATAGGAATAAATAAATCAAACTGACGTTTTCAGCAACACTGTCCCTACGCTCAGCTCACAGGACAATGATGGAGATCATGTGAGATTCAGGGTTTTAAAAGGCTGCTGATTGGCTGGCTGCACAGCATTATGGGTGATCTCACATTCCTGGGATTCTTACTTTCACTTTGTAATATGTGCAGCAGCCATTTTAGGAAAAACTGATCCGTTAACACAAAGTGTGAGGAAATTCGGATTTGTTGTGAATCTAATTTTTCCTAAAATTGGGACCGAATTCCTCTTCGAATGCTTCGCTCAACACTACTCATCATTGAATGTCATATCAAATAATCAGATTTTTTTATGGTTCACTAGAAAACGATTATTGCAAGAATTTCCCCTGTGTCTATGGCCAGTGCCAGAATGGAAGATATGGATTTACCTGCCTGTGTATCAATGGATGGGAGGGAACAACCTGTGATACAGGTAAAAAAGCAGAAGTGCTTCAGATATTATGAGATACTAGCATTACCGATAGCTTTCCTGCAGCTGGGCTGGGGATGACTGGACCTTGGATTGTTATGTACTGTATTATAATAGACTTCAGTCTCTGTTCTGTTTCTATTTTCTCCTATAGATATTAATGAATGTACTAGAAACAACCCCTGCAGTTCTCAGGGCACCTGTAGTAACACCATGGGCTCTTATACTTGTCTGTGTAAGTCGGGATGGACAGGACGAGCATGTACTGAAGGTAAAACTTCGAGGATGTTCCATGTGCCTTTTACCGGTGACTTATTATTACCATTCAGATGGTAAATTGGTTAAATACTTAGATTCTTCATAATCACAGAAAAACCAGTGACTGATGATTATATTAGCATTTTTAGGAAATACCACCATATGAAAAGCTCTTACAGGGAATTGTTTCAAACAGAATTATATCACCTGCATACAGTATACCACCTACAATACATAAACCTGTTTTTCTACAGTAAATGGGCTCAACTTATCAAAGCCCACAGCAACCAATCAGATTCCACTTTTCATTTTTCAGAGCTCCTTTAAAAATTGAAAGGATCAATCTGATTGTTTGCTATGGGGAACTAAGCCAGTTTTCCTTAGGAGCAGTTTTGATTAATGTCCACCAATGTGTCTAATAGAAAAATCCTTTCCTAAGTTCTTATGTGCTGCACTGAAATTGCCTGCAGTTGGAGACGAGCATGAGGTGGGTGCATACAGTGGATGGTGGTGGGGTGTACAGACATCTTCCTAGAGTTTTCACAGAGGTGGTTTATACTGTCCAGCTACCTTTAGGTTTGTCTCAGTACCTGGTCAGTGTAAATTATATAAAAGATCAATGATAAAAGACAAAAAATATCATTTTCTGTTACTCTTGACAGACCAAGCCCATGTAAAGTAGCTATCTTCAGGGCACTCAGTCAATGTTAATGCTACACCTATCACATGCCTCCCAAGTGTCCTACTTTTGAAGGGACAGTCCCTCTTTTTGACCCAAGTCCTTCTTTGAGCCTTAAATGTCCCTCTTTTTAACCTGGGGAATTAATGCATAAATGTGCATTAATACATTTACTAAATTGCTCCTGCTAAACGATCTATATGGTTTCTACCTGTATATTAGACCATTACTTCATTATTTGGTACTATAATATCTATAATCTGATGATTTATGAGCTAATACTTTAATGGATATTGAAGCGCAAGAAATGAATTGTCCCAGGGGCTCCACTTGCAATAAAGAAATAAAGGAACTTATACCCACCTAAGGCTAGTTTCACACTAGGGGCAAGGGACTCCGACAAGCTGTTCCGGCGGGTGACCAGCCTTTCGGATCCGTGCTGCCGCTAGTGCACGTGTGCCGACCGACATGTCATACTTTTATTCCGGTTGCCTCTCAGCATGTGCTGCCGTGCTGCTGCCAGAACTCCGCCTCGTTGCCATTATAGTCAATGGGGCCGAAGCGGTAGTCCGGCGGCAAACATGCACCAGCAGCAGCACCGATCCAACAGGCTGTTCACCCACCGGAACAGCCTGCCGGAGTCCCTTGCCGCTAGTGTGAAACTAGCCTTACTGGTCGCCAGCTACTGCAGAGTCAGTAATTATGATTTGGGCGGAGTAAGAGGCGTGGCCTAGTATGAAAAAGTGAAGTGATGTGCGCCGCACATATTTCCCTCCTTGCAATTTTTAAAAGTTGGGAGGTATGCTAGCAGACTTCCATTTACGTAAGGTACTAGAGTGCAGCTTCCACAGGAGTAGCTGGCACTCCTTCCCCCACCTGCAGTAAGAATTGACCTGATGGAAATGCCCAATAAATCCCTTGGTCCTACAGGACATTAATTTTGTCATTTTACAATGATGGTACATAATGGTTTATGACAAGTTTATTTCATGACAGAATGTGGTACTATATTGCATTTTGTTTTGCTTGCTCTATCATGATGAATGCATGGAAATTACAGTACATTTATTTTATTTTTCCCCTCAGATGTAAATGAGTGTTTGCAAAATCCATGTGGAAATGGTGGTTTTTGCTTTAACACCATTGGAAGTTATGGATGTAATTGTAAACCTGGATACACTGGTGTAAACTGTAATGAAGGTAAGATATATATATATAATTTATTTTAAGGCACTTGTTGAAATTTTAGTGACAACCACAATTTGTGTACTGCAAATGTCCTCCCTTCAGTTAGACAAAGGCAGACCATGCAACTGACTGCTATGAGACGCTGGGCGAAGAGGGCCCACATTGAAAACCTTGTTCTGATCACAATTTTAAAGCTACCAGTACAGGGAGCTCAGTGCAAAGAGATGTTTACAGCATCTTTTAAAGACAATAGTAACTGTATTAAGTCTTTTAAAAGAGCTCCCACTAGTGGTGGCTGCAGGTAATGAGCTATGTAATATGCAAAGTGAAGCAGGAGATTTATCAGTGAATTTATGACCGTTTCCTGGTGTAAATAGAAGAGCACCATCATTTAGAACATTTTGTAGAACCAGTTCCACTTTTCCAGACATAGAATTATGATAAAGTGGGTGAGGCCAAGATGAACTTTTTTATAACATTTTTTCAATAAACTTTCTTCTGCTTAATGAAAAAGATTTACATTTTTCAGAAATCTGGCGCATTGCGTTTTCTATTCTGCATTGTCTGGGAGTGTTTGATGCACATGTACTGTGAAAATGGTGGTGCTTTGCTATGGAGTACTTATCTGGTACTGGTAATCCTACAGATTATCACCTATCATTGCCAGGAAGATAAAATACTTCACATGGGAGAATATCTCAATGATTATGACAATCATGACTTTCATCTTAGTACAGTTGTTGAACTGCTTATGTAATGAGAATACACATATAGTACTAGAAGAAGATGTTTATAGCTAGCCATTGTGATATCATCCCAGTCACATATGTATTTGTTATGATGATTACTATTAATATTACTATTATTATTACTATATTTAAAGTGATTATCATTTTACATATAACACTGTTTTCCCAACAGATATTAATGAGTGTCTGAGTAACCCCTGTAGAAATGGGGCCACCTGCAATAACCTAGTCAATAGATTCTCGTGCTCCTGTGTCCCTGGATTCACTGGTAGATTCTGTGAAATAAGTGAGTACCTTACAGTGTGTGGGGTATTTTGTGTATATGTGTGCCGCCTTTTTACCTTTACTGATGATATCTATAATTTCTTTGGCAGATATCAATGACTGTACCCCCAGATCGTGTAGTAATGGTGGCATCTGTATTGACTTAATAAATGGTTTTTCCTGCTCATGTCCTGCTAACTGGGGAGGCCCAACCTGCAATATTGGTAATGGAGTATTATTATTCTACATTTTTTCTTTAAATGATGATCTACATGAAACCTCTAATTTTGTACCTGTTCATGCTTTCTAGATGTGAATGAATGTACAACTGGACGTCATAGTTGCAGCCCTAATGCCTACTGCACAAACACACTGGGGTCATATTACTGCACTTGCAACTCTGGCTATGTGGGTAATGGATTTACTTGCAAAGGTATGTCATATACACATTTATCAGACTAAAGTTATTCCTTTTGGAATAATGACACACACTTACAGAATGTTTTATCTTTATTCCAGAGGACAGATTGTTTGAATACCGATATGATAGCAGAGCTACACGGCGCACTCAAGATTTCTTTTCTCCTATAATTAACATCCCAACAGGCTTTCCTTTTGGTGCATCATTTTATAACCAGTTATATGTAAGTTTCAGATTTCCAGCTCTAATAAGTGACCCCTCATGACTGCAATAATACAGAATGGAAAACTTATTGAAAGTTTCAGATTAGGGCAGATCAATCACAGGAATCTCGGAATAAAAGTGATTGTCTGGTTCATATACTCTATTAGGGAACTGTGAGGTTATAAAGTGTGGTGGCTCACTCTTCAAGACTATCAATAGCAGAGAAGGCTACAAAGAATTTTGACATGACCTGTCACGCCCTTGCATTACATGGACAGACCATTAACTCTTTCAGGACCTTGCGATTTTCTATTTTTGCATTTTCATTTTATTGCAGACATTAGCCCCAGGTGTCTGCTGGTGCCCGCTGTGCTCATGAGTAGTGATGAGCGACAGGGGCTATATTCGAATTTGCGATATTTCACGAATATTTGGGCTAATATTCGTCATATATATCGCGAATTCGCAAATTCAAGGCTTTTTTCTTGATTGTGAAAAATCGGCAATGTAATACAAATACAGGCATGGGTCAATTTTGCTACATTTTCCAAGCTGCTAGAAGTTTCCTGAGACTGGAGAAAATGGTTGGCATGACAGAACATGAAAAATGGCTTTATATGTAGTTAGAGTGCTCCAATATATTCGCGAGTCCTCTAATCGGCACTAATAATGCGAATATTTTGGTGCAATACTTCACATTTTTGCAGGTCTGCATGTATGTATGGACAGCAGAACCTATCACAGTACATAACACACTGCACTGCAACAGCTACACTATATCAGTTTATGGCCTACACTGACTATCTCCCACTAACTATCTGTATTATACATATAAGCTAACTAACTAACTAACTAACTAAGTATTTAATGTAGTGTGACACAGGAAAGCACAGAGCACAGTAATGGCACTGCTGTCTCTCTCAGTACTTTAAAAAACTGTAGAAAATGGCTGCTGGGGAGGTTCTTATATAGTAAGGGGTAGGCAACTTTCCTAATGGTTGCTAGGGATGTTGCTAAGCTCAGACAAAGACATTGCAGTCTTCTCATTGGTCCACAAGCAATAAGGGAGGTTACTGATGAAAAAAAAAATCTCGAATATTCGAAATTACGAATATATATCCCTATATTCTAAATATTTGTGGATTTTCGAAGTGCCGATATTCGCGATTCGTGCCCAACACTACTCACGAGTGGGTTCTATTTTTAAAGATGGACATGATAAATATACAGTGGAGGTCCAGAAAGTGTTAAATTCCATGGTAACTTTGTAATGCTCAATTTCACCTATGGGGCACCGTCAGGAAATTTAACCCTCCTCCCACAGATTTCAGCTTTATGGGGGACCCAGTAAATTACATTTACATTTACAGTACATTTAAAAAATACAATTATCGAATAAACAGCAGAAACTTTACACAAGGTCATATGAACACTCGTTTCCGATAATTCCCCCGTCCTCAGACCATATAAAAGGGACTTAAAGTGTAACTGTAATTTTTCAGAATAAGCCTACATGCACACGAACGTTGTTTGGTTCCGCATCCGAGCAGTATTTTTTGCGGCTTGGGTGCAGACCCATTAATTTCAACTCCGTGTGCTGTCCGTATCCATGGCCCTCAAAAAAATAGAACATGTCCTATTCTTGTCCATATTGCAGGCAAGAATAAACATTTTCTATGACAGCCGTGGCATGTGCGGTCCGCAAATTGCGAAACGCCGTTCAGTTAATTGGTCAGTTATTTTGGCCATTGTGAGCCAAAACCAGGTGCGGGTCAGAAACACAGGTGTAAATCTTTCCATTATTCCTAATCTCTGTGTAGTCTTCACTACTGGTTTGGCTGTTAAGTACATGAGGAATATAATTATTTTGAGTCTTTATTATTGTTGGGCCAGAATATTCGAATCGCAAATTTTTATCACGAATATCGAAACTTCAAGAATTTGTGAAGATTTAAAATATAGTGCTATATATTCGTATATATATTCGTGAATATTCTAGATTTTTTTTCCTCTCAATCCATGATCCCTCTCTGCTTGTTGCTTGTGGGCCAATTCGAAGGCAGCAATGTCTTTTCTGAGCTTAGCAACATCCCTAGTAATCAATAGGAAATTTGCCTACCCCTTACTATATAAGAACCTCCCCAGCAGCCAGTTTTTTCTGCATTTTTTTTTTCCAGTTCTGAGAGAGACAACAGTGTCATTGCTGTGCTCTGTGTTATGCTGTGTCACATTACATTAGATAGTTAGTTAGCTGATATATATATAATACAGATAGTTAGTGGGAGATAGTCAGTGTAGGCTAGATTGTGATATAGTGTAGCTGATAGGTTCCAGTGCAGGGTGTTAGGTAGTGTGATAGCTTCTGCTGTCCATACATACATGCTACAGGCAAGTTCACAACAATACTTAGTGCACCAATCACTAATATGTAGTCAGACCTGCTAAAATGTGAAGTTGCACGTATTGCGCAAAAATATGCGCAACATTAATTGCCGATTTGCGCAATCACAAATATATCGGAGAACTCTATCTGCATATAAAGCTATTGTTCTGCCGTCCCAACAATTTTCTCCAGTCTCAGGAAACTTCTAGCAGCTTGAAAAATGTAGCAATAGTGACCCACACCTGTATTGCGCACACAATACGCGCATATTACATTGACGATTTTTGCATTTAAGAAAATAATCGCAAATTCTCGCATTTTTGATGAATTTTGCCCAAATACTCGCGAAATATCGCGAATATGAATATTGCCAGTGCTGCTCATTAGTAGTCATTATACAACTTGTATCTCACATTTTTAGCAGCTATTCCCTCTACAATCTGTAATTCAATTTTTTTTTCTGAGTGGCAGATGGAGACTAGCTGGGTTTATGCACATACACAGTACTCATGCTTAGAACACCATGAGAAGCAGCAATATCTGTCTCCAGAAGATTCTCTCTTCTCCCATCCTTCTCTTCCCTCTCCATAGATTTATATGTATTTTGATTCTTCACTGAGCAAGGCCACTAAAGATGAATTTGAGCAGTGAATTGATAGTTAGTGAAGAGGAGCAGGGTGCAAGAGAAGAGTCTTATAAGAAGAGAACGAAGCATCTTTCTTTGATAAGATATATTACAAAGTTTATTTTCACTGGTGTTATAAATGGCACAAGTCATGAAAGCGCTAGACAAGCCTTGGGGACACCGACACCTCTGTTGTATGTTCTAATAACTATATAAACTCTTTTTCTTCTTTTTACAGTTCACAGATAATGGCATTATAGTTTTTCGTCGAACCTCTTATGAATCATTATATACACTGAGATATCCTTATAGTACCTTCCACAACAGCGATTATTATACACCCCCATGATTGCTGTTTTCTGGGCAGATGCTGATTTCTCCGCAATGGGAGAACTTTACTATCAGGTGAGATATTTCTTTCTTTCACTCAATTCTTAACACTGTATACCAGCATTGAATAGACACAAGCCCTTCTAAATTGTAGAACATTAGAGAGAATCAGAGAAACTATTGTATATTTCCAGTTCTGTTATGTTTTGATGTACTGTAAGAATGATGGCATCTGTTGAATTCTATTTTGACTATAGTATCAACTAACTGGAATGAGAGTGTTCCCCTCAATGAAAATTATGTACAATCAAAGGCTAGGAAAGTAATACAATTGAAAGCTGTTCACTTTTCCTTTAGATTCTGAAATATCTGAATCTTTCTGCTCTTTATTTTTCAGACATATAACTTCCAAGCTTCACCCAATTTAAATCCAAACTTCAAAAGCCAACTTGAAACAGAAATAAATTCATATTTTCCTTCCCTTCCTAAAACTTTTCAAGCTCTTTGGGCCATAAAGATAACATGGCATCAGGTTCTGCCCTATCCTTGGTATTTCTTCAATTCCTTTGAGGTAAGATAACTAAGAACAACAGGACAAGACACATTGGTTTCTTCAAATGTTTCCTCATTCACTTGTAAAACTTTCTACGCTCAAAAGTCAAATTGCTTGAGGACAACAGCTTCTATAGCCTGGTCATTGGATTGAGATTTGGTGTGGTGCTGTGTGGTTAATGCCAAACATAGCATTTGGTTTCATTAGTGGGATCCACATCACAGATGGCTTTGGCCCATAGTAATTTCTATACACTGATGCTCTTAACCTTTCTGTTCTTAGACCCAGGAGCAGACATACCGTACAGCAGAATGCATAGGGCATCTGTGCAAGGACAGAAAATTAGGCGCCTACAATCATAATGACAGTTGTCCATACATACATGCTACAGGCAAGTTCACAACAATACTTAGTGCACCAATCACTAATATGTAGTCAGACCTGCTAAAATGTGAAGTTGCACGTATTGCGCAAAAATATGCGCAACATTAATTGCCGATTTGCGCAATCACAAATATATCGGAGAACTCTATCTGCATATAAAGCTATTGTTCTGCCGTCCCAACAATTTTCTCCAGTCTCAGGAAACTTCTAGCAGCTTGAAAAATGTAGCAATAGTGACCCACACCTGTATTGCGCACACAATACGCGCATATTACATTGACGATTTTTGCATTTAAGAAAATAATCGCAAATTCTCGCATTTTTGATGAATTTTGCCTAAATACTCGCGAAATATCGCGAATATGAATATTGCCAGTGCTGCTCATTAGTAGTCATTATACAACTTGTATCTCACATTTTTAGCAGCTATTCCTCTACAATCTGTAATTCAATTTTTTTTCTGAGTGGCAGATGGAGACTAGCTGGGTTTATGCACATACACAGTACTCATGCTTAGAACACCATGAGAAGCAGCAATATCTGTCTCCAGAAGATTCTCTCTTCTCCCATCCTTCTCTTCCCTCTCCATAGATTTATATGTATTTTGATTCTTCACTGAGCAAGGCCACTAAAGATGAATTTGAGCAGTGAATTGATAGTTAGTGAAGAGGAGCAGGGTGCAAGAGAAGAGTCTTATAAGAAGAGAACGAAGCATCTTTCTTTGATAAGATATATTACAAAGTTTATTTTCACTGGTGTTATAAATGGCACAAGTCATGAAAGCGCTAGACAAGCCTTGGGGACACCGACACCTCTGTTGTATGTTCTAATAACTATATAAACTCTTTTTCTTCTTTTTACAGTTCACAGATAATGGCATTATAGTTTTTCGTCGAACCTCTTATGAATCATTATATACACTGAGATATCCTTATAGTACCTTCCACAACAGCGATTATTATACACCCCCCATGATTGCTGTTTTCTGGGCAGATGCTGATTTCTCCGCAATGGGAGAACTTTACTATCAGGTGAGATATTTCTTTCTTTCACTCAATTCTTAACACTGTATACCAGCATTGAATAGACACAAGCCCTTCTAAATTGTAGAACATTAGAGAGAATCAGAGAAACTATTGTATATTTCCAGTTCTGTTATGTTTTTGATGTACTGTAAGAATGATGGCATCTGTTGAATTCTATTTTGACTATAGTATCAACTAACTGGAATGAGAGTGTTCCCCTCAATGAAAATTATGTACAATCAAAGGCTAGGAAAGTAATACAATTGAAAGCTGTTCACTTTTTCTTTAGATTCTGAAATATCTGAATCTTTCTGCTCTTTATTTTTTCAGACATATAACTTCCAAGCTTCACCCAATTTAAATCCAAACTTCAAAAGCCAACTTGAAACAGAAATAAATTCATATTTTCCTTCCCTTCCTAAAACTTTTCAAGCTCTTTGGGCCATAAAGATAACATGGCATCAGGTTCTGCCCTATCCTTGGTATTTCTTCAATTCCTTTGAGGTAAGATAACTAAGAACAACAGGACAAGACACATTGGTTTCTTCAAATGTTTCCTCATTCACTTGTAAAACTTTCTACGCTCAAAAGTCAAATTGCTTGAGGACAACAGCTTCTATAGCCTGGTCATTGGATTGAGATTTGGTGTGGTGCTGTGTGGTTAATGCCAAACATAGCATTTGGTTTCATTAGTGGGATCCACATCACAGATGGCTTTGGCCCATAGTAATTTCTATACACTGATGCTCTTAACCTTTCTGTTCTTAGACCCAGGAGCAGACATACCGTACAGCAGAATGCATAGGGCATCTGTGCAAGGACAGAAAATTAGGCGCCTACAATCATAATGACAGTAGGAAGCTGATTTTAAGGTAGCAGTTTTGCCTGCTATTGCAATCAGTTGTTCAGTTTTTATTGCGCGGGTGCAATGCGTTTTGATGCATTTTTCACGCACGTGATAAAAAACTGAAGGTTTACAAATAACATCTCTTAGCCACCATCAGTGAAAAACGCATCCCATCTGCATTTGCTTGTGGATGCAATGCATTTTTCATGCAGCCCAATTCACTTCTACGGGGCCAGGGCTGCGTGAAAAACGCAGAGTATAGAACATGCTGTGATTTTCACGCAACGCAGAAGTGATGCGTGAAAAAAAACGTTCATGTACACAGACCCATTGAAATGAATGGATCAGGATTCAGTGCGAGTACCATGCTTCACGTCACGCATTGCACCCACGCGTAAAACTCGCTCATGTGAAAGGGGCCTTAGTGTTTAATATCATTAGTAACGAATGCAGACAGCTGTAAATTCTCAGCCAATACTTAGATTTAATGGTTATATACATCACTAGGCACTGTAATATTAGATTTAATATTATAGACTTTCACTAACAGCTATTTTATTAATATTATATTTATTAATAATCTATTGCATGCAAACTATTGTTCAAACTGTAACATTTTTATTCCAGACAAACACCTACCAAGCTGTGTTAGTCACAGATGGCATCTTTTCTTTCTGCCTGATGCGATTTGCAGATGGAGGAATGAATTGGAGATATTACTCACTTCCTAGTTATTACCTACCAAAAATGGGCTATTTCAGGTATATTGCTCCAAGCATGATTTTTAGTTTTAAAGTTTAGTGCAATTTTTCTCCCTATAACTCCAATGGATGTTTATTAATTGTGCACTGCATGTCTGCCATACCTCAGAATATCACCTATTGTATAAATTACATTTTTGAGCTAAACATATTTTTTATTTGTTACCGGCATGTTTGGTGGATGATGAGTCTTTAAATATTACACCCATTCAGTAGCTGAGCATGTACCACAGCCACAGAGCTTCTGCTCTTTTAAACAGAAGACACCCACAGACAAAGTCCATGATTAGCAATAATGGTGATCCTGTACTTGTAAACCCTCAGATGCTGTGGTCAATTGCGACCACAGCATCCTAGACGGCTTATCCTCGTAGCGCTATACTCCTGGCCGCCAGAACGGCTCCCATTCATAGAAATCAAGAGAGATGTTTGGTTGCTATGGCAGCCTTGGACCCTTCAAAGGATACAAGGCCTGCCACAGCAATATTCTAGGGAGCCCTGGCTGCAGCAGGTCTTCATAGGAATGTGTTGAATTAAGGGTAATTCATTGCAGTCTATCGGAGAAGAGATCAGATGATTGCATTTTCAAATCCCCTAGGGCTGTGAAGGCTAACCTCTGGAACTCCAGCTGTGATAAAACTCCCAAGATTAAAACTTGCATGACTGTTCTCAGAACTCCATAGAAATGAATGATGCATGCAGGGAGTTGTAGTATCACTGACCTAGGGGGACATAAATCACAAAAATCACACAAAAATAAATAAAATTATTGGCATGACCTCATCCCATAATGCCCGAACTATATTCATTATCATCACAACCTGGATTATGATGACAGATATCACCTATAGGATCATTCTCCATTCTCCATATCATTCTCAATAGGTGATTGTCAAAGCTTATCTACCTCCTCCTGACAACTGCACAGGTCCCAGAGCATGCCTAGAAAACTCTCCTATAGAAATCAATGAGGCCCCCTCATTTCTATTGCACCTATGACCAATAATGGCTGCTGTAAAGCATATTTCTAAATGCTGTTATGAACAGCTCAACCAAGATGGTCACCCTGATAATAGTTTTCAGGAAAAAAAAACAAAAAACTACAATCAGACAATAACAGATTGGAAAAAAAAGCTTTTAGGAATTCTGGAAGCATAATTTATTACGATTATATTCTGATCAATAATAATCTAAGAAATGCCTATTATAATATTACAAGTTATTAAAAAATTTCATCCACTGGAAACAGCTACTTTCCTTTCCTCTTGGCTCAACATTTCCTTAGATGTATAGCACGTGATTACCATTTTTTTGGTGATAATATTATTGCAATGTTGTATCTATCTGTATCTATTTCTGTGTATGACCACCCAGTGGTTGTGTTGGGAATTGCATCTTGTCCAGGGTTTTTATAACAGGTCATGATACTGTATTGAGCTGTCCCTGGGATTTTTCAGTAGTTCTGGCATTGGAACTACACTGTTCTGTCCACTGGTTAGTGAATGGAACTGGTTACTGCAGTGTGGAACCAATTGAAGTGAATGAGCACAGCACTGCACTATCCAACTCCATCCCAGTACTCGAGAACAGCTTATCGATGGGGATGCAGGGTATCAGAACACAATGGTCTGATATTTATAACCTATCCTAGGGGTAGGCCATGAATTGCTAAATCCTTGATAAGCCCTTTAACCAAACCAAGACTGTACAGTTATGATATAGTGTTATATTAATTGGGTACAATGTCTATAACTGCTCTTTCATGTCTTTTTGACTTTAGTGGAGAACCCACAATGTATCCTACTTCTAGTAATTTCCCGTCATATAACGACCCGCAAACTGACTCTACTGCTAGCATCGTGACGAGATATACTCCAGATCAATACGTAGGACGAAATACAAGTAAGTACTCTCCATTTCTTTCACTATAAATAATTTTATAAATTTCCTATCTCCTGTACAGCTAGTAATATGCAGCCTGTTTTTCCATTGGAATCGTTTCATAACTCTTCCTGAGATATATGGATATTTTTTCACATGGATTCTGTAATAATCTATAAGAAAAAAAAAAATCTTTCCACATCTTCCATTATACCACAGGAGTAGTAGAGGTTGATAACCTCTATAGACTAGAGAAACTTGCTTTTTGGGAGACAAGGAGCCATGCTAAATTCCATAGCATCTGCTCACCTTTACCAACCTACAGAATGTTACTGACAGACCACTAGACTGAGACGCTCACCACTGTCTTGTACTTCACATTGCTGCAGACAATACCACTTACTGTTAGAGATGAGCGAACACCTGGATGTTCGGGTTCGAAAGTTCGGCTGAACTTCCCGAAAATGTTCGGGTTCGGGATCCGAAGCTCGACCCGAACTTTATCCGAACCCCATTGAAGTCAATGGGGACCCGAACTTTTGGGCACTAAAAGGCTGTAAAGAGTCCAGGAAAGGGCTAGAGGGCTGCAAAAGGCAGCAAAATGTAGGTAAATGCCCTAAATTGCAAACAAATGTGGATAGGAAATTAATTAAAATAAATAAAAATTAACCAATATCAATTGGAGAGAGGTCCCATAGCAGAGAATCATGCGTCATATCACCCACCACTGGAGAAGGCCACTTTCAGTTATTTCGGCCCCAGCAGCCAGACAGAGGAGAGAGTTCCCACAGCAAGGAATCATGCGTCATATCACCCACCACTGGAGAAGGCCACTTTCAGTTATTTCGGCCCAGCACCCAGATAGAGGAGAGAGGTCCCACAGCAAGGAATCATGCGTCATATCACCCACCACTGGAGAAGGCCACTTTCAGTTATTTCGGCCCCAGCATCCAGACAGAAGAGAGAGGTCCCGCAGCAAGGAATAAGGTGTCATATCACCCACCACTGGAGAAGGCCACTTTCAGTTATTTCGGCCCCAGCACCCACACAGAGGAGAGAGGTCCCACAGCAAGGAATAAGGCGTCATATCACCCACCACTGGAGAAGGCCACTTTCAGTTATTATGGCCCAGCACCCAGAACGAGGATACAGGTCCCACTGCAAGGAATCATGCGTCACATCACCCACCACTGGAGAAGGCCACTTTCAGTTATTTCGGCCCCAGGAGACAGAGGAGAGGTTCATTCATTGCACCACAAGATCATGGTAAAGTAAAAAAAAATGAGGATTCAATAAAGAAGTGCCCCGGAGTACAAGAATACATGGTTGAGGGGGAGGCAGTTATAAATGTCTATTCTGCACAAGGGAGGCACAGGTCCTGTGGGATCCATGCTTGGTTCATTTTTATGAACGTCCACGTTGGCTGTGGACAGGCGGCTGCGTTTGTCAGTAATGACGCCCCCTGCTGTGCTGAATACACGTTCAGACAAAACGCTGGCCGCCGGGCAGGCCAGCACCTCCAAGGCATAAAATACTAACTCTGGCCACGTGGACAATTTTGAGACCCAGAAGTTGAATGGGGCCGAACCATCAGTCAGTACGTGGAGGGGTGTGCAGACGTACTGTTCAACCATGTTAGTGAAATGCTGCCTCCTGCTAACACGTTCCGTATCAGGTGGTGGTGCAGTTAGCTGTGGCGTGGAGACAAAACTTTTCCACATTTCTGCCATGCTAACCCTGCCCTCAGAGGAGCTGGCCGTGACACAGCTGCGTTGGTGACCTCTTGCTCCTCCTCTGCCTTCGCCTTGGGCTTCCACCTGTTCCCCTGTGACATTTGGGAATGCTCTCAGGAGCGCGTCTACCAGCGTGCGCTTGTACTCACGCATATTCCTATCACGCTCCAGTGCAGGAAGTAAGGTGTGCACATTGTCTTTGTACCGGGGATCCAGCAGCGTGGCAACCCAGTAGTCCGCACATGTTAAAATGTGGGCAACTCTGCTGTCGTTGCGCAGGCACTGCAGCATGTAGTTTCTCATGTGTGCCAGGCTACCCAGACGTAAGGACAAGCTGTCTTCTGTGGGAGGCGTATCATCATCGTCCTCCGTATCCCCCCAGCCACTCACCAGTGATGGGCCTGAGCTGTGTCAGGTGCCACCCCGCTGTGAACCTCCTTCATCCTCATCCTCATCCTACTCCACCTCCTCCTCATCCTCCTCGTCCTCCAGTAGTGGGCCCTGGCTGGCCACATTAGTACATGGCCTCTGCTGTTGCAAAAAACCTCCCTCTGAGCCACTTCTAACAGACTGGCCTGAAAGTGCTAAAAATGACCCCTCATCCTCCTCCTCCTGGGCAACCTATCTTTCCATCATTGCCCTAAGCGTTTTCTTAAGGAGACATAGAAGTGGTATTGTAACGCTGATAACGGTGTCATCGCCACTTGCCATGTTGGTGGAGTACTCAAAACAGCGCAACAGGGCACACAGGTCTTGCATGAAGGCCCAATCATTGGTGGTGAAGTGGTGCTGTTCCGCAGTGCGACTGACGCGTGCGTGCTGCAGCTGAAACTCCACTATGGCCTGCTGCTGCTCGTACAGTCTCTCCAGCATGTGCAAGGTGGAGTTCCACCTGGTGGGCACATCGCATATGAGGTGGTGATTGGGAAGGCCGAAGTTCCGCTGTAGTGCAGACAGGCGAGCAGCGGCAGGATGTGAACGTCGGAAGCGCGCACAGAGGGCCTGCAATTTATGCAGCAGCTCTGACATGTCGGGGTAGTTGTGAATGAACTTCTGCACCACCAAATTCAGCACATGCGCCAGGCAAGGTATGTGCATCAAACCCGCTAGTCCCAGAGCTGCAACGAGATTTCGCCTATTATCGCACACCACCAGGCCGGGCTTGAGGCCCACCGGCAGAAACCACTCGTCGGTCTGTTGTTCAATACCCCGGGCTGTGCTGAAGTTGGTGGTGAAGGTGTGTGGCTGACTGGATGAGCTGGTGGAAGCAGAGGAGGAGGAAGCCGAGTAGGAGGAGGAGGATACAGGAGGCAAAGAATAATGCCCTGCGATCCTTGGCGGCGGAAGGACATGCGCCAAGGAACTCTCCGCCTGGGGCACAGCCGCCACTACATTTACCCAGTGTGCAGTTAGGGAGATATAGCATCCCTGGCCGTGCTTACTGGTCCACGTATCTGTGGTTAGGTGGACCTTGCCACAGATGGCGTTGCGCAGTGCACACTTGATTTTATCGGATACTTGGTTGTGCAGGGAAGGCACGGCTGTCGTGGAGAAGTATTGGCGGCTGGGAACAACATACTGTGGGACATAGAAATGCTGGCATTCAGGCCCAGGGCTCGAGGGTGGCTAGGTGGGAATTTACGCTTTCTCTCCAAGGTTTGTGAGATGGAGAGCTGAACGCTGCCGTGTGACATGGTGGAGATGCTTGGTGACGCAGGTGGTGTTGTCGGTGGCACATCCTCTGTTTGGTGGGCAGCTGGTGCCAACGTTCCTCCCGAGGCGGAGGAAGAGGCCGAGGCAGCAGCAGAAGAGGGAGCAGGGGGAGCCAGAGTGAGTTCCTTGCTTTTAAGGTGTTTACTCCACTGCAGTTCATGTTTTGCATGTAGATGCCTGGTCGTGCAGGTTGTGCTAAGGTTCAAAACGTTAATGCCTCGCTTCAGGCCTCGTTGCCTCGTCTTGTCGTCAGCACATTGTTTAAAGAACTGCCATGCCAGGGAACTCCTTGAAGCTGCCTTTGGGGTGCTCGGTCCCTGGTGGCGGTGGCCAGTAGCAGGCGAACTCTCTTGGCGGCAGCTGTTCTGCTTTTGCCCCTTGCTCCCTCTTTTGATACGCTGTTGGCTCGGTCTCACCACTGCCTCTTCCTCTGAACTATGAAACTCAGTGGCACAACCTTAATTCCATGTGGGGTCTAGGACCTCATCGTCACCTGCATCGTCTTCCACACAGTCATCCTCCCTGATCTCCTGATCGGTCTGCACACTGCAGAAAGACGCAGCAGTTGGCACCTGTGTTTCGCCATCATCAGAGACGTGCGGACTCCGATGAGGTGGTATTCCCATGTCCTCATCATCAGGAAACATCAGTGGTTGTGCATCAGTGCATTCTATGTCTTCCACCACTGGGGAAGGGCTAGGTGGATTTCCTTGGGAAACCCTGCCAGCAGAGTCTTCAAACAGCATAAGAGACTGCTGCAAAACTTGAGGCTCAGACAGTTTCCTGATATGCATGGGGTGATGTGACAGACTGATGGGCTTGGTTTTCAGGCACCATCTGTGCACTTTCTGCAGAAGACTGGGTGGAGATAATGTTGTGAACATGCTGGATCCACTGTCGGCCACCCAATTGACTAGCGCCTGTACCTGCTCAGGCCTTACCATCCTTAGAACGGCATTGGGCCCCACCAAATATCGCTGTAAATTCTGGCGGGTACTGGAACCTGAGGTAGTTGGTTCACTAGGACGTGTGGCTGTGGCAGAATGGTCACGTCCTCTCCCAGCACCAGAGGGTACACTAACACCACCACTACCGCGTCCGCGTCCCTTACTAGATGTTTTCCTCATTGTTACTGTTCACCAAGCACCACAATAAGAAAAAAAATATTTGGCCCAATATATTGATTTTAAATTCAGGCCTTTTTACAGGCACCTAACACTATCTGCCTATTTATTTATGTAGGGTATTACACTAATCCAGGCACAGCAGTTACCACTGATTTAGATATCTCTTTTAGGGCTAGTATTTAGGCCCTGGATGAAAGGTATCCTTTTATGGACAGATTTAAACTAGGCCTGCAACAGCTGGAACACCAGATTCAGGGTATTGCTATTTTGGCAATTGAATTTCACCCCAGAACAAAATATATAATTTGCAAGACACTATGACCCTCAGTTCACACTTGCGAGTTTTACAGCGCGTTCGAACGCGCTGTAAAACGCTCAACAGGAGAAAACTCATGTTTCCCTATGGGCATGGTTCTCACCTGAGCGTTTTACAGCGCGTTTGAACGCGCTGTAAAATGCCCTACGCTCAAAAAAGTTCTTGAGCTTCTTTGGGGCGTTTTGTCGCGCGTTTGCACCCATAGACTTCAATGGGAACGCGCTTAAAACGCGCGTTTAACATGCATTATAAAGTGTAGATATGCCTTTTTCAATTGGTCTCCAGAGTCACAATGGTCTCCGCGCGTTTTACGTGCGTTTTTGTTGTGCATATTACAGCGCGTTTTTGCAAATAGGGAACGCGCGTCAGACGCGAGTTCCCTATTTGCAAAAACGCGCTGTAATACGCACAACAAAAAGGCACGTAAAACACACGTCTCAGAAACGCTTAGGTGTGAACCCAGGGTGAAACTTTGCCAGCCACAGCTGAAACCACTGATTTATGGTATTGCTATTTTGGCAATTGAATTTCACCCCAGAACAAAATATATGTTTTGGTGGACATTATTATAGTTTGCCAGCCAGTGCTGGGACACCAGATTTAGGGGATTGCTATTTTGGCAGTTGAATTTCACCCCAGAACAAAATATATGTTTTGGCGGACACTATTATAGTTTGCCAGCCACAGCTGAAACCACTGATTTATGGTATTGCTATTTTGGCAATTGAATTTCACCCCAGAACAAAATATATATTTTTGGCGGACACTATGAAACTTGGCCAGCCACAGCTGAAACCACTTATTTATGGTATTGCTATTTTGGCAATTGAATTTCACCCCAGAACAAAATATACCCTGTTACGGACAGATGTAAACTAGGCCTGCAAAAGCTGGAACACCAGATTCAGGGTATTGCTATTTTGGCAATTGAATTTCATCCCAGAACAAAATATATGATTTGCAGGACACTATGAAACTTGGCCAGCCACAGCTGAAACCACTGATTTATGGTATTGCTATTTTGGCATTTGAATTTCACCCCACAACAAAATATATGTTTTGGCGGACACCATTATAGTTTGCCAGCCAGAGCTGAAACCACTGATTTATGGTATTGCTATTTTGGCAATTGAATTTCACCCCAGAACAAAATATATGTTTTGGCAGGACACTATGAAACTTGGCCAGCCACAGCTGAAACCACTGATTTATGGTATTGCTATTTTGGCAATTGAATTTCACCCCACAACAAAATATATGTTTTGGAGGACACCATTATAGTTTGCCAGCCAGAGCTGAAACCACTGATTTATGGTATTGCTATTTTGGCAATTGAATTTCACCCCAGAACAAAATATATGTTTTGGCGAACACTATTATAGTTTGCTAGCCAGTGCTGGGACACCAGATTTAGGGGATTGCTATTTTGACAATTGAATTTCACCACAGAAAATAATCTATCCTTTGCCAAACAGCAGACAGTATTATAGTTGGCTAGCCAAAGCTGGAACACCAGATTTAGGTGATTGGTATTTTGGCAATTGTATTTAACCCCTTAATAAAATACAGAAATTGCTATCCTGAGTTTCTAGGGGTGACAATTAGCACAGCCAAGCCCCTAATGTAGGATATAGCAAAAAAAAACTAGTATTGATGGATTGATGGACTTGGTGGCCACTTGTTCTGGTGCACCACAAGTCACAAAATGGCCGCCAATCACCCCAGAAAATAAGTGACAGAAAAACGCTCTGTGCAGCCTAAAAACCAGTGAGCAAGTAACTAGCAGAAGTTCAATCATCCACAGCTGTAGATCGATCACTTCATTAGGTGCTTTTGCAGACATTTCCCTGCCTAATCTCGCCCTCACAGCAGCTGCGTCCTCTCCCTACACTAATCAGAGCAGTTTGACGTGCGGCGCTACGTGACTCCAGCTTAAATAGAGGCTGGGTCACATGCTGCACTTGGCCAATCATAGCCATGCCATTTGTAGGCATGGCTGTGATGGGCTCTTAGGGCACGAAGTAAAACAATAGCTGATTGGCTTCTGTGCAGCCCTTCAGAAAGCGGGAAGAAATCGCCAAACAACGAACCCGAACCCAAACTTTTTTGAAAATGTTCGGATCCGGGTCCGTGTCCCGAACACCCCAAAATTCGGTACGAACCCGAACTATACTCGAACTGTTCGCTCAACACTACTTACTGTCTCCTCTGTCACATTGAATGGCCATATCCATCAAATGGCTTTGAAAATTTCTTTACAGCATGGGTTCACAGAGTTTCTCAAATTAAAGCCTACAGTAGCTTTGTGTTGACAAACATTTTATTTCTTTGCTTTTCTTATGGCAGACAAAAAAGGCTATTGGGCTTATCGTCTGGAAATGAACACAGCCAACACACAGACTTACAGGCAGAAATGTTTGGATTGGTACTATGAGGACATTAACGTACCATTATACTGGATGTATTACGCACGTCCATGCCCTTGCTCATATAGGCAGGCTGTATTTGATTCTTCTTTTACACCGGCAAGTCGTCTAAGCTCTTATGGCTTTGAACACAAATATGCAGGTCAGTCTTCATATCATAAAGTACTTTTTATCATATATGAATGTCTATGCAATTTTCTTTCATCCTTAAATATTCCATGTTTCCATGAAATCTTTGTACATCTATAAAAAGTTTGCATTTCATTTTATAGTTAGAAAAAATGGCTTGTACTATACATTATGCATTAAATATGGTTATAATAAAGCAACATTTAGTTAAAAAGGCCCTGTCAGCTATACTGGTATGTGTGTTATAGTAAATACTTGCATCCTCGTGTTGTGCTGTTCCTCTGTTATTCCTCATATAGTACAGGGTGGCCCACAAAAAGTAGCCAGCCTCCAGCGATAGTATGACAAGACGAACGAGCAAGTGGATTGTTTTTTTTCATTACCCACAAGTCACAAAAGATGCTGAAAGTGGTCCCCGTTCACATCTATGCATCTTTGGACACGTCGGATTATGTTGGCTGATACTGCTTGCAGCTCTTCAACAGTGGTTCTACAGAAGAAAAAATGTCCTTCCTTTTCCAACAAGATGGGGCAACATGCCACACTTCACAGAACTCACTGGCAAAGGATCATGAACTATTTACAGAGGAGCGAACTGTGAGCAAGGGGTTATAGCCACCACGTTCCCTAGACTTGTCCACATGCAATTTTTATCTGTGGGGAAATGTTAAATAGAAAGTGTCCAATCCACATCCCCTGGATTAACTCAAGGAAAACATCACAAACACTATCTGCAGCATCACAAGCCGTATCAGCCAACATAATGAGACATGCCCAAAGATGCATAGATGTGAATGGGGAAAACTTTAAGCATCTTTTGCGACTTGTGGGTCATAAAAAAAAAACAATCCACTTCCTACTTCATTTTGTCATGCTCAGCTGGGCTACATTTCAGTCGGCTACACTGTATAATGTACTTATATATAAAGCATAATTAAGTTAATGACCGAGTTTGACTATTCCCCCTGTCAGGGGGACATATCTCTTAACAATAAGACACTGTGCTAACAATCAGTGTCAGATACCTTATTAACAAGGAAAATCATCACATCAGTTGTCAATTTATTTATGTTTTTCGAGAAGGAGCCACAGAGGAATGGCACATTGCAGAGTTCTAACAAAAGTTTCCTCAACATGATTATTTGGCAGAAAATAGGAGAGTTGAAAAATACTCTTTTTAAACTCTTTTGGACCTCAATTATACATGTACGGTGGAAGTCCAGTATTTAAACAAGGAGCGCGCTCAGAAGCCGAGTGGGCACAATAGGTGCTGGGTGTCTGCTGTTTTACATAGCAGACACCCGGGGTTAATGTTTGTGATTGGCATTGTCACTGATCATAGACATTTAAACCCGCAGATGCTGTGGTCAATTGTGATCACAGCATCTGTGTGGCTTTTCCCTAATGGCTCTTCTGTGCGGTGATTGAGGGAGCCATTCATTCATTATGATAGCCTTGAGTCTTAGGAAGGCTTGAGGCTACTGCAGCAATACATTCCTATAGAGCATTGGCTTTGGCAGGGCTCCATTGGAATGTATTAAATCGCCCATAGGCCACAGTGGTAATTAATTCCAGTCTATTGGCGACGATCAGATGATTGCACGTTTTTAACCCTTTCACTACCAGCGCTGTACATGTAGGGAGCTGGTTTAATCTTTAAACATGGCGCCTGCTCACACGTACAATGGGTGGAATAGCTGGCGGGTCTCTGCTATGGTGGGTCTCTGCTGTTACAGCCTTTAGATGCTGTGATCAAGTGGGAGGGTGAAAATCTATCTACGATAGCCACATGTCATTAATTCTAATAGGTTGGGTCTCTCTGAAGAGACCCAGCATATTAGAGCTGCAGTTCCTATGTTGCCAACATAGAGGATCAGCAATCCACATTGTAGCCTCATAAAAATACATAAATCATAAAAAATATAAACATCATGGGCATCACCGCATCTGAAAAAACCCGTATTAAAAATATTTTTCCAATACAGCGAATGGCGTAACAGAAAAAATGATCAAAATGGTCGATTCGCCATTTTTTCATTGGTTCTCTTTCGTAAAAAAATGGAATAAAATGTGATCAAAAAGTTACACACTACAAAATTGTATCAATAATAGCAACAGATCATCTCACAAAAAATGAGCCCCCACACCGCTCAGTAGACATAGCAGTAGACAAAAGTTTTTTTTTTCAAAGTTTTAATTTATTTTTTCAGTATTTAAACATATAAAACCTATACATTTGTAATATATTTGTAATCGTACTGTGCCAGGGAATAAAGGGCACAGGTCAGTTTTGTCACAAAGGGAACACAGTACAGAAAAAAACCCCATAAAACTGTGGAGAAATTCCCCCCCTTTTGGAATTTTTTCCCACTTCCCACTGCATTGTATGCCATATTAAATGGTACCATTAGAAAGTACAACTTGTCCCGCAAAAAACAAGTCCTTATATGGATGGTAACAGAAAAATTTAAAGTTATGGCTCCAGGAAGACAGGGAAGAAAAATTAAAACGCAAAAATTCCAGTATCCTAATGGTTAAAAATATGAAAAATATGAAAATACAAATCACTGCCCTTTTTCTATATTAAAACATACATAGACAATAAAAAAATTAAAGATAATAGGTAATGTCATGTCCCAAAATACCTGTACTATTAAAATATAAATGTATTTATCCCATTCGGTGAGCACTGTAATGTAAAAAGAATCAAAATAGACTATTCACCATTTTTAAGAATTAATAAAGATCAAACAGATCAAAAAGTTATAAACACTCCAAAATGGTATCAATAAAAACTAGAGACTACCCCACAAAAATGAGTCCTCATACCACTCTGTAGACCTAACACCTTAGTGACTATGCACCTTTTTTTATAATCACATTCCAAGAGCTATAACTTTTTAGTTTTTTCATCAATGTACTGTATGAGGGCGTATTTTTTGCAGGGCAATTTATAGTTTTTAATGCACCATTTTTGGTACATATAATCATTAATTAAAGCCAGCCATTTAGCTTAAACCATTTTGTTTATGTCAGTAAAATGGCATATTGGTGGTCACTAAGGGGTCATTTATAAAAGTTATGTAGGCAGAATATCGTGGTGTAAAGAAATGTCAGTTTATTCAATGGTTTTTATTTTTTAATATTAAAACACAAGAAAACTATAAAAATTCCACTCCATTTGGGATTTTTTTCCAGCTTCCCACTACATCATATCCAATATTAAATGGCCCCATTAAAAAGTACAATTTGTCAAAAAACAAGCCCAAACATATGACTATGTGAACGGAAAAATAAATAAGATATGTCAGGGGGTAAAAAAATAGAGAAATAAAACAAAAACAGTAAGAGCAGTAAGAGCAGTGAGACTATGGAACTCTCTGCTTGAGGAGGTGGTGATGGTGAGTACAATAAAGGAATTCAAAAGGGGACTCGATGTATTTCTGGAGTGTAATAATATTACAGGCTATAGCTACTAGAGATGGGTCGTTGATCCAGGGAGTTATTCTGATTGCCTGATTGGAGTCGGGAAGGAATTTTTTCCCCTTAAGTGGGGAAAATTGGCTTCTGCCTCACAGGTTTTTTTTGCCTTCCTCTGGATCAACTTGTAGGAAACAGGCCGAACTGGATGGACAAATGTCTTTTTTCGGTCTTATATACTATGTTACTATGTTACTATGTTACTATAGTACTTTGTAACTTCAGAAGGTCCTGAAAGGGTTGTAACAAATACATTGAAAATGCAAATAATGACCATTTACCACTAAATAATTGATTTCAATTTACTTTTCCAGATTGGTATAGTCCATACTACAGTTTCCAGACTGCATCTTCACCATGGTATGGAGGAGGCACACGATGTTACTACAATTACTGGGGCAGCTTGTCCTATGGAGAGAAAGAAAGATACACACCAACCCCATGGCAATATGAGAACAGCTGGTTGAGATGGTGGAACCCTTACTACTACTACAATTTCTATTATTACAGCTACTTTCTACCACAGTTACAGATACAACGGAATCAATATAAAAGTAATACTAATATGATACTCATTAATAATGTAGTTTAACCACCTCAGCCCCCTAGCTTAAACACCCTTAATGACCAGGCCACTTTTTACAATTCTGCACTACACTACTTTCACCGCTTATTGCTCCGTCATGCAACTTACCACCCAAATGAATTTTGCCTCCTTTTCTTCTCACTAATAGAGCTTTCATTTGGTGGTATTTCATTGCTGCTGACATTTTTACTTTTTTTTGCTATTAATCAAAAATTACCGAAATTTTTGCAAAAAAATGACATTTTTCACTTTCTGTTGTAATTTTTTTTTTAAAAAACTACATTTCTATATAAATTTTTCGCAAAATTTATTGTTCTACATGTCTTTGATAAAAAAAACATCAATAAGTGTATATTTATTGGTTTGGGTAAAAGTTATAGCGTTTACAAACTATGGTGCAAAAAAGTGAATTTCGGCATTTTGAAGCAGCTCTGACTTTCTGAGCGCCTGTCATGTTTCTTCAGGTGCTAGAATGCCAGGATAGTATAAATACCCCCCAAATGACACCATTTTAGAAAGAAGACACCCCAAAGTATTCGCGGAGGGGCATGGTGAGTTCATGTATCATTTCATTTTTTTCACAAGTTAGCGGAAAATGACACTTTCTGAGGAAAAAATAAAAATAATAAAGTTTCCATTTCTGCTAACTTCTGGCAAAAAAATTAAATCTCCCACGGACTCACTATGCCCCTCAGTGAATACCTTGGGGTGTCTACTTTCCGAAATGGGGTCACTTGTGGGTGTGTTTACTGTTCTGGCATTTTGGCGAGGCTAAATGTGAGCAGCCATGTAAAGCTAAAGGTACTCGTTGGAATTTAGGCCCCTTTGAGCACCAGGCTGCAAAAAGTGTCACTCATGTGGTATCATCGTTACTCAGGAGAAGTAGGGCAATGTGTTTTGGGGTGTATTTTTACATATACCCATGTTGGGTGAGAGAAATATCTCTGTAAACTGACAACTTTGTATAAAAAATTTAAAAAGTTGTCATTTACAGCGATATTTCTCACACCAAGTATGGGTATATATAAATAACCTACATTGCCCTACTCCTGAGTACGGCGACTACCACATGTGTGACACTTTTTGCAGCCAAGATGCGCATAGGGACCTAAAACCAATGAGTACCTTTAGGATTTCACAGGGCATTTTTACGCTTGATTCAGACTTCTTCACGCTTTAGGGACCCCTAAAATGCCAGGACAGTATAAATACCCCACAAGTGACCCCATTTTGGAAAGAAGACACCCTAAGGTATTCCGTGAGGGGCATGGTGAGTTCACAGAAAAAAAAATTTGGCACAAGTTAGCGGAAATTGATATATATATTTTTTACAAAGTCTCATATTCCACTAACTTGTGACAAAAATAAAATTTTGCATGAACTCACCATACCCCTCACGGAATACCTTGGGGTGTCTTCTTTCTAAAATGGGGTCACATGTGAGGTGTTTGTACTGCCCTGGCAGTTGAGGGTCTCCGCAATCATTACACGTATGGCCAGCATTAGGAGTTTCTGCGATTCTCCTTATATTGAGCATACGGGTAATGGGATATTTTTTCCGTTCAGCCTCTGGGCTGAAAAAGAAAAAAAATGAAGCGGCACAGATTTCTTCATTCGCATCGATCAATGTGGATGAAAAAATCTCTGCCAAAATCAGTGACTGCGATGTGGTGGGCTGGCGCTAACTACCTAACACGTAGCTAGCTAACTGGCGGTGATAAGGGACCCTTATGCCCCCATTCACACGTCCGAAATTCTGTTACTGAACGGAGTTGCGGACCCATTCATTTCTATGGGGACAGGCTTTGTTCTGCTCGGATCCGAATTGCGGTTAGTGTAGTGTTTGGTGCAACTTTACAGAGTTACCTGGTCCTCTGGTGGTCGATCCCACTAAATGGGACCACCAGAGGGGACCAGGTAGCACACTATCAGACGCTGTTTACAAAACAGCGTCTGATATACCCTCTTTGATCTAATTTATTTTACATTTACAGCCTGCTAGCGATTGATCATCGCTGGCAGACTGTAATATAACTGCAGAGCCGAGGCTCTGCTGTGACTCTAGCGCCTGCGCACACGTTCACAGCAGATCTCGCCTCTCGCGAGATGGCGCACGGATGCGTCCAGGAGGAACAAACTTGGCGCCGCCTAGACGCATCCGTGCGTTCAGCAGTCGACAAGCAGTTAATACTATTCTAGGTTCTTAGCAGACCAATGAAATATAACGGTATCTGGTTTATTTATTTTTCTCTCTTGCTGTCTGAGTGTAAAATGTTACCATCATATTATATTTATCTTGTCCCTACAGACCTTGAAGTTGATCCTTACAATAACTGCTGCAGGTACTCCGGCTCTTCATCTCTATGTTCCTTGTACCAACAGAGAAGACCTTCTGATTTCTGCTTTGGATATATTCCACCAAATTTTGGTAAGCATAAGCAGCTTGAGGCTCCCTAGCTGTAATTTGATGTTTTTTAAACCTTTTTAAACAGTTAAACTCAATGATTAATGTTCTATTTTAGGCTTTCTATTTGGTGACCCCCACATCAGCACATTAGATGAAGTAAAATATACTTTTAATGGCTTGGGAGAGTTCATTTTGACCAATGTTAAAGATGAGAATGGCACGGTTATCTTCAGGCTTCAAGGACGTACTGCTAGGGCTGGCAATGACACGCAGGCAACCAACTTTGTGGGACTGGCCGCCATAATTCAAAGTGGGACAACGGTAAAGTTTTATATGTATCCACTTTTACTGTGTTGGCATTATATATGCTAAAAATCACAATGGCTGACTCATCCTACAACATTCTCTTCGCTGGTTTCTTCATACAGATTGAATGGATACTTCAGGGAAGCAATTCAACTATTGTGAAACTCAATGGCACTGAATTTACTTTACCAAGTAAGATAAATTTCCAAACAGGTGTTATTTGAAGAATGTTATTTAAATGTGCAACTTTTGCTTTTTTTTCACCAAATAATTTAAATAAAATAATACAAAGTTAGTACCAAAAAACCCAGAATGTTCATATTGTTAAGATCTTTCGACTTGAATGAAACATGATTCAAGATTTTAAATAGCTAGATTCAGGACAACCGATGCCTTGCTACACTATATCTTTAGAAGCTAGATTTAGCTAAAAGATATTGAAAACTATTTACAAGTGCCATAATGAATGTCCAAAGGCATATTTTACATTTTGTATGTAATTCCTGTTTTGTGTGGATATATCTGGTTAATATATTCTAATTTAACTCTTTCAAGACAACTCTACCTATGTAACCCAAATCACACTGGAGAAGACAGAAAAAGAGGAAATAAAAGCCTCATTCGATGGTGGGATATCAGTTACAGTTTCCGCTGATCAGGGAGCTCTGAGCTTTACCACAATGTTAGATATTTCCTACAAGAATAAAACAGAAGGCCTCCTGGGTAAGATCCAGTCTCCTCCCAGTTCTTCACTGCTATACTGTATTTATATGTTATCATTGATCTGCTATATACACTGCAGTTTATAGCTATAAATATAAGCAATAAAAAGAACTATGAATATTTTTGTGTAATAACTATGTGAACAAAAATTTTTACAGGGATCTTCAATGATGATAAGACAGATGATCTGATGGCAGCCAATGGGACCAAGCTAGAATTTAATGGTGTGAAACTTCCCAATGATTCCCTCATCTTTGAAATTGGAATGACATGTAAGTGGTTAGATCAATACATTTGGTATAGTATTCATAAAGAGGAGCTATCAGTTCTGATGTGAGCAAAGTCAATTCACCTGTTTTGGCGTTTTGTGAATTAGCTAGCGGATTCGCTGTTCCCTGGAATAGAATACCCTGAAGTTGCAAAAAGACTGTCCATTTGGCATACATTTGGGGAAATGATCAAAAAGTTTTTGCGTCTTTAATTATCAATTACTTTATTTCACAGGGAAAACTACGCTTTTGGACAGCATCTTCATCTACAATGAAACAATTGGGGAATCCTGGTACACCTACAACAATAACACATTTGTGCCAAAGTTTTATGATGAGCTTCTCTTGACCAGTAGCAGTGAAGACATCCAGAAAGCAAATCAAACATGTCAAGGAAATGATGAGTGTATTTTTGATATCCTGAGTACTGGAAATGATGCTTTAGGAAAAGCCACCCTTAACAGTCTCAGTGCAGCCATTGAACAAAGCAGCACAATGAGTAAGAAACATTCTTTACTATGTTTCATATGATGTCAGTAGGCTTATATACTGATTGTCCTTTATATTCTCACAGCTCAGCATAGCTGGGTGACATGTGGCATGAGATGATCAACTTTTAAAAAAATTGTGATATTGTGTCATGAGATTTCTATCTGATATGCGACTACTAATCAGCAATGCAATTAGTTCGCGTAATGCAGTCCATCAATACAGGCTTGCGTACTACGTTTCTGTACAGGTTTTTCATGAGACTGCTAGAGTTTACAATGAGACTTGACGATAATGGTTGGCAATGGCAGAACATTCACAATAGCCTTCTATATATGCAGGTAGAGTGCTCCAATATATATTCGCGATTGCGAAAATCGGCAATTAATGATGCGCATATTTTTGCGCAATACGTGCAACTGGGTGACATCACCGCACTATGTATGTATGGACAGCAGAACCTATTACACTACCTAACACTCTGCACTTTAACCCTTTCAGATACACTACAAATCAATGTAACCTACACTGACTATCTCCCCCTAACCATCTGAATTATATATCTAAGTTAACTGTCTAATTATACAGCAAAGCACAAAGCACAGCAATCACACTGCTGTCTCTCTCAGAACTCCATTACACTACAGAAAATAGCTGCTGGGGAGGTTCTTATATAGTAAGGGGTAGGCAACTTTCCTATTGGTTGCTAGGGATGTTGCTAAGCTCAGACAAAGACATTGCAGCCTTCTCATTGGCCCACAAGCAAGAGGAGGTTACTGATGACAAAACCAAGTAGAATATTGCAAAATTACGAATGTATGGCGCTATATTCTAAATATTCGTAAATTCTCTAAGTTGAAATATTCGCATGCGCAACGCTGATTCTTTACTCTGTTTCAGTTATGATTTCATTAATTTTAAACACGGAGTGATGGCCTTTGGTTACTCCTCATGGTCTGCAGCATAGCTGGAGATATGTGGCATGAGATGACCAGCTTTTGACATAATTCTTGTGATATTGTGTCATGAGATGTCTACATCTTATATGTGTCTACGTACAGCCACCAGTTAGTTGGTTCTGTGTATTGCAGTCCGATCGAGAGAAGTTTGCATGAAATAGTGTTTCTGGTAGTACGATCTTTTTATTGAATGAACGTAGAGTCGTGACAGCAAACTCACGCACTTAGGTAGGAGTGGCAGCAATTCCAAGAATGTTCAGCCATAGGCTATTCTAAGATGTTTTCTTAATTAAGTCAATTAACATACAAATGCTATCCTCTAGATGAACAAACTGACAACATAGTCCAAATCTATACTTCTAATTAACAAATGGTACATCTTTTCTCTACAGATAATTTTCCTCCAAATGTTACTGGACCCACCACTATCCACACCAAGCTTTTTGAGCCAATAACAGTGTATTACACAGCCACTGATGATAACAATGATACTGTGATCTTCTCTTTGGAGACAGACTCCGCTGAAATCAATATAACAGGTAAATGTATGTCAGGTAGTATTGATGGTTATATGGGTTCAGCTGTCTTTTCATTTAAAAGGATCCAGTTCAGCCTATTCATTTGCTATGATCACTGATATATAAAGCATATCCCTCTCATCTACTATAATATTAATAATCTATTTTCTTTGTAAATATGCTTTATTCTCTTCCTTCTTTACTTCTGTACAGCTACTGGGATGTTGTTATGGTACCCCACCAGTTCAGCACCAATTAACGTGACCGTAATTGCTAATGATTCCAAAGTCACCACTGCAGTGCTTCTAACTCTGGTGCTCTGCAACTGCACCAACAATGGCAGTTGTCTCTATGATAGTGTCACCAGTGTAGCAAATGAGACCACAACTTTCCGGGTAAGCTATCACATTCAATTATATCAATCATGTTTTACAAGAATGGAAAGCATATTTAATGATTTGTATAATTTACATATGTGGCTTTATCTATCTCACAATGCAGGTGGCTGGATGTAACTGTTCTGCCGCATGGACTGGGACATTCTGTGAAGAGAATTTTAATGCTTGTGCAGGAAACACATGTTTTAACAGCAGTAGTTGTGTAGATTACAAAGCACCTCAGGAAGGATTTGAGTGTGGTCCATGTCCTCCTTTTCTAACTGGAGATGGAATAACTTGCACAGGTCGGTAAAGGCTTCACCTTTCTTCTCCTCCATGCAGATTTTTTTAAGGATTTTAGAAAATATAATTCTGACTGTTCAGCTATCATCATTTAGTGAGGAAAATTAAACTTCCCCCTCCAATATTTATTGGGGACATGGGATCCCTCCAACAGGATTGCAATGCTTTAAAATGTCTTTAAAACATATGAAGTGTTATTAACTTTGTTAGGATGCATTAGCGTTCGTAATTCCATTATACTGCGCCATTATAACTGGGTTATAATGGAATATAACGAGAGTTTAGGACAGAATGCAAAACTGAACCCTTTGAGAGGCATTTTGTTTTTCTCCGTCCTAATACATGTCTATGGGCAGAAATAATGGTTAATGGTTCGGTTTTCTTCCATCAAGCATGATGGAAAAAAGAGTCCTGTCGACAGCGTCTAGTCGGTTTCTAAGGAGATAGCAAGAATAATTATCTGAAAAAATGTTAACCAGTTAGCTCCTTAGGACATAGCTGTACATCCAAATGAATAAAGTAGTTAAAGTGATTGGCCAGTGACTTGAATGGAGATGACCTGCAATACCAGACACATCCCAGGGGAACATGAGGCAATGTTTCAAAAAAAAAAAGACCTTTTATTTGAATCCGAGGGTCTAGCAAAAGCACCACTGAAAAGCATGGGATACAAGTGCAAGAGATAGGCCTATATTTATAGATACTTTATTTCCCCAAAATTAAAAAAAAAAAAAACCAAAAAAATCTGGAGATGTAATCTGAAATGTCATAGAGTAAGTTTTTTTTTTAGATCCATATTAAAGGGCTTTTCAATGAAGATAGTTTTGTTTTAATGAAAGGTGACAGGAAGTGTTAAAAATAAAAAATAAACCATACATATTGTACCAATTCCCTGCAGCTGCTGTTTCGATGTTGCTTCAGTCCTGTTACTCTCTGCTTCCTTCCTGACCCCATTTTATTACACAGGAACTTGGAAGGTCTGCTCAGTTAATTTGTTTCTTCTGAAAACCACTTAAAGGGGTGATGTCATTTTTGATATATCACAAAGATATACCATAAATGTCAGAACGTTATGGGTCCCAGCAGGACGCACATGCTTGGCCATCTTCCCTTCACAGCTATGGGAGTTAAACACTAGCTCAGATATTTCCAGCAGGCACATTGCGGTGAATGGAGCGATGGCTATGCTTGCACAGTGGACTCTTGTTTTATCTCTGCAGGACTTCCAGAAATAGCCGAGCATACTCGCTTGCATGTGCGATGCACTCTCCTTCACTTTGGGGGCCCCATTCTGGAGATAGGATGTGGTCACACAGGGGAAACTTCACTTATCTGACACTAATGGCATATCCTAGCTATATGCCATCAGTGTTTGAGATGATACAACACCTTTAAATCACACTGTCAGTTGTGGTTAGGAGTAGGACAGAACAACATGGTGTATTATTAGTACTGTATGTGATATGGAGACATTACCATGCCCATTGCTATAGTCATTTTTAAATGGCTGCTATAAAATAGAACCATGTCATGGGATATTCACTCTGTGTAATAATAGTGATGAGTTTTTATCCTTTTAGAGTCTTTAAATATAATTATTTTTTTCCAGATATCGATGAATGTTATCTCAACACATCAACTTGTGAGCAAATATGTAATAACTATGTGGGTGGATACAACTGCAGCTGCAATGAAGGCTATGAAGTGGATGAAAACAACAGCTCTCTGTGTGTCGGTAATGCACTGTGCTCCATTCTGTCTTTCCATTATACACTGATTTACATGTTTGCTAAAGGTAGTTTTCATAAAACAAGAGATAATTTTATATCACACTACTAAAATATGTCAAAATGTTGAATATGCTTAAAAAGGTTTTCCAAGAATTTTTTACAGATAACCTTTCCTCTGGATAGGTCATCAGTATGTGATCGGTGGCATTCTGACACCTGGGACCCCCACCAATCAGCTGTTTTGAGAAGGTATTGATACTTCTGTAATCACTGCTGCCTTCTCGCAGCTTACAGTGCTGTACATTGTATAGCAGTTGTACTCGGTATCTCGCTCAGCTCCATTCGAATGGGGCTTAGCTTCTCCTAGGCCACGTAATCAATGAACGTGTAGCCACTGGCCTAGGACAAGCAGAGAGAAGGCCCCGGCGCACACAGAAGTTTTGCTGTCTTCTCAAATAGCTGCTTGTGGCGGTCCTGGGTGTCCGACCCCCAGCAATCCCATACTGATGACCTATTCAGAGGATAGGGCATCAGTAAAAAATAATCTCAGAAAACCCTTTTAACTAAGAGAAACCTATAACATAGAGATGAGCAAATTTCTCAAAAATTCGATTCGGCCAGTTTGCCGGATATTTAAAAAAAAATTTGGTTCAATTTAAATTTATTTGTGGTGAATCACATTAAAAACGGCTACTTCCTGGCTGCAGAGAGCCTTTATAGTGGTGTAGAACACTGTGCCTTGCAGTAACACACATAGGGAGTCTGCTGTGGTGGTGAAACAATACTGTGAGTCACTATAACATGTAGATGACAGGCGTCACACTTAGAATCACTGCACACTTCACTTATTTGGGCAGTTACAGGGCCAAAACTGACCAAATAATTCAAGTGGGAACTCAGCCTTACAGATCAATGTTAGTGTTTACACCATTGGCAGCTGATTCCCCATAGATGTCTACAAAACCTGTTCTATTAAACGCTTATACATGTAGACCCCCCGACATAGTGGAGAGGGTGTTAGCAGTAAGTTTGTGTTGACTAAACTGATTATTTGGCCCTTCCTCTGATCCATCAGAACAATAACCCCCAAAAAACAGATCCTGTCTGTGGAGCATCCACCTTCACTTAGTCAGCATTTGGTCAGTAATCCATCAGTATTGCTAAAGCAAAAAAAAAAAAAACAGGAGTGGATCCAAAACCGAGATGACATGTGAATGGAATACTTGCATGTCTTCTGTGTTTTTTACCCACTCCTGCTTTTGGCTACCCAATCATAAGCCAATTCTAATGCAAAATAGGGACCATGTCATATAGGCCTTACAGCTGTTGCATAGACAGGATCAGTTGTGCGTCTCATTTTTTCTTTCCTCTGACAGATCAGAAGAAGGGTCAAATTAATGATGATGTCAGCCAGGCCGAAAGGCAAAATAGTGGCTCAGTCATGAAGTGGGGAGAGTGGAAACAGCGTGAAAAGTCCACAGAGTGGCCCTATGACATAGTGGTGAAGTGGAAACAGCATAAGGAGACCACAGAGTGGCCCAATGACAGAGTCTTAAGGTGGTAGCAGCATCAGGAGGAGACCACAGAGTGGCACAATGACAGTGTGGTGGAGGTAGCAGCATCAGCATCAGGAGGCCACAGAGTGGCATAATGACAGAGTGTAGAGGTGGCGACAGCAGCAGCAGCATAGAGTGGCACAATGACAGTGTGGAGGTTGCATCAGCAGCATGAGGAGGCCACAGAGTGGCACAATGAAAAAGTGTGAAGGTGGTGGCAGCAGGAGCATCAGGAGGAGGCCAGAGGGTGGCACAATGACAGAGTGTGGAGGTGGCGGCAGCAGCATCAGGAGGCCACAGAGTGGCACAATGACAGTGTTGAGGTTGCAGCAGCAGCATCAGGAGGCCACAGAGTGGGACAATGACAGAGTGTGGAGGTGGCGGCAGAAGCAGCATCAGGAGGAGGCCAGAGGGTGGCACAATGACAGTGTAGAGGTGCCAGCAGTATCAGGAGGCCACAGAGTGAAACAATGACAGAGTGTGGAGGTGGCGGGAGCAGCAGCATCAGGATGAGGCCAGATGGTGGCACAATGAGAGTGTGGAGGTGGCAGAAGCATCAGGAGGCCACAGAGTGGCAAGGTGACATAGTGTGGAGGTGGCAGCAGCATAAAGAGACCACAGAGTGGCAAGGTGACATAGTGTGGAGGTGGCAGCAGCATCAGGAGACCATAGAGTGGCAAGGTGACATAGTGTGGAGGTGGCAGGAGCATCAGGAGACCACCTAGTGAACCGGTGACAGAGTGGGGAGGTGGGTAGCAATACCAGTACCAGCTGAAGATGGTGTGTGATAGAAGGAACACTTGGCATCAGATGTGTGTCATCAGATGGGTGCCAGCATCAGAACAGTAGTCGGTCTCTTTTGTTAAGGTATTGGTGTGGCACCACGGATTATCTAGTCTGATGCATCAGGCATTGGTGGGTGGAAATCCTGGCTGATCCACGCATGCTTCATCTTGACAAAGGTCAGTCTCTCCACATTTTGGGTGGACAAATGAGTTCTTCTTGGGGTAACTATGGCCCAGCCACACTAAACACCCGCTCTGATGCCACACTAGTGGCCGGGCAGGAAAGCTTTTCCAGGACAAACAGCGGATCTTCAATGTGGGGTGGCAGGGTGCTGTCAAAGTATGCCACCACCTGCTGGTTCAGATCCTGCTCCAGGTCTAGCTGCTGCTGCTGCTGGTGAGTAGTTTCTTCACCAGGCGGGTGAAGAAAGCTGCTCATCAGCAACTCTAGACTCAAGTTGCTGATGGAGCTGGAACTGCTCCTACCCCCACCCTGCCACAGCAGCCATGGCAGAAGTAGCGTGACTGCAGAGAGCCCCCTGGGTCTGACCTGCGAGAGGATGGACGATGGCGCAGATAAGCAGCAGCCAACTGACTATATAGGATGTCTTCATTAGTAATTCAGTTTGTCCTCCCTCTCAGCGGATGTAGTGAGGGTCCAACAAGGTGGAGAGCCAGAAGTCATCCTTCTGCCGAATGGTGACAATTCAGCTGTCACTACGCAAGAATGTGAGCATGCATCGGGACATTTGTGCAAGTGACTTGGAGGGACTCCCTGCCTCCATCTCCACTGCATACTACCACAGTGTGTCTGGGTCCTCTTCCTCGTCTTCATCATCACCCTGTAGCTTCTCTGGCTGCTCCTGTTCCTTATTTTTTCATCATATACACATCACAAAAGGCTTTAGAACATATAACTGTACTGCTGAATGGCAAATAGGCCCTTATTTTTCCACTTATACATGCCAAAAGGTCTTTAGAACATATAACTGCACCGCTGAATGGCAAATAATATATATTTTTGCCACTAATACACGCCAAAAGAGGCTTTAGAACATATAACTGCACCGCTGAATGGCAAATAGGCCCTTACTTTTCTACTTATACACGCCAAAGGGCTTTAGAACATATAACTGCGTCGCTGAACAGCAAATAATATATTTTTTGCCACAAATTCACATAAAAAGGGCTTTAGAACATATAACTGCACTGCTGAATGGCAAATAATATATATTTTGTGCCACTTATACACGCCACAAAGGCTTTAGAACATATAACTGCACTGCTGAACAGCAAATAATATTTTTTTTATTGCCACGAATACACGCTAAAAGGGCTTTAGAACATATAACTGCACCGCTGAACGGCAAATAATATATATTTTTGTGCCACTAATATATCCAGAAAAGGGTTGTAATTTTCTTACTTCGCCACACATATAATAAGCCCTTTTTCCCCTCTAATACAAGCCAAAAAATGCTTTAGAACATATAACTGCACCGCACAAGGGCAAATAAGACATAGAAATATTTCCTTGTAATAAAAGCTGTTTCAAACAGCACTTGCACACCAATAACAAGAACTGTTTGCTGGAATTACAGAGCTGTATATTGGCAATTTGGATCCCCAGTCAGTGCAGCAAGGTGTAATAGGATTGTTCCTATTACCCAGGCTGTAAACTCCCCTACTGAACCCTGTTCTGCTTCAATACTGTGAAGTGATTCCCCTATCCTTTCCCTAAACTTTTTACAGTAAAATAAAAGTTTTAAAGTCTTTTCTACCACTGTCCCTAGCGCCTGCTGATGTCTCTCCCTGCACTAAGTACACTGGAAAATGGCTAAATTCAAGATGGCTGAGGCTATTTACAGGGCTGTGACATCACAGGGCTGGCTGGCTGCTGATTGTCTGCATGCATGGCATTGTGGGTGATCCCTCCCTCCCAGAGTTACTTGTTCCATGTCCTAACATGTGCAGCAGCCATTTTAGGAAAAAATGCGATTCGTTACCACGAGCGCGAGGAATTGTATTCGGAGCGAATAGAATTTTTCTGAAATTTGGATTGAATTCCACTTCGTCAACTTCGATTCGCTTATCTCTACTATAAAACTATTGTTTTCTCTGCTTTTCCACAGACATTGATGAGTGCACCAATGGTAGCTACCAATGTGTTGCCAACAGCGACTGTAAAAACATTCCTGGAAATTATACCTGTCAATGTTCATCTGGATACGAAGGAGATCCATTAATATTCTGTGTTGGTAAGGCTTACTGAAAAATGCTAAAAGTTGTTTAAACATATATACTGCACTTCATAAATTCCATCAATCTGTAATATTTGTAATCTTTCTACCAACATTAGCCAAGGTCAGGTCTGCTCAAGATGTCAAGGCTGTAGGCCTAATATTTTTGTTATCACATTTACGTACATGCATTGCCTAGGCTGTCTTACTCTTTACATGGACGTGCCATACATTGACCGCAGTGAATTACCATATTTTTGCTTTATAAGACGCACCTGATCATAAGACGCACCTAGGTTTTTGAGGAGGAAAATATGAAAAAAATATTTTGAACCAAAAGGTGTGCTTTTGGTAGGTTTTGAACTGATGGTGGTCTGTGGATGACACTATTATGGGAGATCTGTGTATGCACTGTTATGAGGTATCTGTAGATGACGCAGTGTTATGGGGATCTGTGGATGATGCAGTATTATGGAGGATCTGTGGGTGACACACTGTTATGGGGAATCTGTGGATGAGACTGTTATGGGGCTCTGTGGAGGATGCACTGTTATGGGGGATCTGTGGATGACGCACTGTTATGGGGGTATCTGTGGATGACACACTGTTATGGGGGATCTGTGGATGACACTGCTAGTGGGATCTTTGGATGACACTGTTAGGGGAGCATCTGTGGATGAAACTGTTATGAGGGATATGTGGATGAAATTGTTATGGGGAACTGTTGATGATACTGTTATTGGGATATCTGTGGATGACACTGTTATGGGGGGATCTGTTGATGACACATATATAACATCTTACGCTATATACAGTATGTGTCATCCACAGATCCACCCCATAAGTGTCCCTGTGTAAATAGTGACTCCAATACCCTGGGCATGCGCACAGCAATGTTCATATGTAAAGTGTAGTCATCATGTAATCTTAATTAAAGAAGCGCAATCCTCTGCAGTAGTACTTGCTTTCAAACTACCATAGTAGACAGGCCAGCCGGCAGCATAGCGTCACTCGCTATGTCACGTGCCTCCTCCTCCTGCTTCATTAATGAAGTGGGAGGAGCAGGCGGGTGACAGAGCGAGCTAACGTTACGCTGCCGGCCGGCGTGCCTGCTACGTAGTTTGATAGTAAGTACTACTGCAGAGGATTGCGCTACTTGATGAGGATTTCATGATGACTACACTTTACATATGAATATTGTGGTGCGAGGCCCGGTGTAAGAGAGTACAGTGACTGCACTGGGCCCAGCCGGGAGTTGCCAGCCTCCAGCCCCTCCTCTCTCCCCACTGATACATCGCAGGCCTCGCTGTGCAGCATACAGGCCGGCGAAGTATCAGTGTCAGCAAAGTAAAAATGTCAGAGTTCGCTATATAAGATGCACTGCCATTTCCCCCACTTTTGTGGGAAAAAAGTGTGTCATATTAAGTGAAAAATACGGTAGTATTGAATATTTGATAAAATCCACTAATTTAATGCCTATATTTCTCACAGATATTAATGAATGTGCCACTAACACGTACTTCTGTCCCAATGAATCAATCTGTGTGAATACCAATGGATCCTATACATGTCAGTGTCTGAAAGGATATGGTGGAGAAAACTGTTCAGGTAAGAGTTAATTAGACAAATACAGAAAGCCGGCACTTCATTGGCATTCCCGGTATATATTTTCATCAAATGAGCACTCTAGTCACATGTCTATATACTATAGTATATGGATTGTTACTCTATCAGAATATCCCAAGCCCTATGCCAGTTGTGTCCCTTCTTAAGGGAGTTATGCCATGATAAATGTAAAACAGGAGAGTCAGACATCATATAGTACATGTCAATCTCTTTCTAACAAAGCTAGAACCAGCCCTGTACCTCACATGGATCCAGAGAGCTCCACAGACACTGCTCCAATTGCTCTGCTAAATTATCTTCCAGACTGGTCGTAGATCTGGCTGGTGGAAGCTGAAGGATGGGACAGCATATCAGTCCATCTCAGTGAGGTAGACAGAGAAGTGAGGAACGTACAAACTGCATGTGGTGCTATACACATGACTCAGTGGCGATACAAACATTTTAAATACGTGCAATTGCAAAAGTATTCTGATCCAGGTGATGGTTTATAAAATGTAGAATATTTTCCTGGGACAGCCCTTTTAACTTCCCTCTTGAACCCTGATAGTATGATCTCGTTAGTATGTTTGGGTAGTAACAATTACCAGGCTGTGACAACATCTTGTATATTTTCTAAGGGTGGTTGTCAGAATCCGCTACAGCTATTATGGTGTTTACTCACCAGGTTTTTCTGTTCCCCACTGCAGATATAGATGAATGCCTGGATAATACCACTTGTCCTTTGCATTCACACTGTACCAACATGCCTGGCTCATACCTATGTGAGTGTCACCAAGGGTATGGTGGTGACAACTGCACAGACATTGATGAGTGTTCAACAACAAACAACTGCAGTTTTTGGGCGGACTGTCACAACACTGAAGGCTCCTACGACTGTACCTGCAGGAACGGTTACTCTGGTAATGGGACGGATTGTGTGGGTGAGTTACTTCACATAACAGAGACCTACGATCGCACATATCTGCATTTGTAGATTTACAGCTGGGTGGGCAAATTGTGCTAACCTTCTTCACACTGATTCCATGTATCATGCTTCCTCCAGCTTCTTGAATGTGTCTACCATATGTCACAGCAATTTCATGTTCTTCATACAATTTGCAGATATCGATGAATGTCTTGTAAATGCCTCCATTTGTGGAGTAAATGGAACCTGTAACAACACAATTGGGAGCTATGAATGTTCTTGCCAAACTGGATTTGACACTTGTGAATGGAACGTGTCTGGGTAAGTAATGGTTAAACCGAGCATCATATCAATACAGCGTGTCTCTGTATCTCTCAATAAATCCATCTCTTCTTACTCCAGTGCATTTTCAACTAAGACCAGCGTATGAAACTCCAGTTTTTGTACATTTCCCCTTTGTGTTTTTATATTTGCAAAGTGTCTGCCCGCCACATAAAAAACATTCTAATTTGCCATGGACAATAAATCACATTTAAAACTATAGGACCGCACTTACTACTACTCTTAATACTACTATTAATGCTACTACTACTTTACAGTTACTACTACTGCTAGTACTATAACTACTACAGTTACTATTACTTCTACTACTGTTATCACTACAACTACAGTAGTACTACTAGAGTTACTACTGCTATTCCTACTATACAACTACTAGTACTGCTGCTACTATTACTACTACTACAGCTGCTATTAATACTACAACTATTACTACTACTATACAACTACTATTGTTATTACTACCATAACTGCTACAACTACTTTTACTACTACTACCACTACTACAAAGATTACTACTACAACTATTACTACTATTACTACTACTGTTACAACTATTACTACTTAAATTATGACTAATATTATTATTAGTACTACTACTACAACTATTTAAACCATTACCACTACTACTATTACTATTGCTATTGCTACTAATACTGTAGAACATTACCACTATAATTAATGATGAGCTGTGGTGGGGTCGCATAGAATTTCCAGAAACCAAATCCAGAACTCCAGTGACTTCAAGCTTCTTCTTCATAGTGAAAATTAAAAATAGTGTGAACACTGATCCAACAGTAGCATAATTTCGCTATGATTAAAGATTTGGAAGAAAATTTATGGTACTATTGAATGACTGTTCAGACTCTTTTACATTTTTCTACAATAACGAAGAGGTGTTACTTAAAGTCACCGTAGGACTGGAGTAGTTTTCCTGAATTTGCTGCTGATCCTAGGCATGTCCCTGCACAAGCGCAACTTGACTTCAAAAAGGCATTTGATTTTTACAAGTCCTGTGCCACACGGTATGAGTGGTGGGCACTGGCAGTGGGCACACAACAGTCAGTGGAAGTGGGCCTAACACACACCGGCAGGCAACTAACCTTAGATTAAAGGGTAAAAATTAAACGCCTTTTTTATGCACTTTAATCTAATTTCAGTTGCCTGCCTGTTGCCAGTGTGTGTCAGGTCCACTTCCACTGACTGTAGTGTGCCCACTGCCAGTCCCCACCACTCATACCGTGTGGCACAGGACTTTGCATAAAAAAGGCATTTAATGTTTACACTTTAATCTAATTTCAGTTGCTTGCCTGCTGCCAGTGTGTGTCAGGCCCACTTCCACTGACTGTAGTGTGCCCACTGCCAGTGCCCACCACTCATACCGGGTGGCATAGTAGCTTGCCGATAAATAAGGCATTTAATCTTTACCCTTTAATCTAAGGTTAGTTGCCTGCCAGTGTGTGTTAGGCCCACTTCCACTGACTGTAGTGTGCCCACTGCCAGTGCTGATAGGGGACGTAACAGGGATTAAACTTATAAGAATAGTACTAAGTAACACACCACTCATATAGGGTTGCACAGTAAATTGCATGGCGCACGCGCAGTGCTCCAAATTGGAAGTAAGAAACCGACCAAGCTTCTTTTTCCATCTCCCGGTTCCTAAAATCTATTTGATATACGTCCCCTGATATATAGGGTGGCACAGTACATTGCGTGAGGAAGAGACCTTCAATGACGTCAATGAGGACAAGGAACAGGACATGGCTAGCTTGGTATCCAACCTTGTGCAAATGGGGAGTTTGCGGTTGTGCAAATGGACTGTTTGCGATTGTTTGCAGGGCGTTAAACGGGGAGTTTGGTCTGTTACAGTTAGGTCTGTCACTGTGAAGCGGGCGTAACCCTTACACTACCTGATTGATACAACATCATACCTGATCGTATACTGTACACACACTGGATGTTTTAAAGCACGTTATTCCAAACAATTTAGGAATGTTAGGTGATTTATGCCCTTTATGGATTAAAACCCGACTCTCAGTCCACTACGTAATTTTCGATGGGAGTTTTGCCATGGATTCCCCTCCCGCATGCCACAGTCCAGGTGTTGGTCCCTTGAAACAACTTTTCCATCACTACTGTGGCCAGAAAGAGTCCCTGTGGGTTTTAAAATTCGCCTGCCTATTGAAGTCTATGGCGGTTTGCCCGATTCGCCCGTTCGCGGACATTTTCGGAGGTTCGCATTCGCCGTTTGCGAACGGAAAATTTTATGTTCGCGACATCACTACTGATAAGGCTAATGCTAATTAACCTTGATAGTTTTGTGCACTTAGACAAGGCACTGATTATAGATTGCTCACAAATCAATAAATGTTCTCCGATCACTGTCTGACTTATAATTGTGCGTCTTACAATTATACAGCAATGAAAGGAACAATGGGGGTCATTTTTGACCAAATATAAACCACTTTTTGGGGAATATTTGGCGCCGATTTTGTCGCAAAGGTGATTTGCAGCAAAATCTGTGACTTCTTCTCTTTCCACGTCACTTACGCCAGTTCTAAAAAGTTGTGTGGGGTGGGCAGGGACATGGGTGGGCCGGTAGGCCCATCTCATTCATCATTGTCTAAGCTAGTTTTTAGAGTAGAAAGTGATCTAAGGGAGCTGGCGTAGATTTAAGGCTGTTGTATGTCAGCTGGGAATGCGCCTAAATTATGTAGAGGGCAGCACCTCATCAAGTGCTAGTGCAAGGGGATTAAAACACGGGTCTTAATAAATGACCCCAAATGTTTTCATATCAGCCAGAAGTAGCAGTAAACCTGATACAGTAGATCTGTACATCTGCTCAGCACATACCTCTTGCTTTTTTAGCTGCTATTCACCATGTCTGTATTACAACAGTAATGTTGATGGTAATTTGACTTTCTTGCACTATATATGTCTTTTTTTTTCAGATATTGTAGAATGTGACCACCCAGAGTACTGCACAGGATCAGGAAGAGAGTGTATGAATACAATAGGCAGCTTTTATTGCACTTGCCAAGCAGGTTATAATGAAGTCAATGGCAGCTGTATTGGTAAGAACATCTGTTTGTATGTAAAAGATCCACAGAGACCATAATACTGCATAGTTAGATCCTATACAAATGGAGTCTAACTGAAATGAATGTAATGAACACTAATGCATTTTATGCCTGCAAAAATTATCTGCCAAGAGTGTATGTGTATGGAGCGACCGCTCATCAGATGCTTTAGGCTCTGTTCACATCTCCCAGGGATTACTTTGAAGTTTCTTTCTGGTGACATGTGTGGTTTGACATGATCATTATATTGCACTGTAACATCATTTGTAATGGTTGTCAGTAGCGTTGAGATAAAACATACAGCATGTCAAATTACAGAGAAATCTGGATTTTTAGCCGCAGGTCGCAAGTTACGTATATGTTACCAAGCCATCACAGACCACAATGCAAGCCGCGTGAGACTGTGGCTTGCCTATAACCATTCTGTGATTTAGCTGTAATATAGTCGTGTGACAGATAGATGTAGACAGGTCGCACAAATGTTTTTGCTTGTGCCGCTTTTCTGAGACTTGCTATCCTGCTTCAAATATGCCAAGTAGCCCCATCCTAAACAACAAAAGTGGCTCAGCATGCAGCGCTATTCTTGATGTCAAAATGGAGGTAACCTCGGTGTCCCCATTATAACCAATAGTGCCCGTCAGACATTAAACTTTGGATCTGTTGTATGCCACATCTGATATGTCACATAGCATTATTGTTTTTTCTCTGTGTAAGCAGAACCTCAAATAGAATATTTTAGGATGTTCAACCAAAAGCTTAAAGAAAGACTTAAAGGGTTGTGCAGGAGTTTTATATGGAAGACCTATCCTCAGAATAGATCACCAAAATCAGATCAGAAGGGTCTGACACCCAGGACTCCCACTAATCAGGTGTTTGAAGAGGAGGTGGCATTCTATGTGAGCACAACTTCCTCTTCATTACACTGCCCGTCATTTCAGAAGCTAGTGTAATTACAATAGGTAGGTAAAAAGAAAGAGGTAGCAGCACTCCAAAAGAAGACAGCAGGTGCAAATCCTGTTGCCCCTGGATGTGGACCAATAATTGTAGAAAGAAGGTAAGGCAGCACTCCGTTCAAGTGTAAAAAATGGATACCTTTATTCACCTCTTGCAACGTTTCATTCGCTCATTGTGATCTTTCTCAAGCAGTGATTACAAGTGCACAGGAAGTTTATATAACAAGTATACAAGTGAAGCTCATAAATCAATCAAGATATCTAATTTATCCTTCTAATTTAGATCAGCATATAAAGGAACGCTATCCTACAATCAAACATCTATATCTCAAAAGTACGGATGGCACAAAGTTCCATTAAAATAAGTAGTTTATTGATAATATTATTAAAAACATACACTACAATTCATTATATATGGGAAACCATTCATAAAAGCGCCACAAAAAATCCTGCAAATAGGTTGCACCCAGGGTGAATACACCTAGTGTAGCTACTCCACGTTAATCCTAACTATGTCCTAAATCGGATCGTCCTCCTACTTTCTATAGTACAGCCCTTTAAACATTAGTATAAGACAAGTCACAGGTATGGCACCAACAGGCATCAACATACATAAACTGCTGTATCCTTGTCTAAAGTAAATGACCCTGGCTGACCCATATAGCATAAATAGCATAAATAAATAGATAGAGATAGCATACCCTTGAAAAGTGCTCCTGTGCAGGAATGGCGCCCCCTCTACGCGCGTTTCGCGTGTTTGCTTCGTCAGGAGGATATCTAATTTGTAAACAGACTCATAATAAAAAAGTGCATACAAAAATACACAATAATACAAAAGTGTACTAGTGATAAAAGGCAATACACAGTGCGGTTTGTGTCAGAATATACCAATACATTTAATAAAAACATAAAATTCATATATTGACATGTGTATGTGTGTCAGAAATAGTGACGTCACTATCACCCATTATTATGAGTCTGTTTACAAATTAGATATCTTGATTGATTTATGAGCTTCACTTGTATACTTGTTATATAAACTTCATGTGCACTTGTAATCACTGCTTGAGAAAGATCGCAATGAGCAATTGAAATGTTGCAAGAGGTGAATAAAGGGATCCATTTTTTACACTTGAACGGAGTGCTGCCTTACCTTCTTTCTAGTGTAATTACAAGTTATTGCTCCATTCACTTGAATAGAGCGAGTACTTGTACTGTAATTAAACTATGTAACAAAATTCTCTAATGGACCCGTGCCCGTGCCCATGATGAAGCCATTTTGTTGGTGAAACATGTTGGGGGGTAGTTAGTAGTTTTTAGATGTCTGCATCCAGTATAGCATAGCTAAAATCCTCAGTGGATATGCAACCAGTGTATGGTGTTGCATTATCCTTAAGGGATTCTAATTGCCAGTGAAGTAACTGGTGATCTCTGCACAGTTTCACTTTAGCATTTCACAGACATGGTGTTTGTGTAGCATTGAGGGGATAGTGCATGTCCCCCGCAGGCTACCATCTGTATAGTGCATGATTTCAAATAGCATACGCACGGGATGCAGCTAATTTAAACTTTTTTGTTGGCTCACAAAAGTTCTTTTAAATCAGCACTAATAAAACTTACATTTTATATACACTTTATATCGGGGTCAAGTTTGGGAAATTAGCCTTTTTTGGCTTTTAGTGCTATTAGTAATTACACTATGGCACCGCTACAAGAGAGATAACTTGTAGTACAATGAAGAAGAAGCAGTGTTCGCATGCAGCACTGCCTCCTCTTCAAACCGATGATCAGCGGGGGTCCCAGGTGTCGGATCCCCACCAATATGATATTGATGATCCATCTTGAGGATAGGTCATCAATATAAAACCCCTATACAACCCCTTTAAAGTGGATGTGCCAACTTTTGAAGTTCTCCCCTATCCATAGGTTTAATATGTTTAACATTTAATGTGACATTACCATTAACCACACAGAAATATCGATAGGTAAGCAATGTAATTACAGCCATGTTTTCATTTGATTTATTTTGTCAGATATTAACGAGTGCAGTGATCCTGGGATGAATAATTGCTCAGTTAACGCAATCTGCACTAATGTAGCCGGATCTTTTGTGTGCGCGTGTATGGTAAACTACACAGGAGACGGAGTCAACTGTACAGGTTAGCGAAAATTTCCGCTTATCTTTAATTGAGGTTAATAACTTCAATGATATTAATCAAATAAGGTTAAAAAATATATTAATTGTATGTATATTTTATATAAAACAAATTCCCTAATAATCCTTAACTGAAAAGTTCAGCACCATAGGTTTACAAAATGCTGTGAGAATGTAATGACTTTTTCATCTAATTTATCTATGTATTTTTTATAGTGGATGAGTGCTTGTTAAATACAACCTATTGTGAACATAAGTGCACCAGTTTCCCAGGGGGACACAATTGCAGTTGCAACGACGGCTACAAAGTGAATGCACAGAACAGCTCTAAGTGTGATGGTACAGTCTATATTTTTATACATGGATATATTAATTATTAGCTTTTGACATGCAAATTAACAAACAGCATATAAGACTTATGAAACAGTTAATGTTTTATACATTTCTTGATAAGTAGACATGTATTAAAATAGTTTATTATATTTACAGATACTTATGAATGTTCAGTTACTTCTCTCTGTTCTGAAAATCCTACACTTGCTAATATAATACAGTGCATTACATGTGTGATTGTAAGCCTTGGTATGAAGAAAGTGACAACTTGCATTGATAAGACAATGGCTGGCATACTTTAAAGACAAAACTAAACAAAACTAACAAATATGTACATTGATATAAAAAGTATTACAATATAATGGGCTATAAAATAACGTGACCTTTTAACTGGGCTAAAGTCATGCTGTGTCAAATAAAGTAAATTTGCTAAATATAGTTTTCTAGCAGAACCACAAGATCAAGTGTATAAAACCACAGTAAAGGAATGTATTATGTTGTGAATTATTTTGTATCACTGCATTCAAATATCATGTTTTCTGATGTTTGTTTTACATCTTTTAGATATCAATGAGTGTGAAAATGTAACAAGTCCATGTACTGCAAATGCTAGTTGCACTAATTTACCTGGGAACTACTCCTGCCAGTGTCTGCCTGGATTTGAAAGTGATGGCAACCACGAGTGTATTGGTAAGTCAAGTATGATCCCCTTTAGATAGTTCTTCATATATCTAAACATATGTTGCATAAGGCATACCAATGTTGTTACAATTTTATTTTCTAGCTATAAAAACTACAACTGAATTCCCAACGACAACTCCTAGTGGCAATGAAACAGCAACAACATCATTAAATGACTCCACATTTAAGACTATGACCACTACATCCGTGGGATCTACCAAAACAAGTGGCGTCACCCCTGGTACAAATGCAACAATTCCAACTACAAGTCCAACAATACCTGACAATCAAACCACAATCACCTCTCCAAATACTAACACCACCCTTGTAACTTCAGGAGTAAATGTAACAATTCAGAGTACAATTCCAACAGTTTCAGACAATGAAACCTCCATTACCACTATCACTCCTGTCACAAACACAAGCACTGACACTCCACTGACAAATGCAACCGTTTCAACTACAAGTCCAACGATACCTGACAATCAAACCACCATCACCTCTCCAAATACTAACACCACCTTTGTAACTTCAGGAGTAAATGTAACAATTCAGAGTACAAGTCCAACAGTTTCAGACAATGAAACCTCAATTACCACTATCACTCCTGTCACAAACGCAAGCACTGACACTCCACTGACAAATGCAACCGTTTCAACTACAAGTCCAACGATACCTGACAATCAAACCACCATCACCTCTCCAAATACTAATGCCACCCTTGTAACTTCAGGAGTAAATGTAACAATTCAGAGTACAAGTCCAACAGTCTCAGACAATGAAACCTCTATTACCACTATCGCTCTAGTCACAAATGCAAGCACTGACAATCCACTGACAAATGCAACAGTTCCAACCACAATTCCAATGATACCCAACAATCAGACAACCATCACCACTCCAATTACTAACACCACCCTTGTAACTTCAGCAGTAAATGTAACAATTCAGAGTACAAGCCCAACAGTTTCAGACAATGAAACCTCCATTACCACTATCAGTCTTGTCACAAACGCAAGCACTGACACTCCACTGACGAATGCAACCGTTTCAACTACAAGTCCAACGATACCTGACAATCAAACCACCATCACCTCTCCAAATACTAACACCACCCTTGTAACTTCAGGAGTAAATGTAACAATTCAGAGTACAAGTCCAACAGTCTCAGACAATGAAACCTCTATTACCACTATCGCTCAAGTCACAAATGCAAGCACTGACAATCCACTGTCAAATGCAACAGTTCCAACCACAAGTCCAACGATACCTGACAATCAAACCACCATCACCTCTCCAAATACTAACACCACCTTTGTAACTTCAGGAGTAAATGTAACAATTCAGAGTACAAGTCCAACAGTTTCAGACAATGAAACCTCAATTACCACTATCACTCCTGTCACAAATGCAAGCACTGACAATCCACTGACAAATGCAACAGTTCCAACCACAATTCCAATGATACCCAACAATCAGACAACCATCACCACTCCAATTACTAACACCACCCTTGTAACTTCAGCAGTAAATGTAACAATTCAGAGTACAAGCCCAACAGTTTCAGACAATGAAACCTCCATTACCACTATCAGTCTTGTCACAAACGCAAGCACTGACACTCCACTGACAAATGCAACCGTTTCAACTACAAGTCCAACGATACCTGACAATCAAACCACCATCACCTCTCCAAATACTAACACCACCCTTGTAACTTCAGGAGTAAATGTAACAATTCAGAGTACAAGTCCAACAGTCTCAGACAATGAAACCTCCATTACCACTATCGCTCAAGTCACAAATGCAAGCACTGACAATCCACTGTCAAATGCAACAGTTCCAACCACAAGTCCAACGATACCTGACAATCAAACCACCATCACCTCTCCAATTACTAACACCACCCTTGTAACGTCAGGAGTAAATATAACAGTACCGAGTACAGGTCCAACAGTTTCAGACAATGAAACCTCCATTACCACTATCGCTCCTGTCACAAACGCAAGCACTGACACTCCACTGACAAATGCAACAGTATCAACTACAGGTCAAACAAAACCTGCCAATCAGACCACCATCACCACTCCAATTACTAACACCACCCTTGTAACTTCAGCAGTAAATGTAACTATTCAGAGTACAAGTCCAACAGTTTCAGACAATGAAACCTCAATTACCACTATCGCTCCTGTCACAAACGCAAGCACTGACACTCCACTGACGAATGCAACAGTTCCAACTACAAGTACAACAATACCTGCCAATCAGAGCACCATCACCTCCCCAATTACTAACACCACCCTTGTAACTTCAGGAGTAAATGTAACAATTCAGAGTACAAGTCCAACAGTTTCAGACAATGAAACCTCCATTACCACTATCGCTCCTGTCACAAACGCAAGCACTGACACTCCAATGACAAATGCAACAGTTCCAACTACAAGTCCAACAATACCTGCCAATCAGAGCACCATCACCTCCCCAATTAATAACACCACCCTTGTAACTTCAGGAGTAAATGTAACAATTGAGAGTACAAGTCCAACAGTTTCAGACACCAAAACCTCAATTTCCACCATTGTTCCTGCCACATATATAAGTACTGTCAGTCCATTGACAAAGGCAACAGTTACAACTACAAGTCCAACTATACCTGACAATCAGACAAACATTACCACTTCTGTTCCCATCACAAATACAAGCACTGCCACTCCTGGTACAAATATCACAATCTTCACAAAAAGTCCTACTGTGAGTACAACAGTTGCTTCTGTTATATCAACTACAATATCATCAACTGTAACAACTACAAGGTTGACAACCACCCCTACAGTTTCATTGAGTACAAGTTTGACATCATCTACACCATCAAGCACCACTGGAATTTTCACTCCTGGTAAGTCCGTAGCAACACAATGTAATGGAGGAATTGGTGTATGTTTATGCAATATCTATTTTGAACGTCAATTTCATATCTCCAACCAGTAAGTTGAAAGGATTGTCCCACAATCAAATATTGCATGTAACATTTAATTTGGAATTGTTTTTAAAAATGCTTGTGTACAGCATATGTATGTTACATATGTACAAAATGTCAGCCTAAGATGTCCAGTGCTGATGAGAAGTAGCTTCTTCTGTTGCACTTATTCTTACCGGCTGCCCTGTACATTAGCAGTAACCATCTTCCTGCCCATCTTCAAAGGGATAAAAGTTGTAAGACTGAGCTACTGAGCATGTGTGGCAGGGGCACTCTGCAGCCTAAGTACACAGGGTTCAAAGTTGTGAGACTCAGCTGCTGAGCATGTGTGACCATCGGCACTGGACACATTAGATGGACTTTTAAGACATAATGATCGAACGCCAGAGCTGCCATGTCAAGTATGTTACAGTAATATCTAGAACTAGGAGTATTTTATTTTAACCCCTTAGTGACGAGCCTCTTTTGTGCCTTTATTGAATCAGATAGTTTTTATTGAAAAGTTTTTCTGACATTTTATCACAAAACAAACAAAAGCAATGCCTCCCCCCCGCCCTCTCCCACCCCATAGCCATTATATCCCAAAGTCCAACAGACAGTTTCCTTGGTCCACCGACGACATTTCTTGTCTTATACATTTCTAGCGTGTGTAGGAACCAATTAAATAAGCAAGGATACAGTGCTGGTGGCATAGCAGAGTTCGTAGCAGTCCATGCAATATTATATAAAACATTCAATCATCCAGCATCCGACCATCTTATGACTCCAAACTGGTATCCGGCAGTAAGATCAAATTCAGAGACATATAGCAATTACATTATACCAGCATACACATATAATTTCGACAATACAAAATAAAAAAAAAAAAAAAAACACAATCGGTCTCCTCACGTTCCATTCAGAGCTATATATAATCCATGGGAACCATATTCTAGAGAATTTCTGTAAAGTATTCCGCTTCTGGTACACAAAATGCTCTAACAGTATTAACGTGCGTACTCTAGCCACTAATTCCTTACAGTGTGGGGGTTCCCTATCGATCCAATGGTATGCTTTGACTTTTCTGGCCTGATACAACACCTGTAAGGATACGGTGGTTTGCGCTCCAGCCTGGATCCATGCCCTGTGTAACCATGACAACGATAGCTGTTTGCCTCCCAGGCTGGAAGCAGTGGCCGCTGGGCCGTCTAAGGTGGCTCCGCCCATCCACACTTGGTCAATAAATAGGAGCCAGGTGCTGCACAGGGTGTTCCACTAATGGAGTGCGCACCCTGCCTGCTCCATTCACCACGAGGACGCAAGCTTCTAACTACCTGCAACTCTGAACCTCCAGGAGAAACCCTCACCTACCTCATCCAGCTCCACCACTCGCAGGATCCCTGCATGACTTCTAACAGCAAGTATCAGCCTGTCATTTTGTTCACTGACATTGCTCACTGAAAGGAAGGGACACGCGCTGGTGACTATTAGTACTGCAGGCCTGGGATTTCTGAACATTGCTTAGAGCTGTTAATCATGAACTTTAATCTGTACTCTGATTCCTAAAACAAACTTTCCTCACTATTAGTTTTACACTCTATCTTTAGTACGCGGTACATGATTTTGTTACCCCATACTCTCCGCTTAAGACTGAGAGAGCCGCCTGGGGTACACACTGAGCAGCCGCAAAGACTCCATCAACACTCAAGTAGTGTGATAGGAGTGGATGTCAAGGACTCCGCAGTTGAGATCCTAACTGATCAATTTGGTGCGTTACATATTAGTGGAACCCTCATGGATCCAGCGGAGCTCGCGCGGCACATGGTCGCCCTCACTGAGAGGGTGGAAACCCTTAACGTGACCGTACAGAATCTCCAATTGGAAAATCAGCCTTCCTACAAACGTTCCTGCCACAGATGATTATGTAACTACCTTGCAAACAACCCTCATGATGCTGAAAGACAACCTCCAACGGGCAAAGGAAAGGCAGAAGATCTACTACGACCGTCACAGAAGAGAAAATCCTCCTTATCAGGTTGGAGACTCGGTATGGCTGTCAACGAGAAACCTTCGGTTGGGGGTACCTGCTAAGAAACTGGGTAGACAATTTTGGGTCCGTTTCTGATAGAAAGAATTATCAACCCCAACACGGTGAGACTTACCCTTCCTCCTCGACTACAGGTACATCCCACATTCCATGTATCGTTGCTAAAACCGTTTAGACCTAGCCCGTTCTCCTCACGGGTTCCTCAACCCTCCCCCGATAGATGTCCGTGGTGAGGAGGAATTTGAGGTTGAGCAGCTTCGACTCCAGAAGAAGACGGGGAGGATCCAGTACCTCGTTAGATGGAAGGGTTACGGGTCTCAGGATGACTCTTGGGAAGATGTGCGAGACGTCCATGCACCCAGACTCCAAAGGTTGTTCCACAGGGATTTCCCGACCGACCTCTCCTACTGGGGTACCCGGAGAGGGTCCCTTAAGGGGGTACTGTAAGGATACGGTGGTTTGCGCTCCAGCCTGGATCCATGCCCTGTGTAACCATGACAACGATCGCTGTTTGCCTCCCAGGCTGGAAGCAGTGGCCGCTGGGCCGTCTAAGGTGGCTCCGCCCATCCACACTTGGTCAATAAATAGGAGCCAGGTGCTGCACAGGGTGTTCCACTAATGGAGTGCGCACCCTGCCTGCTCCATTCACCACAAGGACGCAAGCTTCTAACTACCTGCAACTCTGAACCTCCAGGAGAAACCCTCACCTACCTCATCCAGCTCCACCACCGCAGGATCCCTGCATGACTTCTAACAGCAAGTATCAGCCTGTCATTTTGTTCACTGACATTGCTCACTGAAAGGAAGGGACTGCGCTGGTGACTATTAGTACTGCAGGCCTGGGATTTCTGAACATTGCTTAGAGCTGTTATTCATGAACTTTAATCTGTACTCTGATTCCTAAAACAAACTCTTCCTCACTATTAGTTTTACACTCTATCTTTAGTACGCGGTACATGATTTTGTTACCCCATACTCTCCGCTTAAGACTGAGAGAGCCGCCTGGGGTACACACTGAGCAGCCGCAAAGACTCCATCAACACTCAAGTAGTGTGATAGGAGTGGATGTCAAGGACTCCGCAGTTGAGATCCTAACTGATCAATTTGGTGCGTTACAACACCCTTATAACTGCCAGCCTGGTGTCAGCTGACAACTCAAGCCGATCCTCTTTTGTGCCTTTATGACCAAGTGATTATTTTCATTATCCCATTATGAAGAGCTATAACTTTTTAATTTTTCCATCTCTGCAGCTGTGTGAGGGCTTATTTTTTGCAGGACAAATTTTTAATGGTTCCATTTTGGGGTACGCATAACTTACCAATTAAAGGGGTTTTGTGAGACTTATATACTGATGACCTCTCAAATGGTCATCAGTATCTGATCAGTGGTGGTCCACTGTCAATCAGCTATTTGAGAAGGCACTGGTGCCTTCACCCGGCTCACCAATGAATGTGACATCACATAGCCTAGAGAAAGCTGAGAGAAGGCCACTGCACAACTACAAGCGCCAGTTCCTTCTCAAACAACTGATCGGCAGAGGACCTTGGTGTAGGACCCCACCAATCAGATAGGTCATCATTATATAAGTCTCGGAAAACACTTTTAACATTCATTAACTCTATCTGGGGGCTGGGGATGGGAGTTTTTACGTTTTAAATTTTGCTGTGTATTGTTTGGCCATAAATAACATTATAACTTTGTTTCAATATGATTACAGCGATAACAAATACATATAGTTTTGCTACTTTTGCCCTAATAAAAACCCTTTTAGAAGAAAATTTTTGAATCGTCGCATCCCAAGACCCATAACTTTTTTTGTTTTCTTTATATGGAGTTGTGTGAGAACTTTATTTTTGAGGGACAGTTAGTACTTTTTGTATCATTTTTGGGATAAGACGTTTTTTACTAAATTTTTGCTAAATTTTTTTTTTTTGGGTGGCAAATAAACACAAAACAGCAATTTTAGCATTGTGGACCCATAGTGACTGCTGTAAAAATGCATATTGTCGTCACTAAGGGAATTCCATGTAAATGCTGTTATGTTTGTGATAAGTAACAAAAAAAAGTAATACAGAATTTAAAGTGACTAACTCATGAATGACATTTGGTGAATAGATGATGAATATGTGATTGCTTGGGGTTTGACCACTGGGACCCCTACAAGAACTGTGTAAATGAAGTGCGAATGCTTGAGTATGATAACCATTCCAAATCACTGTATACGGGGCTGCCAAGTACAATGCTCAGCTATCTTTTACAACATAAGGTTTTCATATGGAACAATTTATCACTTGATATCACAAACGGTTGAATAATATGTGTTTTTACATGCATACATTTGTGCCTACTGTGGGGGATTTTAAAGTTATGCAGTCATATGATATAAACCAGTATATTTTACAATATTTTGAGTAATGATTTGAAATCCGTAAAACAAGGAGACAGAGGTCCCTTTGGGTTTTTCCAACAAAGCAGCCCTTCTATCCCTCCCCAAGTGCAAAGAACTCCATCAAAGTCCTTTCAAGTGAAAGGGCTTGTATTGCAGCTGTGTGCTTAGCGGGTAGCCAGGAGCATTGCTGTGCATGTAAAATATCTGAAAGAGCCAAAGAGCTTAACAACACCGACTGCGCCTTCATTCTAAGGACCATGGGGGGCCTGGGTAGTAGAAACCACCACTGATCAGGTGGTGGAATTGGTGACATAGGACTTATGTATTTCATTTTTAATATGTATTTGTTGATTACCTATACAAATGTGAACATATGATTAGAGCTTTCTTTCCATTTCTGTTTAATATGTTGTGGTAACCATATCTTGAGTTGTAAAGAAAATATTCATGTGACTATTCTTGAATGGTAGCATAACAGTTTTATCTTTTTTGCCGTAGCTGTTTCCCTTTTCCCATATGGAACACGTGAAGGTGATATCACCTACAATGTAAGATCAATAGATTTTACCTCTCCAGTATTCCAGCCCAAAACAGGATTTCCCTTTGGAAACAGTTTAAGGAACTTTATTTATGTAAGTATTTATTTGTAGGGATCGATACCTTGCCTCAGTAAGTCAAAAGCAATGGAAAACTAACCTTAAACTGAATGTGCTTTTTGCAGTACACAGACAATGGTCAAATTGTGTTCCCAAAATCCAGAAACAGCATATTCTCTTATGCTTACCCACCAGTCAATGGATTTACTAAATCATGTAATGTGCCTTCCATTGCTGTGTATTGGAGTGATGCAGACTTGTCCAGTGGTGTGGGATCTACTTACTACCAGGTAGGTTTACCACAATATTTAACTGGTGGAGTGAAGTAGGGAGCTTAGTAAATAAAATGAAATTCAAATCTAACCATTGCTACTTCTCAGGAATACAATTCAGGAAAAACCGGTATTGTTCCTGACGTTGAGAAGATCATCAGCAACAACTTAAAGATTTCGTACACAGCTCAGTGGACATTAAAGATTACCTGGGAAAAGATTCCTGCATATCCTGCAAAACAAAGTAATAATCAGGTTGGTAGATGAGAAAACAACTAATTTTCAAAGTAAAGGTAAAGAAACAATTTGTACATCTTGTCACATGTTTATTAATATTACATATTCTTTGCATCTTAAGACCAACACGTTCCAGGCAGTGCTGACCACTGATGGTTTTCAGTCATATGTGCTGATTCTGTTTGAGGATGGTGGAATGAATTGGGAGGACATAGCTCGTCACCCAAGTCCTCTAATTGGTTACTGCAGGTAAGGATTATTAATGGTAATTGTTACATTTCTATTAATGTCTTCAGCTAAAGACTTCACATTTGGCTAATCAGACCTCAGGAGGCTCATTAGTGCAGATAACCATATCCATAGAAGCTAATAGAAATCCATCACTTAAGGTCCATTCACATGGGGAGCTGATTGGCCACACAATCATTTCCCCATGTAAACATATCTGCTATTCAAATGACAAGTGCTTGAACGGTCACTCATCAATTGTATCCTTTATGTGGACATAAAAATCATCATGCGCCACCAGCAGTAAGGCAAACTGTATAGTTCTAAATAATCCTACAAAAGATTGTTTATCTATACTGTTATGCCTACAAAATCTAAATATAAGACTTTGTTGTATTGTTGATAATTATCTGTAAATGTCGCTTAAAGGGGCCTTTTTTTGTCTAGTTTTCTGATATTGATTACAGATGAGCAAATTGAATCCATCAAATCGACTTAACCTGAAATAGTCTAAAAACCAAAACAAATAATATTTACTTCCTCCATTTGCTCGCGACGAGCCGGCTGTCGCCATCTTGCTCTAGGCCAAAATCTTGAGCACGGTGACATATGACATCATGCCGTCATTTCGGAGTGAGCAAGATTTTGCGCAAGATCTTCAAGCAAGATCGTGGCGGCTGGCCCCTTGCAAGCAAATGGAAATGATTTAATTTTATTCATTTATGTTAATTTTACACTGTTTTTACACTCAAATGCCGCGATCATATATAAACGCGGCATCTCAGGGGTTTGTCACAAAGCAATTTTTTTTGTAAAGTTCTGCGAAGCAGCCGAATCAAATTTTCTAAAACTTCGCTTATCTCTAATATTGATGGCCTTTCACTTAAATGGGACTAATTGGGCGAACGGTTGTAATTACACTGCACCGCCACCACAGTGTAGCGGATGTGCAAGTAAACATTGGAGAAGAGTGCACTGTGGCCCCTTCAAACAACTGATTGACAGGTGTACCTCACCGATCGGAAATTGATGAGCTATTATGAGGATAGATTATCAATGTCATGAAACCAGAATGTCTCTTCAAATGGGTTTTCTGGGCTGTAGATATTGATGATTTGACATCCCGTCTGATCAGCTGTTTTCAGCAGCCAGTGGTGCCAGCAATATCACCATGCTAGTTTACTGCATAGAGGCTTCCATTCAGTTGAATACTGATGGCCTCAGGAAAAGTCCTCAATATCTACAATATCTAGAGCCTGAGCAACCCCTTTTGTCAGTCAAATATATGATTTAGCAGAAAACTAACTGGGTATTTTTTCAATAATTAGTGGAAACCAGGATCAATCTTTCTGGAATGATCCCATAGCTGTTAATAAAAACCGCCCAAACCTCTACATTGGAGACAATTCAGGTATGTGTCTGATTTTTACATGAAAAAAAAAAAAAATAATTGTCTGTCATTTGTTTTAATTTGTAATATTCAAAAAGACAGGACTGTTTTGTTCTGCGGACTGCATCTATTCTAACACATAGCAGCTGCAGATTGTCATTCACTGTGAAACCCATCAGTTGGGGTGTGTGACAGCTCCAGCAGCTTCTGTGATCACTTAAACAATGATCTAAGCTCAATTATTATCAAATCAAACTTGACAAATTTGGAATTCACCATATTTCAGCTTAGCCTTTTATTTGTAAGAGTAATGATAATACTAGCATTTATAGCTCTGCCAGCTAAATAAACTGTTGCTTGTCCTTAAAAGTCATCAGTGCATTGCAGTGAGATGGCATACAAACTAAAGATTTTTTAAGGCTTTTTTTATGCATAGTTTAATTTCTAGCATTTCTGCTGACTTGCGTTTTTTAAACCACCTCCAGATGTTAGGTGTAAGTCTATGGGAATTATAAAACACAGTATACTGTTCACGTGCATTTTTTTGTTGCATATGTTTTTCTTTCACCTTTTGGGTCAATGGCATTTACAAAAAAAATTGCAGCAGTTTGTTTTCCTGGTGTTTTCCTATAGAATTATCTTCAGGACAAACACAAAATAAATCCTGTCAACAATATGGAACAAATATAAATTATAATAAATAAATGCCTGTAAAATGTGCATGTAAGATGACAAACACATGCATTTTTACATTATTTTTTACAAAAAAAAAAAAAAAAGTGAGTGGAGGAAGCCTTAATGCTCACATGTTTAGACTGTACATTATGTTGCACTAGATCTAAGATTGAGACACAATTTCTCACCTTACTCTTGCAGATGTGAGAGGACTCTGGATTTATCCACTGAATGATGCTGCAGTGACAAACAGTCGTATGAATTGTCTGAGTTGGTTCAACGCTCAGCCCAATCCCTTAAATTGGAATTCAGGTTTATTATCATGCCCCTGTTTATATCAGCAAGGACAAGTTGATTCCCGCTTCAGAGCAACACAAGCAGGTAGAGAAAGATTTCTGAATCTTATGTTTTTATTTTAAATCAAGGGTCTTCTCTGCCTAAATACAGTATATTGTTAGAAAACTGAAATGAGGAGTGTCACGATGACTTCTGCTGAGCTACTTTCCTTTTTATCCTCTGCACAGTGACAATCCAGGTTTAAGCTGAACAGCTTCTTCACTTGTGACAGACAAAACTGCCTTTTAGTGGAGTTGTCAATCCGTAACCCATATCGTGAGACTGTCAGGTGGTGAATCCCTAAGGACCCTCCTGTCTCACTTTGCTCAAGTCTTTGCATATTAGCTCTGAGCCAAAGCGCACAAAAGGGTCAAAAGGGGGTATTTATCATGAGGGTAATATTTGAAGTCAGATTTTCTTGAGTCTGCATTGGCATACTTTGTGCCAAATTTATCCAATGTCACACATTGTTTTGTCTAGAAATGCTACTCCATTTTTATGTCACCCCTCTACTGAAGGGAGTTACGATAACCAGAGTGAATGGAGCAAAAAAAGCACAAAGTTGCGACCTTTGTGGCAGTGACCTATTTTAATACTTTTTGAAGCCAGAACTCCACAGGCAAGGTGTGATAATTTCCACATAAAGAGTTTTAGCAGTATTCAAACAAGCTTATTATATCTCTACGGGCTCATTCTCACAGTTTATCTTTGTTCAAGCTCCAATACAGCAGATTTGTTATTATTTTTATGGATTCACATGAAATCATGGCACATTTCTTCAAAAGCCATTTTATAGAGACAGTATTCAATGGGAGCATTGCTTCTAGAGAAGAATGATGCCATGCAGCAGCACATTGAGTACCTATAGCCCTATAATCTGGAACTGCATTCAGACTCCATTCTCATGATTCTATGTAAGCTGTACTGTAAATCATGTACATGGAGAACCTCTTTAAGTGTGTTGGGTCTATTCTCATTCTCCGCAGTCAGGTTTCTTGATGTAGTCGTTGTTGCCAAAATCAGGAGTAGATCATAAAAGGAAAAAAAGTATACAAGACAGATTCAACTGATTTTGGCTTCCAAAACTGGATGCAGAAACCAGGCCAAGGGGCTTATTTTTCTTCTTCATCGTTTTCTTCTTATTACTATTGTTGTAATATTATATGGCCATGTTCACCTGTTATGCATTCCACAGCAATCTCAAAATTGGCATGGATTTCACAAAAGCATCAACTTAATGACATCTTCAGTGGAGCCAAGCTGCGTACCATGTAGAAATCACACATGCCAAGCCTCAGCAGAAACTGGAGTTTCGTCTCCAAATTTCTGTACATTATATTCTCAGTGGATTTGTCTAGTGCAAGTCCTGACCATTTGAAAATGATGTACAGTAAATTTGTAATTGCTCTGAAAAAATAAAAATAAATACAAATGTTAGGCCAAGGGGTTTTAAATTCTACTCTGTCAAATCAAGTCTCATCAAGATTTGTTAGTAAAATCAATCTTTTATTCTGCTATTCATCTTTTAGGATTGTCTAGGTGTATTTGCAGTAACTTATTATATTTGTATTTTTTTTACTTTCAGGCTCATCCCGCTATATTAGTCTGTTCCGCAGCACATCTCCCAATTGGTACAATGCAGGTGTAAGATGTGTATACTACCGCAAGAATCAGTTCTTAGAAGGTTTCCAGGAACGGACATGGAATTTCTATTCATCAAGTAATGGTAAAGAAGAGAATTTGACTTCATTAAACAATTGGACACTACTTGTATGGAAAACTGTAGAAGTATGACAGTGCTATCATGATTACTGCAAAAGATGCAATGAAATTAATGTGTTTTATGTCCTACCAGATGAAGAACTTCAGGCATACGACTGGTGCTGCAATGATGTAGATGATCCTCAGTTCTGCTCAATGTACCTGGAGAAGAGACCATCTATCGACTGCAGGAACTACAGGCCACCCAGACCAGGTGAATTATTTAGTAGTCAACCAGTTTATATAGCAGGGCAACATAATAGTCATAAGATTACTTAAAGGGCTTCTGTCACGCCCCATTTAGCAATCTTCAGTAGTGGACATTAAATATTTGCTAATGTCAGCTGAGTCCAAACATATCACTCCTACCTTCTCTGTGCTGTAATTTCTGTAAAAATCGTACTTTTATATTATGCAAATACTACTGCCAGTACTTGGGCAGTTGGTTGCTGGTAGCCGTCATCCTCAGACTGTAAACACGCCTCTCCACTTGATAGACAGGGCCAGCGCCTCTCTTCTGCCACTGGCCCTGTCTGCCCATGAAATCCTGCACCGTAACGTCCTCATTGCGCGCAAGCGTTCTGAGTGAAGGACACGTGCTTGCCAGCTCCTTCCTCAGTGCGCCTGTGCCGATGACGCCATCGGGTGTAGTCTGACGTCATCGGGCGCAGGCGCACTGAGGAAGGAGCTGGCAAGCGCGTCCTTCACTCAGAACGCCTGCGCCAATGAGGAACGCACGGTGCAGGCGGATTTATGGGCAGACAGGGCCAGCGGGAGGAGGAGAGCACTCGCTGGCCCTGTCTATCAAGTGAGAGGGGGCGTGTTTACAGTCTGAAGATGCGGCGGCTACCAGCAACTAACCGCCCAAGTTGCTGGTAGTGAAGTAATTTGCATAATATAAAAGTACGAATTTTACAGAAATTACAGCACAGAGCAAGGTAAGAGTGATATGTTTGACTCAGCTGAAATTAGCAACTAGCTAATGTCCACTACAGAAAATTGCTAAATGGGTGGTGACAAAATCCCTTTAAAATATACTATAAAAATAGACATTTCATAGTTTATTCTAAAGGCAATTGACTAATTTAACATTTTTATTTTTGGGGAAAATGTTCTTTAAAATCTTCTTTTGCAATATTCATTTTAAGTATTTTTTGTCAATTCCAGGGACATCATTTTAGTATACATTAATAACAATCAAAATAAAATAACTATTTAAGCAAGTATTTATTAGTCTCGTAGTAGTTCGAATAACATGCAGATGAGTGCAGTTTTTAAATTGACTGCAGCTAAAGGCAGCTTGTTTGCTAAAAGAAAGGGCATCACGCGGCCATTAGAGTATAGCCACATGGTCAGGTTTCCTGATGCAGCTTTTGAAGCCAAAATCAGTAGTGAATCATAAAAGGAAAAAATATATAAGAAACAAAAAATACAATGTCTCCTCTTCTTTTTACTCATTCCTGGTTTTAAGTTCCAAAACTATATCAGGAAAACTAACCGTGTGGCTATACCCTTAAAGTTGATATTTCACCATTCCTGACAGTCTTTTTTTAATAGCTTCATGCATTCCCTATGTAATAATAATTCCGGAACATCTTTGTGCCATTCCTTTATTATTGATGCTAGACGTTATTAATGAATTACTAGAAGTCTGCAGTAAGGGTACAGATGGGTGTTAACCAGCTTGTTGAGGGTGTCCCTGCACAGTCTGACTCTAACCAGTCAGTGCTTCCATTGTCAGACTGTGCTGTGACACCCCCCCCCCCCCATCCCCAACTAGTTACCACCCCTCTATACCCTACTGCAGACTGCTAACAATTCATTCATAACTTCTAGCAGAAATAATAAAGGAATGGCACAACATAGAGTAAGATTATAATAGGAATAGATGCTCCAGAATTGTTATTACACAGGTAATGCATGTATGGCCTCTTTAAACTTCAAACTACTTGCAGCTGCAATCCATTTGAAAACAGCATTGGTCTGCATGCCAGTATGGTTTCACCAGGAACACGGGCACACCGTAAGAATAAGAACCCAGATTTAAGCAACTTCTTTGCTAGTTGCCTGTGTTATTCACATTCAACATGTGGTAAACCTCCGATCTAGTTGTTGTAAGGATCATTTATTAATTTATCAATCTTTACATTTTTTACTGCAGCATGGATGTTTGGAGATCCTCACATTACGACTCTAGATGGTGTCGGCTACACTTTCAATGGACTTGGCGATTTCACTCTCCTTAATGCATCAGTCACAGGAATCTCTATAGTTTTACAAGGTCGTACGGTGCAGACTGGAACAGCAATGGCCACAAACTTCCAGGCTTTTGTAATGCAGTACATATCAACCAATGCCAGTGTTACAGTAAGTGTCATATTAACTTTAAAGGGAGTCTTTAACCCCAAATGTGCACTATCTAACACTAACACCATTGCGTCGATAACCATCCCCACATTAAAATCCTTCTTATTATAATGTTGTCCGTTGCATAGTTCGTCTAAAAAACACTTTTATTGGATATGTAAATAAGGGTCTCAAGGTGCCCAGGGGCGGCGTTCATTTTCATGTGCAACCACTCCCCATTCACCCATTTGGCCTGCCCTTTATCTGGCTGATCACCCTTCTCTCTCCTTTTGAAATCTTGCGCCTGCGCCGATGACAGCCCTCTGATGCAGCGTTGGCTGGAGCGTGACGTACGGGCTGGCGTATGCGCACTGGATACTCTGAGGCATCTGCCAGTAATGGGTAGTACAGTGCGCATAAGGAGAAATGTTACCTTATATAGTTTTATATCAAGCTGTAAAATAGTTGTTTTCTTGTAGTATGAACCTGTGCATTGTATTTTACCATGTGCTACATTCTTATCTTTATGAAAATACTTTTCCAGTATTCTAGAGAATAAGATAATCTCCCTTTTATGCAACCCGCAGGTGGAATGGTATCTGGCGGACTCTAACAATACAATTGCTCTCATAAACGGTCACAATGTGTCATTCACTTCAGATGGTAAGTCTGTGTATGTTCACTAGAATAAAGGATCTTAATGTTCTTCTACTGGGGCATCACCAGCACCAGAACATAGCGATGCCTAGACCTCATCATTGGTCTATGTCAAATATTACTTAAAATACTTTAATTTATCTTATTTGTCACCTGGACCCAGAAGAACATTGACTCTCTAATGGTATCTGAAGGGCACAAGTTTGCTACTGATGTCACAGATATATATGACACTGATCTTGTGAGTATCCAGTATTCTTGCACCAGGGTACAGCTGATACATATACATAGCTAAACCTCTGCTCCAGCTGCCCAGATGGAAGATAACTTCTATATGCGTTCAGCAGCGATCATGGCTTCTGAGGTGTTTTTCTGGAGTATGGTAGCCCCCTCAATAATTCCACTAAACAAATGCAGTGTGCCCATGATTTACCAGAGCATTATTTGGCCCATCTAAGATCCCTTGGTATGCCATGGGTGAAATGCCATTGGCTGAAGTGACACAAGCCCTTTAATGATAGCTGTCAGAACTAAATTCCAAACTGGGCATGAACAACAACTAAGGGCATGATCACCAATGAGAAACAGTTCAGGAAGTTCTGCACTAGGATATCAATTATTTGCCTTTCGACAGACTAACACAAAAAGTAGAAATTGAGGCATTCATTTCTTCCCGTAGTGTAATCTTACCTTTCAAAATTACACTATATATGTCTGGAGCTGAGACTGCATTGTCTCGGCTGGTTTCATGAATTTACAGAGGACTATGCAGTTTTCATTTTGAGTTTAGTGTTCTTTAAAATGAACAGGTAAAAATGTTGCAACCTAGAGATTATTAATGATGTAACAGGTTTTTCATCTCAGACAAAGCATATGTACTGCGTGTCATACTCTAAGGCCCCTTGCAGACCTCCCGCAGTGAGTCCGCATCGCAGCACCCGGCCTGACCTCCCAGCACTGACAGGATTCACATAGCATTATATTGATTTATGATGCTATGTAACTCTTACAGTTCTGAAATGTATTGGATAACACTGGCAGCATTATGCCAGTGTTATCCAATATACTCCAGAACTATAAGGGTTACATAGCATCATAAATCAATATAATGCTATGTGACCCCCGGCAGCACAGGGAGTTCAGGCCTGGAGCTACGTTGTGGACTCGCTGCAGGAGAAAAGTTCATCTGCAAGGGGCCTAAGTAGTGGTTCCACCTCTGACTTCCTCCATTTAAGTCTAGGGAGTTAATAAAGAGCAGAACATATTGTCATTGGATTGTTGTATGGATACATTTTAAAAGGAAAACAAGTGTATTAAATCAAATAAAACCGGGTATCCCCCTCTTAGTGTGTGGCACTACCATAATGCCTAGGCAGCACACCCACTGTCTTGGGGGTCATGTTAGACACTGACTTTTTCTTCACTCCCTATATTCAATCTCTAGGCCTCTAATGCCACCTACACATCAATCACTTGTTACCTTCTGTGTCACCTCTATCACCTCATACATTGTAAGCTCTTGTGAGCAGGGCCCTCATTTAAAGAAGAACTCCCACAAAAATGTTTATTCTCTGACCTGCTAGAAAGGTACATGATGTAATCTGTATTGAATTTAATAATTTTACCAGTGAATGTATTTGTGAGCTGTCCACTCCATTCTGCTTCTCAGCTATGTCACCAGCAATCAAACTTTCCAAATAACACAGCATCTTATGTGTGGACAGGAAGTCAGTTTCTCTATGTATTCCTATGGGAGCCTCAATATGAGGCATCTTGCACACGAACGTTGTGTGCCCGTGGCCATATTGCAACCCACATACTGCGGGTCCGCAATATACAGACACCGGCGCATGTGCACTTGCATTAACCCCTTAAGGACCGGGGGTTTTGGGATTTTTGCGTTTTTGTTTTGCGCTCCCTGCCTTCCAAAAGCCATAACATTTTAATATTTCCGCTCACATAGCCATATGACGGCTTATTTTTTGCGGGACAAGTTGTACTTTTTAACGCTACCATTTATTTTTGCATGTGATGTAGTGGGAAACGGGAAAAAAATTCCAAATGGGGTGAAATTGCAAAAAAAAAGCAATTTCACCACAGTTTTACGGGTTTTTAAATTACAACGTTCGATTTGCGATAAAACTGACTGGTTAATTTTATTCTTCAGGTCAGTACGAATCCGGCAATACCTAATATGTATAGTTTTTCTTGCGTTTTGATAGTGAAAAAAATTAAAAGTGGGAATTTTTTATTTTATTTTTTTGTCGCCATGTTTTGACCCCTATAACTTTTTTGTAATTATGCGTACGGAGCAGTGTAGGGGCTCATTTTTTTGCGGGAAATCTGAACTTTTAATTGATACCATTATGGGGTGCGTATGATGTTTTGATCACTTTTTATTCATTTTTTTAGGAAATGAAGCGTCCAAAAATGGCGAATTAGCCATTTGGACGCTTTCTTTCCGTTTTTATGTTTACCGTATGGTGAATATTTTTAATATTATTATAGTATGGGCGTTTCGCACATTGCGACACCATTATGTGTAATTTTTTGATTTTTTGATTTATTTTATTTTCATTTTGGGGAAAGGGGGTGATTTGAATTTTTATATTTTTTTACTTAATTTTTATTTTTAAACTTTTTTTTTTTTTTTTACTACTTTCTTATAGTTCCCATAGGGAACTATAAGATGCAATCATCAGATTGCTATTCTCATATATTCCAATGCAATAGCATTGGAATATATGAGAAAATCACATATTTCCTATGGAGCCTATTACAGTCATAGGCTCCATAGGAATACTGTGTAGTACCCTAGGTTTCATTCACAGAAACCTAGGGTACTACATGCATGCTCCGGCTCCCCTTGTGGCCATCAGGGAGCGAGCAAACCGAAAGTGAAACTTTCGGTTTTGCGCGATCAGATGCCGTGGTCAGGATTGACCACGGCATCTGAGGGGTTAAATGTCCGCGATCGGCATCGCTGCCGGTCGCGGACATGAGCTGCGGGTGTCAGCTTGATGAATCAAGCGTTTACCCGCAGCTCGGGCGCCCGCTCCGTGCGGGAGCGGGCGCCATCTTTAAAGTGCGGACGAAGGGCGTACATGTACGCCCTTCGTCCTTAAGAGGTTAAGGATGCGGATCCATTCACTTGCATGGGTCCGCAATCACGGAAATGCGGAACGGAAGCAAGGATCGGAACCTCTGCACCGCAAAATAAATAGAACTTGTTCTATTTTTTGCGGTGCGGACAGATCACAGACCTATTTAAGTTGAATGGGTCTCCATAAATCCCGGTCGCCGCACGGACGATGCCCATGCATTTGGGACCGCAAATTGCGGTCCCCAATGCATGGAATGGACGTACAACGTTCATGTGCAAGAAGCCTCAGTCTCATAGGAATAAGTAGGCTTCCTGTCCTGGGTCAATTGAAGATCAGAGCGTTGGTTACATGACACAGCTAAAAATCAGAAAGGAGTGGATAGCTCACAAATACATGGATGAGAAGATTACACTCACTACAGATTACATCATGTATCTTTCTAGCATGTCAGAGAATAAAATGTTTTGTGCGAGTTCGTTAATTCGCTGTGGAACATGTTATTATTATTAAATGAAGGTCTGCTTCTTTCTTACAAACAATCATGTAATCTCTTTTTATTTCTAGAAATGGGGACCTATATTAATGACACCAATCCAGCCGTCTTCCTCAAAAATGACAGCTCAACGATCACTGCAACTTTTGAAGGTTCTGTTTCTGTGGGAGTGTCAGCCCAGCTTGATATGCTGACTGCTATCACCAATCTTCCTAATAACTTCTTAAACAATACTAAAGGACTTCTGGGTAAGTATTAGTCTTTTTAATCTAGTTAAGGTTAGTCAATTCAAATATAATTTTCTATTCATTTTATTCAATTCCTTTTTCATATAATTGAAAAAACAATGCCAGAAAGCTCTCATTTTGTACAAGTCAGGGCTGTACTTCCAGCTAGCCCATTTATGAAATGTACCTCAATTAGTACTTTCGCCTTCATATGTCCTTCCTTGGCTCAGTATTTGATGCCCCACCTTCCATTACTGCTTTTATAAAATTGATTGTCGTAATCTAGTCATTTATTCTATTGCAAATTTTAATTTTAATTAGGTACCTGGAACAATGACCAGAGCGATGATTTCTCTTTTGATAATGGCACAACCATTCCGATCAACAGCTCAGAACAACAGATATTCTACTATGGAATGGACTGTAAGTAACTCTCTATAACTAGGTCATTGGGCAGATCTCCATTCTAGGATCACCTAGTAATGTATTCGTAAAAAACAAAAAAAATTATGATTTTGTTAGTGCTACACAAATGACTTTTGGAATACACTAGAATGAACATTGTATGCTGTCACATGGATCCAGTCTTTGTAATCCAGTATCTGACTACAACTTGTACTGGGGATATTACAGAGTCAAATTTCTACAACTAAATATCTTTTCACCAAACCATATTGTAAGATCATTATCTACACTAATGAAGTAAAAACCTAAAAGATGAGGCAGCCCTTTAAGGATCTGCTGAAAAAGTTTGTGGTACTTTATTATTTAATATCTGATTCATGTCTCAAGGCCTGTTTAAAGGGTCGAACGTTGACTTATAGGATAGGTGCTTTACATGTGGTGGCATTAGAGGCAGAGCTTGTTAAGAGCTTGTTTGCATCCCTTTCTTCTCAGGATTCCAGAAGAGCATGCATGGCCTATAAGTCTCCTCATGCCGATTAAGGCACTCACTCCTCCATTCGACATTCCAGTCCTACTCCACAAGGCAGTTTGTCAAGCAACATTAGCACACAGCAGTGGAAGTGTATATGTAGAAATCCACGGCACTCCTCTGTAAAACGTGAAAAAATGTGTCCTTTATTCACACATGTCACAGCAGCAACGTTTCGGTTATCTCACAGAACCTTTTTTCAAGCCAAGTGAATTACAAAGTGCAAAAGTGCAACAATTTATAAATCACATAATTAATTAATCAGCAATCGATACAAGTTTAAAAGTGCACACCCCTAAACCTAATTTTCAATCCCAGTATTGTCTTGCACACCGTTCAGACCAGACTCCAACTCTGTGTCAGCCGGTCCTTCATTAAAGTCTGATTAAATATCACAGTGTGTCAGTGTCCATGATTTCATATCATAACTACTTCATTGTGCATTATTGCATGGGATCCGTGTTTCATATAATAACATAAAATGCAAAGTGCTATCTACATTAAAATCGCTTGGCCACAAAATACATATAGACAAACATGGGCATGCCGTGAGCTGAACACTCCACCAAGCGCTGTAGAGCGGGCACATATGAGGCGCGCACAAGCCAAGCGCGCCAAATTCAGAGCGTCCTCCTCCTCCTAGTGTGCATGCGCCGCCATCCCATGTGTCCGCTCGTACCCAGCACCATATTAAATAAGGGCAAACTAATGGGCAAATAGACAGATATGCATAATTCAGGGAGAATCATCAGTCTCCATTTAAATTATATTTAATAATAATGTTGCACTTTTGTACTTTGTAATTCACTTGGTTTGAGAAAGGTTCTGTGAGAGAACCGAAACATCGCTGTTATGACATCTGTAAATAAAGGACACATTATTTCATGTTTTACAGAGGAGTGGCGTGGATTTTTTCAGTGTATATATACATTTATCTATACTAATAAAATCCCTCTGTGCGTGGTGTCCGTGCTTGTGTGCCGATTTGTCAAGTGCACAAGTGCGGCGCACAGACCAATCGGCACACGCTCCAAGGATACTACATGGGCGGCATCGTTTTGTAATGGCAGCGGGGCCCGGTGCAGTCACTGTTTTCTATTGCATCGGGCCCCGCTCAGTGTAGTAATATTATGAATAACTGTAATAATTATAATAACGATCTTCACTCCTTCACTTACTAAACGGTGAGGCAGGAGGCTGGGCGGGCCGTCACTGGCAGCGTAACTCACTAAGTGACACCCGTGCTCCGCCCACTTCATGAATGAAGCAGGCGGCACAGGCACATGATGTAGTGAGTTACACTGCCAGTGCCTGCCCCCCCTGCCCAGCCTCCAGCCTCACAGTTTAGTAAGTGAAGGAGTGAAGATCATTATTATTATTATTACAGTTATTCATAATATTACTACACTGAGTGGGGCCCGGTGCAATAGAATACCGTGACTGCCCTGCTGCCATGACATTCACACTATAAAGCGACACTGCTATGGGGGGATCTGTGAATGACACATAGCATAAGCTGCTATGTGTCATCCACAGATCCCCACCATAGCAGTGTCAGACACAGACCCCCATAACAGTGCCAGCCACAGACCCCCATAACAGTGTCAGCCACAGATCCGCCATAACAGTGTCAGCCACAGATCCCCATAACAGTGCCAGTCACAGATCCCCTACATAACAGTGTCATCCACAGATCCCCCATAACAGTGTCATCCACAGATCCCCATAACAGTGTCATCCACAGATCCCCCATAACAGTGTCAGCCACAGATCCCCTCCATAACAGTGTCAGCCACAGATCCCCCATAACAGTGTCAGCCACATATCCCCCATAACAGTGTCAGCCACAGATCCCCCATAACAGTGTCAGCCACAGATCCCCCTTAACAGTGTCATCCACAGATCCCCCATAACAGTGTCATACCCCATAACAGTGTCCCCCCATAACAGTGTGCCATCCACAGATCCCCCATAACTGTGTCAGCCACAGATCCCCTCCATAACAATGCCATCCACAGATCCCCCATAACAGTGCCAGCCCTAATGTTCTAGCACCCGTTATTGTAATGGGGATAATGTCTAGTCTATATATATATATATATATATATATATATATATTATATAAAGAAAGCTGAGTGTATGTATGTAAGTGTGTATGTCCGCTAAAGGAATCCCCACCGTCGCATTTACAATCACGAAATTTGGCACACATGTACATCAGGTGTCCGGGAAGGTTTTAGACCAGGTCTCAGCAACCTGGTTCCTGAGATATTCCCAGAAAATGCATTAGCCAATAGAAGCCTGGTCACATGACCCTTATCAGCCAATAGACCAATCGGCAATGACTGCCTGAAGTCTTGAACTCATGGACATCACCAGACGCTGTGTTTCCTTCTTTTTAATGCTCTGCCAGGTCTTTACTGGAGCCGTTTTCAGTTTCTGTTTGTTTGTGAAAATTTCTGTCTGAAATTTAGTCTTTAACAAGTGAAATGCATGCTCTATTGGGTTCAGATCAGGTGACTGACTTGGCCATTCAAGAATATTCCAATTCTTTGCTTTAATAAACTCCTGGGTCGCTTTGGCTTTATGTTTTGGGTCATTGTATATCTGTATAATGAAACGCCGACCAATGAGCTTGGCTGCATTTGGCCGGATTTGAGCACACAGTATGTCTCTGAAAACCCCAGAATTAATCTGCAGCTTCTGTCCTGTGTCACATCATCAACACTAGGGGCCCAGTGCCACTGGCAGCCATGCATGCCCAAGCCATCACACTGCCTCCGCCATGTTTTACCGATGATGTGGTATGCTTTGGATCATGAGCTGTACCACGCCTTCACCACACTTTTTTCTTTCCATCATTCTTATAGAGGTTGATCTTGGTTTCATATGTCCAAAGAATGTTCTTCCAGAGGTGTGCTGTTTTTTTAAGATATTTTTTTTAGCAAAGTCCAAACTAGCCTTCTTATTCTTGAGGCTTATGAGTGCCTTACACCGTGCAGTGAACCCTCTGTATTTGCTTTCATGCAGTCTTCTCTTTATGGTAGATTTGGATATGACTATATCCTGGAGAGTGTTGTTCACTTGGTTGGCTGTTGTGAAGGTTTTTTTTCTTCACCATGGTAATTATTCTGCGATCATCCACCACTGTTGTCTTCCGTGGGCGTCCAGGTATTTTTGCATTGTTGAGGTCACCAGTGCTTTCTTTCTCAGGATGTACCAAACTGTCGATTTTGCCACTCCTAATAGTGTAGCAATTTCTCGCCTGGGTTTTTTCTGTTTCCTCAGATGAAGGATGGCTTGTTTCACCTGCATGGAGAGCTCCTTTGATCGCATGTTTTTTTTCTCAGCAAAATCTTCAAAATGCAAGCACCACACCTCAAATCAACTCCAGGCCTTTTATGTGTTTAATAGAGATGAACGAACTTTAAAAAAAAGTCCGGTGTTCGGCGTTCGGGTTGTGGTAAGTCGCGCATCCCGTTATGGATTCCACTATAGCGGCATATGGAATCCATAAGGGGCGGCTGCCACCAATCCGAACTGTTGAACAGCCGAAGGACCTGGGGTGACGTCACCGTCATGTGATCAGTGCAGGGGGCATGGCTCAGCACTGGATTTGATCCCGTGCTGAGCCACGCCCCCTGCACTGATCACATGACAGTGACGTCACCCCAGGTCCGCTATAGTGGAATCCTTAACGGGATGCGCGACTTACCATAACCCGAACGCCGAACACCGGACTTTTTTTTAAAGTTCACTCATCTCTAGTGCTTAATTGAGAATGAAATAATGAAGGAATTACCCACACCTGACCATGAAACAGCCTTTCAGTCAATTGTCCAATTATTTTTGTTCCCTTTAAAAACAGGGTGCCACATGTAAATGAGATACAACTCCTAAACCCTTTATCCAATTTTAATGTGAATACCCTCAAATTAAAGCTAAAAGTCTGGAATGTATGCCCATGTCCATTATATAACTATATCATGAATATAGTTTATTAAACAGGTAATAAAAACAGGTAATAAAATTTGTGTCAGTGTCCAAATATATATGGACCCAACTGTATTAAAACTGGTGTCAAGGAAAACTGACTTAGTTGCTCATGGCAACCAATCAGATTCCCCCTTTCATTTTCCACAGCTCTCTATGGGCAACTAAGCTAGTTTTCTTTTATACCAGTTTTAATAAATCTCCCTAGATATGTTTAAACTATGAAATGATTCCTAAAGGGAAATGTTTCTTTTTTCCTAACTTGTTTTTATTTTATGATTTTTAGAATTTACTCATTTTCCTGAAACTGATTATGGAGGCAGCCTTCTTGCCTGAGCTGTTGTTAACCCCTTCCCAACCGCCACACTTAAATTTACGTTGACAGGTGGGCATTTAAAAATGTCACCTGTTTACAAACTAAGTGGGTGCCATAACTGCTGGGTGCCTGCTGTTTTAAACAGCGGGCAATGGGGAATAAACGTTGATCGCATACATTTAATCCCTCAGATGCCATGATTAAATGTGAACACGGCATCTGGGGGGTGTAAAGACCGTGAGCAAACTCTGGGACATACATCAGCTCCCCCTCGTGGGATCTGGATGTAGTGTGCAGCGGCATCTGTACTCAGGAGTGGTACAAGGCCACCGCATGTTAGTTCCTATGGAGAGTCTGTCTGAGGAACGCAATCTAATGATTGCCTGTTATAGTTTCCTAGGTGAACTATTAAAAAGTGTAAAAAAAAGAAAAAAGTTTTTAAAAATATGAAAAAAATATAAAAATTCAAATCATCCCCCTTTCCACAAAATGAAAAAAAAAAAAAAAAACTACATAAATAATTTAAAAAAAATAAACATCATGGGTATCTCCCATACTATTAAAATATAAATATATATCTATTTATCCCATATAACAAACAGCGAGCTGGAAGAAAAATCTAAATGGCCTATTAACCGTTTTTGGTCGCTTTACCTCCCACTAAAAATTGTCAAAAATTCATACACACCTCATGTATATCAGTGAAAAGTACAGATCATTCTACAAAAAAATTAGCCCTCAAACTTTTCCATACACATAAAAATAAAAAAGTTATGGAGTCAGACTATGGCAATTCAAAGATAACATTGTAGGCAAACCCTATGACCTTGTGCAGATCTCATTGTGAAAAGGAGCAGATAAGCTTTGACAAACACCTATTGTGAATGATTGGTTTACGTGTTATCTATATATAGGTGATATTTGTCATTGTAAACCTGTGTTGATAATGAGACAACTGCTGAAAAGTGATCTGTACAGACCAAGAAGTGGTGACATTTTTAATTTTTTATTTAGTGACATGGAAAATGGAAGATAACCACCAATGTTGCCATTAGGTCATTTTCTGATGAAACATTCCCTTTAACATTGTATCTTGAGATATACATGTTCTATATATTTCTGATGCAGGGAAAGCCAAAGAGCCAAGTCTATTTAGCAAGACACAAGTGACTGCAAGAAGCACATTCAAACCACTTTTCTTCAGTGACCTGAAAACTCAATTTCCAGAAGAATATAAAAATTATCAGAAGCTTTGTGGTAATAACACCGAATGCATATATGATGCCTTGAGCACCAATAACACAGAGCTGGCCATAGAGACACGGGCTGCGTCAGTACGACTGGGAGAAACCAACAGCACTTTAAGTAAGTATCTTTACCTAAACTATTTAGCAATGCTGTTCTCATACATCACTGGTCATGACAACAAATCAGTGGGGATTAGGAGGTATATTTATATGTCTATATGTATTATTTATTCACATCTGTTATTTAGTTACCTATCAAAAGTAAATTTGAAAAATGAATTATGCTACAATATGTTAACATTGCTTCTATGCTGTATGATTATAGGTTCATGAGGACACTACCAAATTTCTCTTAGCACAACATAGAAACAAGGGCATCCCGTAAACATTATTGAGCCGGTTTCAGGGGAACTCAGGAATAACTTTACATCTAAGCGATAAAAGCAGCAAAATATCAAAGGAAATATCTAGGAGATTCTATGTTGTTGCTCTATTTAACCTATGGCTTGATTTTGCAGTGCAGCAATGATAAGCAGATTACTTGCAGTCCTCTGAACCCTCACCACTATGGTACAGATGCTGTTCTCTGTAATCAGTGTTTAAATCATTCTCTTTATGTTTTTAGATGCTGTACCTCCATACATTACTGGAAATTTAAATCTTACAGCCTTCATGCGGTCCAGTGTTACAGTTCAGTATGCGGCCAATGGCACAGGAGTCATTTTCTCTGCTGAAATGGATGCAACTTCAGATATTAAACTGTATGGTGAGTTATCTCACTTAGGACATACCAGATACACGAGGCTATATTGTCTTTTGCAGTAAATTGTCATCAGACTACAAAAACTGTTGAATAAACTATTTAGTTACTGTATATATTTAATGTCATTCAATGTATTATTATATTATTTATGACATTATGAAAAATGTTGAGATATTGAGAGATATTGTAAGACTACTGTTTGTGCACTTTGTTCTAAAAAAATATGTTGTTATTTTCTGGCAACAGCTCTTACAGGTCAATATTAGCGTTAAGAAGAAGCTCACTCCTTTTACACTGTTGTCAGCTGATTCCACATAGATGTCTACAAAACCTGTTCTATTAAACGCTTATACAATAGAGCCCCAGACAGAGTGGAGAGGGTGTCAGCAGTAAGTTTGTGTTGACGTCACTGATTATTTTGCCCGTCCTCTGAACCGTCAGAACAATAACCCCCAAAAAAATGGATCCTGTCTGTTGAGCATCCACATTCACTCGGTCAGCATTTGGTGAGTAATCCATCAGTATTACTAATGGCAAAAAAAAACAGGAGTGGATCCAAAATAGAGAAAACACGTGAATGGAATATTTGCATGTCTTCTGCATTTTGTACCCACTCCTGCTTCTGGCTAGCAAATCACAAGCCAATTCTGATGGGACCATACAGGCCTTACAGCTGCTACACAGACAGGATCCGTTGTGCATCTTATTTTTATTTGCTTTTGACAGATCAGAATAAGGTTTAAATAAATGATGATGTCAGCCAGACCGAAGTGGTTAGGGTGGGAACAGCATGAGAAGTCCACAGAATGGCCCTATGACATAGTGGTGAGGTATATGCAAAATAAATGTGGAGCCCCAGTTATGGGTCTACAACACAATGAAAGCCAGATAGATGTTGAGACTCTTAAGTGAGGCTCCGCAGTGTTTTTTGTAGCTGGTCTCCCTGAGATCAGCTATTGTTGTGTTTGAGTAGTCTCCGAGGCATTGCTCCCGGTTAGCCAGAATCCTACTCCACACTGATGAGGGGCAACACCCCGAAACAGCTGTCTGTGGATGGATACCTAGCTTAGGTTTTCCCTGTCACATCCTTAAAGCTTGTAAAAAATCGGGATCTTGACATAGGGGCCACTTAATATGGTGGATTTGGTGATCTCTGTAATGGAGACACCCCTTTGCTTGGTTTTCCTTCCTTTGAGGGATATCTGGCTTTCATTGTGTTGTAGACCCATAACTGGGGCTCCACATTTATTTTGCATATTCCTGTTTCCCAGGGAACTTTGCACTTCGGATTGCTGTGTTGAGACTCTTAAGTGAGGCTCCGCGGTGTTTTTTGTAGCTGGTCTCCCTGAGATCAGCTATTGTTGTGTTTGAATAGTGGTGAGGTGGAAGCAGCATGAGGAGGCCACATAGTGGCACAATGGCAGTGTGGAGGTGACATCAACAGCATCAGGAGGCCACAGAGTGGCACAATGACAGTGTGGAGGTGGCAGAAGCAATATTAGGAGGAGGCCACAAAGTGGCACAATGACAATGTTGAGGGGCGGCAGCATCAGGAGACCGCAGAGTGGCAAGGTGACATAGTGTGGAGGTGGCGGCAGCAGCAGCATCGGGAGGAGGCCATAGAGTGGCACAATGACAGTGTGGAGGTGGCGGCAGCATCAGGAGACCACAGAAAGGCAAGGTGACATAGTGTGGAGGGGACAGCAGCATGAGGAGATAGTAGTTCAGTTTGTCCTCCCTCTCAGCGGGTGTAAAAACGGCCCCCATTTTGGACCAGTAGCAAGGGTCCAACAGGGTGGAGAGCCAGAAGTCATCCCTCTGCCAAATGGTGACAATTCGGCTGTCACTATGCAAGCAAGTAAGCATGCATCGGGCCATTTGTGCAAGTGACTCGGAGAGACTCCTTGTCTCCATCTCCACTGCGTACTGACTCAGTGTGTCTGCGTCCTCTGCGTCCTCTGCCTCCTCTTCCTCATTGCCCTGAAGCTCCTCTGGCCGCTCCAGCTCCTCCTCTCCTGTCACCTGTGTAGAAAAACCACTCATTTTGCTACACATTGCTTGTGCTCCAATGTACTTCTCCTCCTCCAGTTCAGCCCCGACAGGGCTCATGTGGCCGTGAGATCTAGGCACAACATCTCTAGTCGCCTGACCAGCCAGATTTCCCAGCATCTGTTCCAGGACATGAAGCAGTGAAATGAAGTTGTTCATCCAGTAGTCTTGGCGACTGGCAAATAACGTGGCCTTCCTAAAAGGTCCTGAGCAAACGGCAGGTGTCACGCATGAGCTTGCACTGGAGGTTACCCAGGTGAGTACTCCTGTCTAATTGGATCATCAAGAAATCATTTATGGCCTTTCTCTGTTCGTATAGTCAGTCCAACATATGGAGGGTGGAATTCCAACGTGTGGATATGTCGCATATCAGCCAATGTTGGGGGATGCCGTTCTGCCGCTGCAGCTCAAGGAGGGTGTGTTGTGAGGTGTATGAGTGGCTGAAGTGCAGGCAAAGTTTCCTGGCCATTTTTAGGATCTCTTGCTGATGGGTGGAAGACTTTAGGAACCGCTTGACAACCAGATTGAACACATGTGCCACCGACATCATGTTCTTTCCATTGTCGGTCACCATGGTTCCGATTTTGAGTTGTCGCGGAGAAAGCCAGGATTCAATTTCTTGATGAAGGACATGGAGCAGTTCCTCCCCTGTATGACTCAGTTCGTCCAGACAAACGAGGTGGAGAACAGTGTGAAACCGCCGTGCCCTGCATATGTGATATGCTGGAGAGGCACTGTGAATTGTCCCTGCAGTGGAGGCTGAGGACATGGTGGAGGAGCAGGAGGCAGAGTCGAACATTGTCGCAGGACCAACGGCGTGAGAACGTGGAGGCAGAAATGGCGTCACCTGGCCGTAAAGGACATGCTTTGTCCCTGACTGTAGTTACAGCTCCAAATGTCGGCACTGCCGTGCACTTTGGCAGACACCAACAGGCTCAAGGACTGGCCCACCTTCTGTTCTACATGTGTGTGCAGGGCTGGTACTGCCTTTCTGGCAAATAAATAACAGCTTTGGACTCTCCACCTCAGCTCGGCACAAGCCATCAGTTCTCTGAAAGGTGCAGAGTCCACCACTTGAAAAGGGAGGAATTGCAGCACCAGCAATTTGGCCAGGAGCATATTCAGCTTCTGCGCGGTTGGATGAGTGCATGCATATTGTTGTCTCCTGGCAATCGCTTCCGTTGATCGATTGCTGACGGAATGACTGACGAGGAGTAGGAGGAGCAGGAGCATCAGGAGCAGCAGATGATGGGAAGGATAGACAGCTCCCTTCGGCTAAGGTGGTGGAGCCTTGACTGCCTGAAATCGTGTGTGTGCCACTGGTTACTGCGGCAGGCTGGACCACCACATCGAAGCCACGGTTCTCCCAGGCCACTTTATGGTGAAGCTGCATATGTTCGACGCAGGGCCGTGGTGCCAACACTGGCACCCTGGCCACACTTTACCTTCTGCCCATAGATTCTACAATAGGCCATGTTCACCTCCTCCGGCAGCTTAACAAAAAACTACCACCCAGCCGAGTAGATGATTTTACCTCCAACACTCCGCACTGACTGACTGCTACCGCCGCTGCTTCCGTGAACCTCTGCACCACTACTTTCCGGGCAGGTAGGCTCCTGTGAAGCGCGTGGTCTACCCCAGGCACGTTTGGCTCCCGACCGGCCACTGCTGCCACCCTTCTGACTCCTGGCCATGCTAGCGACTCTCTGGCTCCTCTGTTGCCTCACGGGCAAGCTGCCTCCCTCTTCTGATGATGATGAAGCCCTTAATTCACCCAGCTCCCAAAGTGCGATCAGCTACTTCATAATAATTGAGTACTGTCTGCACGTCACTGATGTCCTCCTCAACAGTCTCTGGGTCAGAAGCCTTACCCCTCGCAACACCAGCTCCTACGTCACTTTCCTCATCACTACTTACCCACCTAGCAGAGGAAGCGGTCGAGTAGGTGAATATAACCCCAACACTCCGCACTGACTGACTGCTACTGCTGCTCCCTCCGTGATCCCTGCCCGCTACTTTCTAGGCAGGTAAGTTCCTGCGAAGCGGGTTGTCTACCCTGGGCTTGTTTGGCTCCCGACCTCCCACTGCTGCCACCCTACTGACTCCTGGCCACGCTAGCTCCGCCGCTGGCTCACAGGCAAGATGCCACCCTCTTCTACCGATGATGATAAAGCTCCTTCGATACCCAGCTCCCAAGTGCGATCATCTACATCATCATCGAGTACTGTCTGCACATTAGTGATGTCCTCCTCAACCGTCTCTGGGTCAGGAGCCTAAACGATCCCAACACCAACTGCCACGCCACTTTCCTCATCAGTACTTGCCCGCTTAGTGGAGGAAGCGGCGGATGTCCCCTCCAGATCTTCGCTGGGTAGTAGCTGCTGACTGTCCTCTAGTAGCTCGTCCTCGCTGAAAAGTGGAGCTGAGCCAAGGGAATATAATACTTCTGGTGCTGAGGGAATTTAAAATAACAGAGGAAGGTTCAGAACAGGTGGGGGCACAGGGCCTGCTCCTGAGGCATGCCAACTAAGCATCGTGTCAGAGGAACACACCGACTCTTGGCTGGGGGTGTCTGATGTCACTTTGGACTAAGTGGATGACCGAGTCAACCATTCAAGAACTGCTGGGTTGCTGGTCAAGACACGACCGCTAGATGACACCGTGAGCTTAGGCCTCTTGCTGCGAGCCATACTGCCATGCCCCCTTACTCTGCTGTGACCTCTGCCTGCGCCAGAAACATTTAGGCCTCTGCCACTCCTCTGTGCAGGGCCTGGCAATTCTCTGTCTGACATACTGTTATATTAAATAATCAAATGTTAGATCAAATATTTTTTTTTTCTCCACTAATACACAGCAAACTAGTCTTTTGAATATATCTCTGCACCGCAGAACGGCAATTAGGCCCTCATTTTTTTCCACTTTTGCACAACACAAAAGGCTTTTATGGAAAAGAGAGCAGTAATGTCGCACAAGAGTATTCGGATTCCAAAGAGATGTGCACCTCACAAAATGGAGTCACTCACTCCACAGTAAAAATAAATAGAAAAGACGAAGAAGATTGGGGCACTCTCAGAAATCTAGGACCAAAATATAATACACATACTTATTTATTAAAAATAAATAAAATACAGAAAATAAAATAAATTTACATGTGCGAATATGCAAATAAATTCTATAGCGGCATATGTGATATATTGTAAACTTCCTAAGTAGCAGCGAAGGACTGTTCACCGCAGTTCATAAGAGCGACAGAGGGAGTGAATCCTCAATGAATGTACACTTTCGATTATTTATTTATTTATTTATTTATATTGTCGCAAATGTGGACTGTGGAACAGTAGTGAATTTTTATATGTAGCTTTTAAGCAGTCCCGATTTGAAAGAACTCTTCCACAAATAATTGATTAACAAGAATAAAACCGCATGAATAAAGCATTAGTTCATTTAAAGCAATAGTCCGTATAAATAATAGAGCACCTGCAATCACAAATAGCAATGTCCCAGGTAATACAAGCTTGACGCTTTTCTTCATCAGGAGCATTAAGCATTAAAAAAGAAACCTGCTGAAGCCAAGTGTCCCAGGCATGGGATACCGGCATAGGGTACTGAAGCCGTGCTTAGTGCTCGCCAGAGGCACGGCAGCTAGATGAACAGTTTATGCCGGGTACCTCTGGTGTGAGGTGCGGCATAACAATGCAGGTCTCAGAGAGCAGCTGTGGAGTCTAGTTGCTAAGAGTGTAAACCCTGCCTAAGCCATCTACCTCTAGGCTGAGGGGCGGCATGCTAGTATAACGGTATCCGGCACTATAATGGCCGCTCATAGTGCCGGATACCGTTATACTTAGCAGCGGGCTGTCCTCACAGTAGAGGATTCCGGCTCCTAAGCAGGTGTCACTGGACTCCGCGGCTGCTCTCTGAGCCCTGCATTGTTATGACGCACCTCACACCAGAGGTACCCAGCACAAACTGTTCATCTAGCTGCCGTGCCTCCAGCAAGCGCTAAGCACGGCTTTAGTATCCTATGCCGGTATCCCATGCCTGGGACACTTGGCTTCAGCAGGTTTCTTATATTTTATTTCCCTCTACACTTCAGTCCAGCACCTTTTTGTTTGCCAATACAGTGGCTGGCAATGCGCGCTGCCACCCACTGTGATTGATGATTTTTTATCCTGCACCATCTATCTCCTGGTGTTAGGATATCCTGCTAGTTGTTATTCAGTTCTCATCAGCATAAATGATGCTGTGTAATTGATGGTTCAGCTAGTGTTTCCAATTTTTGGGGGCACCAATCCCATATCCCTGGTCATATTCATAGGCCACAGTGACATGACACACTTGATAAGTGTATGTAGTGCCCCTTAATCACTAGTATTACATTTTTACACACAATTGGTGGGTGATCGGGTAGACACCCCCTCTTTTTAGTTGTAGAGACTTCAATAAAGTGTTTGTTATTTTGTTTTAACGTTCCTCTAATATAATATTTGGTAAATAGAGATGTATGGCTAAATTTATGGAAAAAAGGCACAAGACTTTTAAAGGCATCTGTCAGCAGATTTGTTCCTGTATTTGTACCTATAAAGCTGACTGACTTGTTGCATGTGTGCTTGGCAGCTGTATTGGTCCCATGTTCATATGTGCCCGCATTTATAAGAAAATTTATGTTTTAATATATGTAAATGAGCATCTAGGAGCAACAGGGGCATTGTTGTTAAGCCTAGTGGATCAGCTCTCGCTGCAGCTGCAATTTGCTCTATGATTGACAGGACCAGACAGTGATGATACTTTCACAATTTGGCCCTATCAATCAAGGTGGAGGGGGTACGGCAGTTGCAGAGAGAGCTGAGCCTCTAGGTGAAACAGCAACACCCCCATTCTTTTGAGAGGCTAATTTGCATATTTTAAAACATCCTTTCTCTCAGCAATGCGGTCACATATGAACATGGGACCAACAGCCTTCAGCCGCCAAGTGTACATGTAACAGGTCAGCCTGGTTCATGGGTACAAATCTGCTGACAGGTGCCCTTTAAAGGAGTTGGCTCATAAACAAAATGTATGATCTGTACTCAGGATGAGTGATAAATGTATGATGACTGGTAGACTGACTGCTGGGACTGCCCAACAATCATGATAATAGGGGTCCCCATTCCCTTTTGTGCGAATGGAGTGGTAGTGCACATGTGATACCACTTATCTATTCAATGTGAATGAGACTGCTGAGTACAACACTTAGCTATCTCCTTCAGTTCCACCTATTTTATCTACTACTCCATTCACACCAAAGACTTTGGCACCCTCATTTTAGTGATCACTGAAGGGTCCCAGTAGTCAGACCTCCCCATTGATCTTATGTTACCTTTGTTGACAGGTGATGAGTGTTCACCAACCCCTTTTAAGTTTTTGCTTGGTTAGGGAATATTTAAATGGTATATTTACCTTTTTAGCTAAAGAAAATGGCCAAAATCCACAACTGAAAATGCTTAAGATTAGTGTTGAGCGAATCGAAGTGAAAAAAATTGACTTTGATCTGAAGGAAAAATTTGCCACGAAGCCAAATTTCCTGGCGCTTTGTGGTATCTAATCAGTTTTTCTTGAAATGGCAATTAAAAACAAAAACCATACTCACCTCATCCAATTGCTCACGGAGACGCCGTCGTGGCAATCTTGAGTGAAGAAATTATATTTAGAAGTTAATAATTTAGTTAATAATAATTATTTAGAAGTAGTGTTGAGCGAACAGTTGGAGCATAGTTCGGGTTCGTACCGAATTTTGGGGTGTTCGGGACACGGACCCGAACCCGAAAATTTTCAGAAAAGTTCGGGTTCGGGTCCGTTGTTCGTCGATTTCTTCCTGCTTTCTGAAGGGCTGCACAGCGTTTTTCTGTCACTTTTTTTCTGGGGTGATCGGCGGCCATTTTGTGTCTTGTGGTGCACCAGCACAAGCTGCCACCAAGTCCATCAATCCATCAATACTAATTTTTTTTTTTTTTTGCTATATCCTGTGCTTATTGTCACCCCTAGAAACTCAGGACAGCAATTTCTATATTTTATTAAGGGGTTAAATACAATTGACAAAATACCAATCCCCTAAATCTGGTGTTCCAGCTTTGGATAGCCAAGTATAATACTGTCTGCTGTCTGGCAAAGGATACATTTTCTGTGGTGAAATTCAATTGCCAAAATAGCAATCCCCTAAATCTGGTGTCCCAGCACTGGCTGGCAAAGTATAATAGTGTCCGCCAAAACATATATTTTGTTCTGGGGTGAAATTCAATTGCTAAAATAGCAATACCCTGAATCTGGAGTTCCAGCAGTTGCAGGCCAAGTGTTAATCTGTCTGTAAAATGGTATATTTTGTTCTGGGATGAAATTCACTTGCCAATATAGCAATACCCTGAATCTGGTGTTCCAGTAGTGGCTTGCAAAGTATAAAAGTGTCCGCCAAAACATATATTTTGTTCTGGGGTGAAATTCAATTGCCAAAATAGCAATACCCTGAATCTGGTGTTCCAGCAGTTGCAGACCAAGTGTTAATCTGTCCGTAAAATGGTATATTTTGTTCTGGGGTGAAATTCAATTGCCAATATAGCAATACCCTGAATCTGGTGTTCTAGTAGTGGCTTGCAAAGTATAATAGTGTCCGCCAAAACATATATTTTGTTCTGGGGTGAAATTCAATTGCCAAAATAGCAATTCCATAAATCTGGTGTCACAGCTGTGGCTGGCAAAGTATAATATTGTCCGCCAAAACATATATTTTGTTCTGGGGTGAAATTCAATTGCCAAAATAGCAATACCATAAATCTGGTGTCACAGCTGTAGCTGGCAAAGTATAATATTGTCCGCCAAAACATATATTTAGTTCTGGGGTGAAATTCAATTGCCAAAATAGCAATACCCTGAATCTGGTGTCCCAGATGTTGCAGGCCAAGTGTTAATCTGTCCGTAAAAGGGTATATTTTGTTCTGGGGTGAAATTCAATTGCCAAAATAGCAATACCCTGAATCTGGTGTCCCAGCTGTTGCAGGCCAAGTGTTAATCTGTCCATAAAAGGGTATATTACACTCAAGGTGTATATACAAGTGCTGAGAGGGTCATCCTCATTAACTTCACACGCTACCGTGCATCTCCCATTGTATTTCTGTCCGTTAAAGGGTATATTACACAAAGTGTTAAAATACAATTGCTGAAGGCATAATCCTACATATTTTTTCTCACGCTACTGTGCATCTCCAAGTGTAAATCTGTCCATAAAAGGATACCTTTTATCCAGGGCCTAAATACTAGCCCTAAAAGAGATATTCCCCTAAATCAGTGGTAACTGCTTTGCCTGGATTAGTGTAATACGCTACATAAATAAATAGGCAGATAGTATTAGGTGCCTGTAGAAAAAGGCCTGAATTTGAAATCAATACATTGGGCCAAATATTTTTTTTCTTATTGTGGTGCTTGGTGAACGGTAACAATAAGGAAAACATCTAGTAAGGGACGCGGATGCGGTCGTGGTGGTGTTAGTGTACCCTCTGGTGCTGGGAGAGGACTTGGCCATTCTGTCACAGCCACACGTCCTAGTGAACCAACTACCTCAGGTTCCAGTACCCGCCAGAATTTACAGCGATATTTGGTGGGGCTCAATGCCGTTCTAAGGATGGTAAGGCCTTAGCAACTACAGGCGCTAGTCAATTGGGTGGCCGACAGTGGATCCAGCATGTTCACAACATTATCTCCCACCCAGTCTTCTGCAGAAAGCGCACAGGTGGCGCCTGAAAACCAAGCCCATCAGTCTGTCAACCCACATGGAATGAAGGTCGTGCCACTGACTTTCATAGTTCAGAGGAAGAGGCAGTGGTAAAACCGAGCCAACAGCATAGCAAAAGAGGGAGCAGGGGGCAAAAGCAGAACAGCCGCCGCCAAGAAAGTTCGCCTGCTACTGTCCACCGCCACCAGGGACCGAGCACCCCAAAGGCAGCTTCAAGGAGTTCCCCGGCATGGCACTTCTTTAAACAATGTGCTGACGACAAGACCCGAGTGGTTTGCATGCTGTGCCATCAGAGCATGAAGCGAGGCATTAACGTTCTGAACCTTAGCACAACCTGCATGACCAGGCAGCTACATGCAAAGCATGAACTGCAGTGGAGTAAACACCTTAAAAGCAAGGAACTCACTCAGGCTCCCCCTGCTCCCTCTTCTGCTGCTGCCTCGGCCTCTTCCTCCACCTCGGGAGGAACGTTGACACCTGCCGCCCACCAAACAGAGGATGTGCCACCGACACCACCACCTGCGTCACCAAGCATCTCCACCATGTCACACGGCAGCGTGCAGCTCACCATCTCACAAACCTTGGAGAGAAAGCGTAAATTTCCACCTAGCCACCTTCGAGCCCTGGGCCTGAATGCCAGCATTCCTAAACTACTGGCCTTTGAAATGCTGTCATTCAGGCTGGTGGACACAGAAAGCTTCAAACAGCTGATGGCCATGGCTGTCCCACAGTATGTTGTTCCCAGCCGCCATTACTTCTCCAAGACAGCCGTGCCTTCCCTGCACAACCAAGTATCTGAAAAAATCAAGTGTGCATTGCGCAACACCATCTGTGGCAAGGTCCATCTAACCACAGATACGTGGACCATTAAGCACGGCCAGGGACGATATATCTCCTTAACTGCACACTGGGTAAATGTAGTGGCGGCTGGGCCCCAGGCGGAGAGTTCCTTGGCGCACATCCTTCCGCCGCCAAGGATCGCAGGGCATCATTCTTTGCCTCCTGTAGCCTCCTTCTCCTACTCGGCTTCCTCCTCCTCTGCTTCCATCAGCTCATCCAGTCAGCCACACACCTTCACCACCAACTTCAGCACAGCCCGGGGTAAACGTCAGCAGGCCATTCTAAAACTTATATGTTTGGGGGACAGGCCCCACACCACGCAGGAGTTGTGGCGGGGTATTGAACAACAGACCGACGAGTGGTTTCTGCCAGGGGGGCCTCATGCCCGGCCTGGTGGTGTGCGATAATGGGCGGAATCTCGTCGCAGCTCTGGGACTAGCCGGTTTGACGCACATCCCTTGCCTGGCACATGTGCTAAATTTGGTGGTGCAGAAGTTCATTCACAACTACCCCGACATGTCAGAACTCCACCTTGCACATGCTGGAGAGACTGTGCGAGCAGCAGCAGGCCATAGTGGAGTTTCAGCTGCAGTGGTGAACATCACCACTTCACCACCAATGATTGGGCCTCCATGCAGAATCTGTGTGCCCTGTTGCGCTGTTTCGAGTACTCCACCAACATGGCCAGTGGCGATGACACCGTTATCAACGTTACAATACCACTTCGATGTCTCCTTGAGAAAACGCTTAGGGTGATTATGGAAGAGGAGGAGGAGGATGAGGGGTCATTTTTAGCACTTTCAGGCCAGTCTGTTAGAAGTGGCTCAGAGGGAGGTTTTTTGCAACAGCAAAGGCCAGGTACAAATGTGGTCAGCCAGGGCCCACTACTGGAGGATGAGGAGGAGGTGGAGAAGGATGAGGATGAAGCAGGTGGCACCCGACACAGCTCAGGCCCATCACTGGTGCGTGGCTGGGGGGATACGGAGGACGATGACCATACGCCTCCCACAGAGGACAGCTTGTCCTTACCTCTGGGGAGCCTTGCACACATGAGCGACTACATGCTGCAGTGCCTGCGCAACGACAGCAGAGTTGGCCACATTTTAACATGTGCAGACTACTCGGTTGCCACCCTGCTGGATCCCCGGTACAAAGACAATGTGCCCACCTTACTTCCTGCACTGGAGCGTGATAGGAAGATGCGCGAGTACAAGATCACGCTGGTAGACGCGCTCCTGAGAGCATTCCCAAATGTCACAGGGGAACAGGTGGAAGCCCAAGGCGAAGGCAGAGGAGGAGCAAGAGCTCGCCAATGCAGCTGTGTCATGGCCAGCTCCTCTGAGGGCAGGGTTAGCATGGCAGAAATGTGGAAAAGTTTTGTCTCCACGCCACAGCTAACTGCATCTCCACCTGTAACGGAACGTGTTAGCAGGAGGCAGTATTTCACTAACATGGTTGAACAGTACGTCTGCACACCCCTCCACGTACTGACTGATGGTTCGGCCCCATTCAACTTCTGGGTCTCCAAATTGTCCACGTTGCCAGAGTTAGCATTTTATGCCTTGGAGGTGCTGGCCTTCCCGGTGGCCAGCGTTTTGTCTGAACATGTATTCAGCACGGCAGGGGGCGTCATTACTGACAAACGCAGCCGCCTGTCCACAGCCAACTTGGACAAGCTGACATTCATAAAAATGAACCAGGCATGGATCCCACCGGACCTGTCCCTCCCTTGTGCAGAATATATAACTGCCTCCCCCTCAACCATGTAGTCTTGTACTCCGGGGCACTTCTTTATTGAATCCTCATTTTTTTAACTTTACCATGATCTTGCGGTGCAACCCAAAACTGAATGAACCTCTCCTCAATCTGGGCGCTGGGGCCTAAATAACTGAAAGTGGTCTTCTCCAGTCGTGGGTGATATAACGCCTTATTCCTTGCTGTGGGACCTCTCTCCTCTGTCTGGGTGCTGGGCCCGAAATAACTGAAAGTGGCCTTCTCCAGTGGTGGGTGATATGACGCCTTATTCCTTGCTGTGGGACCTCTCTCCTCCGTCTGGGTGCTGGGGCCGAAATAACTGAAAGTGGCCTTCTCCAGTGGTGGGTGATATGACGCCTTATTCCTTGCTGTGGGACCTCTCTCCTCCGTCTGGGTGCTGGGGCCGAAATAACTGAACGTGGCCTTCTCCAGTGGTGGGTGATATGACGCATGATTCTCTGCTATGGGACCTCTCTCCAATTGATATTGGTTAATTTTTAGTTATTTTATTTTATTTTAATTAATTTCCCTATCCACATTTGTTTGCAGGGCATTTACCTACAGGGAGTGCAGAATTATTAGGCAAGTTGTATTTTTGGGGATTAATTTTATTATTGAACAACAACCATGTTCTCAATGAACCCAAAAAACTCATTAATATCAAAGCTGAATATTTTTGGAAGTAGTTTTTAGTTTGTTTTTAGTTTTAGCTATTTTAGGGGATATCTGTGTGTGCAGGTGAATATTACTGTGCATAATTATTAGGCAACTTAACAAAAAACAAATATATACCCATTTCAATTATTTATTTTTACCAGTGAAACCAATATGACATCTCAACATTCACAAATATACATTTCTGACATTCAAAAACAAAACAAAAACAAATCAGTGACCAATATAGCCACCTTTCTTTGCAAGGACACTCAAAAGCCTGCCATCCATGGATTCTATCAGTGTTTTGATCTGTTCACCATCAACATTGCGTGCAGCAGCAACCACAGCCTCCCAGACACTGTTCAGAGAGGTGTACTGTTTTCCCTCCTTGTAAATCTCACATTTGATGATGGACCACAGGTTCTCAATGGGGTTCAGATCAGGTGAACAAGGAGGCCATGTCATTAGATTTTCTTCTTTTATACCCTTTCTTGCCAGCCACGATGTGGAGTACTTGGACGCGTGTGATGGAGCATTGTCCTGCATGAAAATCATGTTTTTCTTGAAGGATGCAGACTTCTTCCTGTACCACTGCTTGAAGAAGGTGTCTTCCAGAAACTGGCAGTAGGACTGGGAGTTGAGCTTGACTCCATCCTCAACCCGAAAAGGCCCCACAAGCTCATCTTTGATGATACCAGCCCAAACTCGCCTTGCTGGCGTCTGAGTCGGACTGGAGCTCTCTGCCCTTTACCAATCCAGCCACGGGCCCATCCATCTGGTCCATCAAGACTTACTCTCATTTCATCAGTCCATAAAACCTTAGAAAAATCAGTCTTGAGATATTTCTTGGCCCAGTCTTGACGTTTCAGCTTGTGTGTCTTGTTCAGTGGTGGTCGTCTTTCAGCCTTTCTTACCTTGGCCATGTCTCTGAGTATTGCACACCTTGTGCTTTTGGGCACTCCAGTGATGTTGCAGCTCTGAAATATGGCCAAACTGGTGGCAGGTGGCATCTTGGCAGCTGCACGCTTGACTTTTCTCAGTTCATGGGCAGTTATTTTGCGCCTTGGTTTTTCCACACGCTTCTTGCGACCCTGTTGACTATTTTGAATGAAACGCTTGATTGTTCGATGATCACGCTTCAGAAGCTTTGCAATTTTAAGAGTGCTGCATCCCTCTGCAAGATATCTCACTATTTTTGACTTTTCTGAGCCTGTCAAGTCCTTCTTTTGACCCATTTTGCCAAAGGAAAGGAAGTTGCCTAATAATTATGCACACCTGATATAGGGTGTTGATGTCATTAGACCACACCCCTTCTCATTACAGAGATGCACATCACCTAATATGCTTAATTGGTAGTAGGCTTTCGAGCCTATACAGCTTGGAGTAAGACAACATGCATAAAGAGGATGATGTGGTCAAAATACTCATTTGCCTAATAATTCTGCACTCCCTGTACATTTTGCTGCCTTTTTCAGCCCTCTAGCCCTTTCCTGGACTATTTTACAGAATTTTTAGTGCCTAAAAGTTCGGGTCCCCATTGACTTCAATGGGGTTCGGGTTCAGGATAAAGTTCGGGTCGAGTTCGGATCCCGAACATTTTCGGGAAGTTCGGCCGAACTTCTCGAACCCGAACATCCAGGTGTTCGCTCATCTCTATTTAGAAGTCATTATATTTAGTGGAATGTATGACCCACAAACCAATGTTTTCATTAGGATAAGGGATAAGAATATTTAGATAAATTATGATTTTGAAAATAATTATGTCTCCATTTCCTGATCTGCAAGTAAATGATGTCTACGTGAAATGAATGTCCTTTAAAACATACAAATCATAAGGATTTGATTTGCCAATATGAAAGATCACTAGGGTTTTACATATGATTCACTGTGTCTAGAAAATATATATTTGTTATATGCTGTGATATGTTGAGATTTTTATTTACCTTTATTTTTTATTTCTTCAAAAGAGAATGGAACTTTGACGTGGACACCAACAAAAAGGGAAGGTTTTACCTTCAACCTAATAGCAACTGACTCCCAAAATCTGTCATCGACTTTCAGTCCGTCCTTTATTGTCTGCAGTTGTAATCTCTCTATTGAGTGTGACTATAGTATAACATCTAAAGTCAATGGAAGTTCTCTTTCAGTAAGTAGCAGAAAAAGTACCTAACAAATACTTTCTGTTAATATTTTACAGACTGTTCATAAGCAATATAAATTTATGAGGCTAATTTATTACACCGTGCACGCTAGAATTCTTGACTTGAATTGAGAATTCAGACTTGAAAAGGTCATATTTTGCCATTTTATGCCTCCATTTACACGTCAGTATTTTGGTCAGTAATTTCCATCAGTGATTGTGAGCCAAAACCAGGTGCAGCTTTATAAACAGAACAGGAGCAAATCTTTCCCTTAGGCTAGATGCACACGTCCGTTAAAACCCGGATGTGACCAGTCCGTGGTAACCAGGACTGGATTTCTTCTTTATAGCAGGAGCGCACAGTGTCATTGGTTGCTATGACACTGCAGGCTCCCTGCCGCCGCTGCAGTACAGTAATACACTGGTATAGATCATACCAATGTATTACTGTCCTGCAGCGGCGGCAGGGAGCGCACGGCATCATAGCAACCTATTACGCAGTGTGCTCCGGCTGTAAAGAAGAAATCCAGGACTGGTCATGTCCTGGTTTAACGGACGTGTGCATCTAGCCTTATACCTTACAATTACTGATGGAAATCACTGACCAAAACACTTGTGTGAATCAGCCTTTATAGTACACCACTCTAGTTTTGAAAAGTGGGTGTGGTTAGGTATGTTATTGAGTTTTACTCCAGATTTATCAACTAATTTATCCATTGTGACTTTTTAAAAAGTTACAAAATGGCTCACTCCAGTAGGAGGGTGAAGTAGGAAAAGTTGTATAGCATTTCTAGACAAAAGTGTTGTTATCAATGATAAATTTTGTGCACTATCGCAGTATCAATTAAAACTAACTTCAAATATTCCCCTCAAAATAAATGCTCCTATGATTCTTTGTTTCCATACACTATTATGTATACAGAGCTGGTAGATCCTTTTGCATCACACACATGCATCTATTCTTACTATAAGGTCCAGTGATGCACCAGCCCAAAAGAGCACTAAAGAAACTCATAAATATTGTGTTAAAGGGGCTATATCATGAAGACAACTCCTGCCTGTATGCCATATAGGTTATATGATATCATACAGGGGGTTCCCTTGCTCAGGAAGCACCTTTGTGAGCGAGTATGGACAGCCAATCTCTATGAATGTTTACCATTCTGGCAGACTCAAGCCATGCTCGTATTGCAAGAGTGGCCAGTCATTAAAATGGCCGCCATGTAATACTACATTCCCTTGTAGTGACCAATGCAGGGTGATACATATCTGAATGGCTATGACTTCCTCTAGCAAAATAAGATGTTTGCTACAAGTGCCAGGAAAGGACTTGATCAGCTGATTACTTTGGAGACTGAATTCTGAAAGGCATTATCTCTGAATGTTGTCATTCTGGTACAATGCTGTAAATTAAAACTAGGAGTGAGCAAATCAAGTTTTGGATCCAAGATCCGAGGTTGATTTGTTTCAAAACTTTGTTTTAATGCTGTATGGAGACCTATCTCATTAAAGCATTAAAATATATGTGCTTCAGAGAGGCAAAATTCATTAAGTCCGAAGTCGCACGAGACTTTGATGAATAACATTGGGCTTCACTTCCATGACTTCAAAAACATATTAAAACAGGAATATGAAGTCGGCTTCCGTACTGGCTGGTACCTCAGTACCAAAACCGACTTCGGATTCCTGTTTTAAAATGTTTTTAAAGCCCAAAGTTATTCACTGAAGTCTTGCGCAACTTAGAACTCAGGAGGTAGTTGAAGGATAACACCGAGCATGTGCGGCCATCTCAGTGAGCTGGACAAAGAAACAAAGAAACAAAAGAAAAAGAACAAAGAGCCGGTGGCGCTATACAGATACATTTTATTCAACAACTCAGTGACTATCAACACAAAAAGAGAAGAAAGCAGGCGAAGCACGACTAACAATATATATAAGCTTTATTATGGTTCCCAGTGAGGGGAAAATCCAATAAAATCCAATAACAGACAATACAAAACACTGGTGGATGACACACAGGGTGGGAGAGGATCGCAAAGTGCCAAAAAGCCCCAACGCTCGTTTCGCGTAAGCTTCCACAGGGGGCACATACACCCCCTGAGGAAGCTTACGCGAAACGTGCGCTGGGGCTTTTTTGGATCACAACTTTGGTATTTATTGATGTCATTTTTTATCTATTATATTGTAATTTATTGTCCATGTACATTGTATTTTTATATGTATGTACTGTCTTGGGCTTCTATATCTTGTTTAAGGCTGGTGAGGTCATCTATACATGTTCCATTTTGGGGCATCTATTCATTCACTAACTACCTTATATCTTTTTGGCCTTGTCTAATGTCCTTTTTATGCTTCATGCTGTCCACTTTGCGATCCTCTCCCACCCTGTGTGTCATCCACCAGTGTTTTGTATTGTCTGTTATTGGATTTTCCCCTCCCTGGGAACCATAATAAAGCTTATATATATTGTTAGTCGTGCTTCGCCTGCTTTCTTCTCTTTTTGTGTTGATACTTGGTATATAGGCCTAGTACGCATACTCACTTTGTGAGTTATCTACTATTGGTGTTTATTAACTCAGTGGCTATGCTAAATTATTAACTACATGCAGTTACAAAAGTATTCAGATCAAGGAGCTGGATTGAAAACTGTAGAGTATTTTTTGTGGAACAACCCCTTTAATGTATCCTGTCTCCGTACAGCATTAAAATGAAGTTTTGGAACGAATCTTGGATCTGAAGCTCGATTTGCTCACTCCTAATTAAAACCATAAATCGACAATAATTGTCAAACTGATTTCAATAATGTACTGTATACTTGATTCCATTGATGAGCTGAAGAAGTTATTTCCAGCCCAAATTGATCTTCGGAGCCATATAAAATCTTTTGTGTGTGGCCAGCTTTCAACCAAAAGATCATTTATTAGGTTAAACTGAAAGAAAGTCTGTCACCAGGAAATGTCCTGTTCAATCGTGTAGGGCTAACTCAGCTGAATATAAGGATACCTTTCAATTAGTGGTCCGTTGCTTCATTCTGGAGAAAAGCACTTTTAATCCATATGCAAATAAGCTGTTAAGTGCACTAAGGGCAGGCCCAAGCCCCTGTGTGCATTTTTGCTCCTCTTGCTTTCTCTGTCATCCTCTTCCTCTCCATGATAGACAGAACCAAGTAAGGCCGAGTTCACACATCAGTTACTTGATCAGTCATTCCCATCAGGTATTGTGAGCTAAAAGCAGTAGTGAAACCTACATAGATATAAGGTATAATGGAATGATTCTCTCCTGTTTTGTGTTTTTGGACCAGCACTTGGTTTTGGCTCACAATAACAGATGAAAATAAGTGACCGAATAACTGGTGTGAACTCGGCCTAAGATGACTATGCATGAACATGGCCCTATGAATCAAGATGGAGAGGGAGGGGCTGGCAGAGTAAGCAGGAGGAGCAAGGAGCTAAGTTAGAGATATTACATTCAGCTGAGCTAGTCCTACAAGATGCTGTGCCTGGGCTAACAGTAAATTTTCTGGTAACAGATTCTGTTTAACAGTCAACAAGAAATCAGCAGCATTTGAACACTTTCGATAATTGGATGAAAGATCTTTCTTTGAAAGAGAAATCTTTCATCCATCACCTGGTTTCATTGAACATGTATGGTCAGTTTGGGCAACTGTAATGACCAATAAGGACTAATATGTGTATGGCCATGTCTGTGAAAACATCGTTCACCAGATGATTGTTCAACTGCTGTTCAACCATCAACCTACTACTATCTAATGAACGCTACCTTTTAGTCTTTGTTGATGACGTGGAAAATGGTAAGTTCATGGTTTACAGTGTGACTGTACTTTCTTGGATGCGACTATGATATCTGCTTATGCTGCGTGAGGTCATATTTAGATGACCATGACATGCAGATGGAGGTCATATCCATATACAGTGCTTCTGCGTAGTCTTATGTATCTACACAGTTTCTGGCTGCATCATATTACTTCAGGGAATATATTATGTGTTTTATTCTTAGGTCAGTTTTTCTGAAAGCAGCATTGCCAAAGCTGTATTTGTATAGAGATATTTTTTCTCCTGGAGTGAGAAATGGAAAGGTCTGAATACATTTTACTGTGTGTAATCCCAGCATGCCCACTTTTCACTAAACTTTCACAAATTGATATCTTGGTGCAAATTGCTTTAATTTCTGGGCCAAATGGTTAAAAAAATGTGACTGACAGTGGATAAGTCATCATTTTGAAGTAAAATGCACCAGAAAAAAGGGACAACTGGTAAATACATTGATACATGGGGACCATTGGGTATTTACAATAAATTAGATTTTTTTTTACTTAAATCTTTTATCTTAACTAATTATAGATCACAAGCTGCAACTGCGCTAATAATTCCACTGGAGAGTTCTGTGAAATTCCACCTAATCTATGTGCTCAAGGATGTTTCCCTGGTGTACCATGTGACAATAAAACTGGTTGTGGAGCCTGTCCTACTGGTTTCACTGGAGAGGGAGTACATTGTTCAGGTAAAGCATTTAACTTTCTTTGTGGTAAATTAAATGGTAAAGTGTTCTCTAATACCTGACTGATGTACTGATTTTGTATTACCGTGTATCCATCCACAGATATAGATGAATGTGTAGGTAGCCCATGTTCACCAAATGCTGTGTGTGAAAATACCCCAGGGGCCTATAACTGTACCTGCAAAGAGGGATTTATGGGTGAGTACTCACTGCAAGCTTAATACCAGGATACATGTACATATGTGTAATCAGTCCCTGTATTTAAAAAGAAAAACTAACATCTAGTCCAGGCCTTTCTTTAATACATGTCCACAGATAATCAGTAATGTAGATAGATAGATAGATAGATATGAGATAGATAGATATGAGATAGATAGATATGAGATAGATAGATAGATCTGAGATAGATCTGAGATAGATCTGAGATAGATCTGAGATAGATCTGAGATAGATCTGAGATAGATCTGAGATAGATATGAGATAGATAGATATGATAAATGCCATTTGCTTAAGTGAGACAAACCCTTTAAGTTTCTGTAGATTTCTCAGTAGTTTGCCCATAACTAGTGCATTTAATTTTTTTGTCTCATATCTGGATGTGCTAATTTATCTGTATAACTGATTGCCTAACAGATGTACATTAATAATGTTTTATTTTTACATCTACCTTCAGTGTTATATCCTTCAGTTAACTGTAAAACACTTGATATTGATTAGGTAATGGAACCTATTGTGAAGATATCGATGAATGTAAGACCAGCAATTCCTGTTCACCTAATGCCACCTGCACTAATACAGAAGGAAGTTATACCTGTACCTGTAAGGATGGATTCACAGGTGAGAAAACAGGATTGATCGCCTTATATTAACTGCTTGTAAAGATAGTGTTATTGTCCTGCTCTTCTCAATATCAGTGAGAGTAAATAAGAGCATAAGTAACTACTAGTGCAGGGGCAATATTCAAATTTGCGATATTTGGTAGAATATTCGTCATATATTCGCGAATTCACTGTTATTTTCTAGATTGCGAAAACCAGCAATGTAATATTCGCATAATGTGCTCGCAATACAGGCACGGTTCACTATAGCTACATTTTTCAAGCTGCTAGAAGTTTCCTATTACAATAGCTTTATATGCAGAAAGAGTGCTTCAATATATTCACGACTCGCGAGTGTGCAAATCAGCAATAATGATGCTAATATTTTGGCGCAATACGTGTAAATTCACATTTTAGCAGGTCTGACTACATATTAGTGATTATCATCACTATCTAACCTACACTGACTAACTAACTAACTATCTAATGTAATGTGACAAATGTAAACAAGAGAGCACAGCAATAACACTGCTGTCTCTCTCAGAATTGTAATAAACTGCAGAAAATGGCTGCTGGGGAGGTTCCTATATAGCAAGGGGTAGGCAACTTTTCTATTGTTTCTAGGGATGTTGCTAAGCTCAGACAAAGACATTTCAGCCGTCTCATAGGGCCACAAGCAAAAAGGGAGGTTACTTATGACAAAAAATGTAGAATATTCGAAAATACGAATATATATCACTATATTCTAAATATTTGCGAATTCTCGAAGTTGCGATACTCGCGATTAAAATTTGAATATTCGTGCCCAACACTAGTAACTACATACAGTATATAGGTACTGTATTTTTCACCCTATAAGATGCACCTGCCCATAAGACCCACCTAGGTTTTCGAGGAGGTGTTTTTTTTTACTAATGGTGTTCTGTGCATGACACTATTATGACGCACTGTTATGGGGAGATCTGTTAATGACACACTGTTATGGTCGAGTCTATGGATGGCACTGTTATGGGGGCATCTGTGGATGGCACTGTATGGGGGCATCTGGGGATGGCACTGTATGGGGGCATCTGGGGATGGCACTGTATGGGGGCATCTGGGGATGACGCACTGTTATGTGGGGGAGCTGGGGATGGCACTGTTATGGGGGCATGTGTGGATGGCACTGTATGGGGGCATCTGGGGATGACACTGCTATGGGGGGAATCTGTGGATGACACATAGCATCTTATGCTATGTAGCCTGCTTCAATCATAAAGTGGGCGTAGCAGACGCGTGACATTACGCTGACACCTCTCGCCCGGCCTCCTGAGTCCAGTCCTGCCTGCGATCTTACATTATACTAGGTAGGGTAATACTGGCAGAATTAATATTATACTGTAATTTTAAACATCGGTACATTAGTACAGCGGGCCCGGTGTAGTAGAATACAATTACTGCACCGGGCCTCGCTGTCATTAGCAAGCAAGATGCCGCCCACGGCCCCTCCTCATTGATACACACGCTGGCTGAGCTCTTTATCAGCGCGGCGGTGTATCAATTTTTGCTACATTCGCCCCATAATACGCAGCACTATTTCCCCCCCCCCTTTTGAGGGGGTTAAAGTGCGTCTTATAGGGCGAAAAATACGGTTATACAAGTAACATGTGCTGCAAAGAGTCATAGATAAAAGAAGGTTACTATAGTATAATACTGAGTCTACAGTTAAAGATTTCCCTACTTTTAATGAAAGAAAATATAGATTTTATTAAAGACAGGAGACGAACATTATGCTATACATCCTTCTTTTTTACTCCCAGCAGCAAACAGTTAACAATGTGAAACAGAAAAAATTTACATAAGATATTTAAAACAGTGTTCACAAACAGCCAATCAACAGGTAGCATAGGTCATATAAGGTCCAATCGATCATGTAAATGTCCTCCTTTCTTGATTAGATGGTGAAAGATAACAGGATATGTGAAGAAAAACGTAAACATCCTTGGTAATAACACTGGTTGGGGATTGTAGTAGGATTTGATGACCCAATGAGGAAACAGCCATGAACATGATAGATGTTTCAGACTAATAGAGAGGAGACGAAACAAGAAAAAACAAGGTTTGGGTCAGTAAGGTGGGATAATGTTCGTTTCCTGTCTTTCATAAAATCTATATTTGCCTTCATTAAAACTAGGAAAATCTAAAATTTTATATCAAGACAGGAGACTCCATTATGCAAGTTCAAAGCTTATGCTCTATAATATAACTATGACAATAAATAAAGATGCCTAACTAATGGTTATTGAAATAATACCATGGAGACGTGTGGGTCAGGCTGGAAATAAATGGTATTAAACGTAGATTCTGAGGCCCAGTTGGCTGCCTTTAGAATGTCTGAAAGGATTCTCCAGTTTGTCTAATTTTTGTGGACATAGCTGCTCTAGTGGAGTGTGCCCCAAAGAAAGAAGTGTCCACCCCTGCTAAGTTCGAGAAACCCATCTAGCTAGGGTTGCCAATGACACTGGTAGATGGGGTCTGCAATATGAAATGAGGAGTTGGGATACAGATGGTCTCCTTAGAGATAAAGTTCTATGTTCGTAAGATCGTAGGCACCTGACCACACAAAGATTTTCTTGTTGAGGGAAAGCGGGATAGAAAAAAGAAGAGATATTAGTTTTCGTATTACGGACAATAGAAAACTGAACTCCTTGTGGTAGAAATTGCCTACGAGGTATGTCTAAAGCCCGGACGTCCAAAACACGTTTAAAAGATATTAGGCATAATAACATGGATAACTTAAAGGACAATAACTTCAGAGGGAGAAGATCATTATCTTCCCAAGCTAAAAATAGATTCAGCACCAAGTTAACGTCCCAAGTAGAGTGATATTTGGGAGCGGGAGGTTTGCCTATTGGTAAAGCCTGGATAGGTGAATGATAGAATGAGATGGCCGATCTGTAGACATTAATAGTCCGATATGCCTCCCCTTCCCATTCTAAAGAATCAGAAAGGAAGTTTATAATATGGTTTAGAGATGCACATATGGCATCCAATGTCCGTTGACCACACCAATCAGACCAAATTTTCCAGGCTGATCTGTAAGAAGGTCGGGTGCCTGGAGCCCAGGCATTAGAGAGGATGTTTCCTGAAATAAACCAGGCTACCAGAGACAAAAGATCCGATAGAATCAGAGAATGTTGTTGCCCGGTCGGGTTTAAGAGGATCGACGGATGAATCGGAAGAATTTGTGGATAATCTATAGTCATTGCCAGAACCTGGGGGAACCAGGTCTGAGTTGGCCAGAGTGGGGTTATTAAGACCAGAGTTGCTTTTTGAGACATGGCTAGAAGGAGAATCCTCGAGATAAGAGTGAACGGAAGGGAAAGCGTAAAGGACCTCTGTAGGCCACAGTTGTGATAGAGCGTTGGTGCCTAGAGACTCTGGATTGGGGCGCCAGCTGAAGAACCAAGGTAGCTGACGTTTGAGGTGGGATGCGAAAATGTCCATATATAGTAAACCCCAGACAGAATTGATCTGATGGAAGATAGTGAGATCTAATCTCCAGTCACTGGTGTCCGATAGAAATCGGGAATTCCAATCCGCAATGGTATTGGACGAACCCGGAAGGTACTCTGCCTTCAAAATAATAGGTTTGTCGAGACAGAAATGCCACAATTCTTTGGCAATATTGTCTAGAGTCTCCGATCTGGTTCCTCCTAAGCGGTTGATATATTGCATCGCTGCTATATTGTCCATCGAAGAAGGACACAACAATGGGATTTGTCCTTCGTAAAGTTTTTGAGGGCAAAAGACCACGCCAAAAGCTCTAGGCAATTGATGTGAAGGGAAGTTTCTTCTGCGGACCATTTTCCTCCTGTGGAACGGGAGTTACACCGAGCACCCCAACCAAGTCCATTGGCGTCCGACTCTATAATTAGGTCTGGGGCAGAGTTGAATATAGTCTTGCTGTTCCAGTCTTGGATGTGTTACAACCACCACAGGAGCTCGTCCGTGGTATCCGGAGTTAGAGTTACTTCGTCTGAATAACCCAACCCCTCCCTCAGATGCTTTCAACCGTTGGACAGCTCTGTAGTGGAGGGGAGCAGGAAAAAAATTGCTTAAATTGAGGCAGAGAGTAGGCCTACAATCTGAGCAATAGTTCGGAGAGAGACTAAATTCTTGTTGAGGACGGACCGAATTTCTTTCCTGATGGTCTTTAATTTCCTGGACGGAAGACTCAGAGTAGCAGACTGAGTATCCCCTAGAAACCCCAAAAACTTAATCTGTCTCGATGGGGTTGGAATCGATTTCTCATGGTTGATCAAAAAACCCAGGTTGGTTAAGAGTTATGTCCAGTGAATATGAGGAGAATTAATAATAGAGATTGAGCAATGATGAGGATGTCGTCTAGGTAAATAATGAGACGTACACCCCAAGTCTGGAGAGTTGCTACCACTGCTTTCAAGAGTTTCATGAAACACCATGGTGTGGAGAACGGTCCGAATGGTAGGCTGGTAAATTGGTATTTGTGACTAGTGATGAGCGGCAGGTGCCATATTCGATTTCGACGAAATTCGCGAATATTCGAATGAATATTCGTTTCATATTCGTCGAAATCGAATATTCGTCATTTTTTCTAGTTATCGCGATTAACATGCGATTTAAATAATCGCATATTGCGATTTGTACTTAAGGCTACTTTCCTATTGGTTTCATATCTAGAATTAGCGAGGATGACGAATATGACTGAATGTATTCGTCATATTCCTCAAAACGAAGATAACGAAGTATTCTACATCTTCGTTTTAGCAACCTATTCGTCAACTTCGCTAATTCTAGCAATCAAATAGGAAGGTTGACTTACCAGACAGCTGTGTTAAATTCGCTATGCGATTTTTTTTTTTTTAATAAATAGAATACTTATAATAATATTATCATATCAAGTAATATAATTATTGTATAAAAAAAAAAAAAAAAAAATCGCATAGCGAATTTAACACAGCTGTCTGGTAAGTCAACCTTCCTATTTGATGACTGCTAGAATTAGCGAAGTTGACGAATAGGTAGCTAAAACGAAGATGTAGAATACTTCGTTATCTTCGTTTTGAGGAATGTGACGAATACATTCGTCATATTCGTCATCCTCGCTAATTCTACCAAGCCAACCATAACTTCTGTGCTCATGGAGCGTCCCCATCACCATGGGAACGTCTCCATATACTAAAATGTACTGTCGGATTTGAGGAATTACGTTGAAATCGCAATGCGATTAATTCAAGTTATATTAATCGCATTGCGATTTCAACTTAGAGCTGGGTTTATAATGGGTCAGCTTGCTAGAATTAACGAAGTTAACGAATATGGAATATAGCAGCAGTGCTAAGTTGAAATCGCAATGCGATTAATTTAACTTAAAGTATTCGCATTGCGATTTTCAACTTAGCACTGCTAGTGCATAGCTATATATTCCATATTCGTTAATTCTAGCCTATGTAAGATAGCAGTGCTAAGTTGTAATCGCAATGCGATTAATATAACTTGAATTAATCGCATTGCGATTTCAACGTAATTCCTCAAATCCGACAGTACATTTTAGTATATAGAGATTTTCCCATGGATGGGGACGCTCCATGAGCACGAAAGTCGGCAGAAGCGGCAACGGGCACTGACTGGAGCAGCCAGGAAGCCAGGAATCCTCAGGACAGGTAAGAACTACTTTTGGGAAGTGGGAAAGAAAAAAATATAACTAAAAAAAAAAAAAAAAAAAACGAATATTCGAAATAGCGAATTTATAGCGCTATATTCGAAATATTCGCGAATTAGCGAAGTGCCGATATTCGCTAAAAAAATTCGCTTTTCGAATATTCGCGCTCAACACTATTTGTGACCGTCCCATAAAAATTGGAGGTAGAGTTGAGACATGGGGTGCATAGGCACCGTGAGATAGGCGTCTTTTAGGTCTATTTTTGCAAGCCAATCTTTTTGTAGAAGTAGATCCCTCAGTAAATGGATACCTTCCATTTTGAAATGTTGATATAAGACGTAATTGTTAAGGGTCTTCAAGTTGATGACAGGTCTTTGGCCGCCATCTATCTTTTTCAACAATAAGAAGTTGCTCCGGAAACCTGATGATTTTTTGGGGATTTCGATTAATGTGCCCTTGGAACATAGTTCTTTGATTTCTAGTTGTATCAGACCTATGTCTGTCTGTGAGAATATTATAAAATGAGGGAGATGTGTTTGTATTGGTTGACAGAGAAAATCGATTTGATAACCCTTCACGGAGTTTAGGATCCATGCATCTGCTGAGATCATAGCCAGACATGGATAAAATGTCTTATTCGACCTCCCAAGGGAATGTGGGAAGAATACGGAAGAAGATTCCTTACCTGCAGAGGATCTTGATCTTCGGAATCCTCTATTGCCTCTGGAACACCATGGTCATCCTCCTGTGGGGAAGAATGGAGTGGTGGCAAAAGAGGTGGTTGGGAAGGAAGGACGTTCTGGCCGTGAAGGGGGAGGGCCTCTGTAATATTGTCCCTCCTTTGACGCTCGGCTGGGAAATTGGCCCCTTCATTTCCCAGCCCTTGTAAAAACACGGCCTTGAAAGACACATTTTAGTGATGTCTGGGCCTTTTCTAGGGATGAAAAGAGTCCTACATATTTACTTATGTCCTCCACAAAGGAATCTCCAAAGAGTAAACCTTCTCAGGATGGGGTATTGTCTGAAGCAGCCAGGTGTACTAGCTGCGGGTCTAGACCTCTTCCTTTCCCTGCAAATGGATGCGTTGGTGTTTCCCACTAAACATACTGCCCTCTGGGCTCAACCGTTCAGGACCAATAGGTCCACCGGATTTCCAGAGGTAGAGGCTTGTTCAGTAAAGTCTAAAATTTTTGTCAGTGGACCGACTACGTCCAACAATCTGTCCTGGATCGTTCTGAAAGAACGATCGACTCCTTTTTTAGGGTTCTTGGCAGATTTGGACAGAAATTTTATAAAAGTTGGGTCTATTTCAGGGGTATCTGCAACTTTGTGCGGGAGCGTGGTCCTACAGCATTCAGAACGCAGTTTGCTTCTTGCTATCTTGTCTAATGGTTTCTTAAGCCATAAGGAAACAAATTTGGATACTTGAGGTTGTGGTACCCACTCACCTGACCTAGGATGTTTGATTATTCCAGGGTCAAAGAAAGGGGTACCCAACTCATCCAAGATAAGGGATTAAGAATTTTCTTCTTTTCCCAAAATTTCGTCTCCCTCATAGAAAACATCCTCATAGACGGACATATTATCAGTATCTGAATCATCAGCCTCATCTAAGGAGGACTCAAAAGGGGAAGAGTTATATGTCTGGCTTAACTCTTGAAGCCTTAAAAGCCTGCTTTATGTTGACAACCTCAGGGGTGGAGGGTTCAATATTGATTGCTTTAGCAGCGGTAATTGTGCTTTCTGAGAAAGTTTAGAAGTATCCTGGGGTGGGATCGGTAAAAAAGCGCCTTTTTTTGCGGCTTTACCCATATTCCAACCTTCCACTAAACGGGAAGTGGATTCCTCCGTAGACCGAAATTGGTCGGAAGGGGTAGCAGGGTCTTTAGGAGACTGCATGGTTTGGGTAAATTGGACACCGGCATACGGACATGCTGCACAACTGAGAGGTGGTGAGTGGTGCCGTGGGAACAGCAACAGAGGACTCTCAAGGTCTCGGTCTGTTAAGGCTGCCAGTAACTGCTGAAAGGGCACCCTGAATGAAATGTCGGAAAGAAAATGATTATATTGGGGGCCAAAAAATGGCAACAAAACCAGTGTCAGCAAAAGCATCAGAAAAACCAAACGGTTTAAACCGCCGTGGCCTGAGTGACGTGTTAGGTCTGATGTTGTGATACCGCAACCTGATGAAAATGTGACTTACCCAACATTCTGAACCTATAACAACCTTTGAAGAAACGTCAAGTAGCGAAGCCCGTAACCTAATGGGAAATACACCCGTAACATGACTCGTTGTATGCTAATAACGTTTTTTTTTTGTTCACTTTTCATCCTACTGCCTGAGCAAAAGATGTGATTGACCACACCAACTGAGAATGGCGAGCTGTGAGGTGACCTGAAAAGCGAAAATGACATGCAATGACAATCCTGGCATACTACAGTGGTAGTATGCCACTGACATGAGGCATGCAGTAATATAGACCACCTGCAATACACCACGCTGCTTTAGATGAGTACATATAAACAATGCAACCATCAGCACGTACCCCCTGTTGAGATGTGGGTGTATATGCCGTTAAAACAGTCTATACTCAGTTCTTGGCAAAAGCAACGCTCATATCTATTTTGAGCAAAAATAAAGCAATAAAACAGCAAAATAAATGGTCCTCATGGGTCTTTGCAATTACCTTTGTAGCAAGTAGCTCCCCCAGTGTCCAGCTAACATTCTGAACTGAAGATGGATCCCCAGCACCTTGCACAGGGGCTTTTTAAGTACACAAACTTAGGTTCACAACTTTAAAGTGATACACACACATTTTACATTTCCGAAAAACAAATGAAACATACATCAACACAGAGGAGCTTACAGTCTACTTAATATACATATTACAAGATAGCAGTTATACCAAATAAACAAAAACACTCTTAAGAGCAGCTCTGCCTCACATGGATTAATCAGCTGCCTGCATCTCACACTCCATAATGCAAGTAAGGGGATAATGCTGTATGTCAGTGTGAACAATGCCTTAATCTGTCTGCAGAAATAATAGCGGATAGAGAGAGAGGTTTTCTGGCGAGCAAGAAAGTGAAAGGAGACAAGAAAGACATGCAAATATACACCGACAAACTAATGACATATTCACTCCCTAACACCCCCCCCAAAAGGGGGCGGGACGGACCACAGCGGTGTGCCCATGGCGTAACCAAGGTCCATGCCGCCAAATACAAAAATACAGCTGGTGCTACTACCCATGTGCCGCAGGCATGAATGTGTAAAACATTAATGTAATAATGGAATGGCCTGAAGCCAAGCAAACCCCATAAAACATTGTGGTGATGGCCTACAGGTGAACAGACCGTATAAAACATTAGAGGTGAGGGGCTGAAGCCGAGTGAACCCTACAAAACATTGTAGTGAGGGCATATATATTCTGTATGGAAGAGGAGGCGGAGGAGGAGGTGGATGAGAAAACAAGATTCAAACATATACCCTTTTTTTTTGCAGTGAAAATGGTGCATCTGAATCCTGTGGATTGAGTACATGATAAAGCATACATTTAAATTGCGTTTTTGTTCCTCATTAGCTCAGCTTTCCTCTGGTGGAGTGGAGAAGTCAGGGGCAATCCAGGCCTTGTTCATTTTTATCTGAGTCAACCTGTCAGCATTGTCAGTGGACAAGCGGATACACTTATCTGTTATAATGCCACCAGCAGCACTAAATACAGGTTCAGACAATACGCTAGCGGCAGGGCAGGCCAACAACTCCAAGGCATAGAGCACAAGTTCGTGCCACGTGTCCAGCTTGGACACCCAGTAGTTGTAAGGGACTGAGGAATCATTTAGGATGCTGACACGGTCTGCAATGTATTCCTTCACCATCTTCCAAAACTTTTCCCTCCTTGTGGCACTAGGCCGTGCTTGAGGGTGAGGTTGCTGGCGGGGTGTCATGAAAGTGTCCCATGCCTGGGAAAGTGCCTCTGTTGGAACTACTGTGTGTTCCCCTTGTCTCCCTTCCTCGATTGCCTAAGGCAGTACGGACTCTGGCGGCCGCATTGTCAGATGGAAAATTTTGGAGCAATCTGTCAACAAGTACCTTATGGTATTGCACGGTTTTACTAGTTCTCTCCAGCACAGGAATGAGAGATGAGAAGTTCTCTTTGTAGCGGGGGTCAAGAAGGGTGAACACCCAGAAATCTGTGTTACCTAAAATGCGTATAACGCAAAGGTCATGGGAAAGGCAGCCTAACATGAAGTCAGCCATGTGTGCCAACAGGCAAGACGTCGATGTCAACTTCAGGATGACTCTCCATACCCTCCTCCTCCTCTTCTCCTGCCCCACTGAAAAGATGGAATTACAGTTCCATGGGTACTAGCCTCGGTAGCAGAGGCAAGTGTCTCCAGCTCCTCCTCCTCCTCTTCATGGCCCAATTCGCGCTGAGAAGACGAACTGGGGGAGGTCTGGCTATCACCCTGTGTCATCTCCTCCCCCATTACCTTGTCTGCCACATTCAAAGCATCCTCCTTAATTGTCAGCAGCGATCGTTTGAGTAGACACAGCAGTGGGATGGTTACACTGATAATAGCGTTATCGCCACTAACCATCTGTGTGGATTCATCAACGTTTTTAAAACCTCACATAGGTCTGGCATCAATGCCTACTCCTCGCTTGTGAATAGTGGCAGCTGACTGGAAAGGCGACGACCATGTTGCAGCTGGTATTACACAACTGCCCTATGCTGCTCACACTCATGCTCACGTCACACAACAGTCGGTGAGCTGGAAGCCGCAAGCGCTGCTGCAGCGTTGACAGACCGGCTGAAGCTGTGGATGACTTTCGGAAATGGGCACACAAGCGGCGCGCCTTCACTAGTAGCTCCTGCAAATTGGGGTAGGTTTTGATAAACCGCTAAATCACTAAGTTTAAGATGAGGGACAACCGCCGACATCAGGCTGCGGAAGGCCTCAGTGTCCACAAGCCTAAATGGCAACATTTCAAGGGCCAGTAATTTCGAAAGTTGCGCATTTAGTTCTATGGCCTGTGGGTGGGTGGGTATTTGAGCTTGCGTTCAAATGTCTGTGTTATCGACATTTGGATGCTGGGCTGGGACAGGGAAGTGGATGTTGTTGCTGATGGTTCATGTGAAGGTCCAGGTACAGGGAGAGGGGCATCTGGGCCTGTGCCTTCGACAGGGGATTGGCCAGGAGTGCGTAACACAGGGGAAGAGGAGGCAGTGGTGGGACCCACAGACATAGAGTGTGGACCCAGGCGTTCGGCCCACTTTTTAGGGGGCTTGGATGCCATGTGGTGGATCATGCTGGTGGTGGTGAGGTTGCTAGTGTTCACGCCCTGGATCATTTTGGTACGGCACAGGTTGAAAACTAGCACTCTTTTGTTGTCTGCGCTTTCCTCAAAAAAGCGCTATACTGCGGAACACCTACCCCTTGGCAAGGTAGATTCATGCATGGGGGTGCTCGTGTAATGGTTGCGGGCCTGTTTGGTGTGGGCCGATGTCTCCCTTTTGCAACCCCACTGCCTCTTCCAGACTGTTGCGGTGCTGCGGATCCCTCCCCCTTTGTACTGCTGTCCTCGCTCAGCTTTTCACCTTCCCATGTTGGGTCAGTGATCTCATCGTCCACCACCTCCTCTTCCACTTCCTCACTCTGCTCCTTCTCCTGACTTGACCTAACCACCACCTCAGTGATTGGCAACTTTGTCTAAGCATTATCCACCTCGTGAACGAATGATTGCCGTTCACCACCGTCATTTTCTTGAGACTGTGAAGGCTCAACAGGTTGGGAATCAGGGCACAAAATTTCAGGTATCTCTTCAAGCATGCTTGACGAGAGAGCCAAACCAAGTACTGACGATGAAAAGAGGTCGTGTGAATATCCGAGTGTGGGATCATTTGTTTGGCCAGACGCAATATGGTGGGAGGAAGGAGGATCAGAGTGAGGATTCGGTTGATCAGACTCTTGGCTACAGAGACTGGACTTAGTGGAAGAGAGGGTGGTGCCTAACCGACTGGAAGCATTATCTTCTGCAATCCAACCGACCACCTGTTTGCACTGGTCCGACTTGGACAGTGTTGTCCTGTGCCGCCCAGTTAAGTTGGACATAAAGCTGGGTAAGGTGGATTTTTTAGTTTTTTTCTGGTGCACTGGCAGCAGGCACAGTTTAATTGTGCCCAGGGCCACGGCCTCTGCTTGCACCATCAGCATCACGCCCAGGGTAACGGCCTTCGCTTGCATCATCAGCATCACGCCCAGGGCCACGGCCTTTGCTTGCACCATCAGCATCACGCCCACGTTCCCCTCCCTTTGTGCTCGCCTTCTTCATATTAACCGCCTGACGACCGCCTAACGCAGGGATGCATCCAGGCGCCGGCAGGTCTATTCCTCTTTGACGCGGCGGCGCGTCATCTCGCGGCTGCAACAAAGTGTCACACATGTGGTATTGCATGTCGAGTTCACAGAATTTTTTATTTTTTTTTGGCACAAGTTAGCGGAAATTGATATTTTTCTTTTTTTTTTTCTTTTTTACAAAGTCTTATGTTCCACTAACTTGTGACAAAAAATAAAATTTTACATGAACTCACCATAACCCTCACAGAATACCTTGGGGTGTCTTCTTTCTAAAATGGGGTCACATGTGGTGTATTTATACTGTCCTGGCATTTTAGGAGCCCCTAAAGCGTGAGAAGAAGTCTGGAATCTAAATGCGTAAAAATGCCCTGTGAAATCCTAAAGGTACTCATTGGAATTTGGGCCCCTTTGCGCACCCAGGCTGCAGAAAAATGGCACACATGTGGTATCGCCGTACTCAGGAGAAGTAGGGCAATGTGTTTTGGGGTGTATTTTTACATATACCCATGCTGGATGAGAGAAATATCTCTGTAAATGACAACTTTTTAAAAAATTTTATACAAAGTTGTCAGTTTACAGAGATATTTCTCTCACCCAACATGGGTATATGTAAAAATACACCCCAAAACACATTGCTCTTCTGAGTATGGCGATACCACATGAGTGACACTTTTTTGCAGCCTGGGTGCGCAAAGGGGCCAAAATTCTAACGAGTATCTTTAGGTTTTACAAGGTTGCTCACAATTTAGCCCCGCCCAAAATGCCAGAACAGTAAACACACCCCACAAATGACCCCATTTCGGAAAGTAGACACCCCAATATATTCACTGAGGGGCATAGTGAGTCCGTGGGAGATTTTTTTATTTATTTTTTTTGCCAGAAGTTAGCAGAAATGGAAACTTTATTATTTTTTTTTTCCTCAGAAAGTGTCATCTTCCGCTAACTTGTGAAAAAAAATGAAATGATACATGAACTCATCATGCCCCTCCACGAATACTTTGGGGTGTCTTCTTTTTAAAATGGTGTCATTTGGGGGGTATTTATACTATCCTGGCATTCTAGCACCTGAAGAAACATGACAGGTGCTCAGAAAGTCAGAGCTGCTTCAAAATGTGGAAATTCACTTTTTTGCACCATAGTTTGTAAACGCTATAACTTTTACCCAAACCAATAAATATACACTTATTGGATTTTTTCTTATCAAAGACATGTAGAACAATAAATTTAGAGAAAAATTTATATAGAAATGTAGTTTTTAAAAAAAAAATTACAACAGAAAGTGAAAAATGTCAGCAGCAATGAAATACCACTAAATGAAAGCTCTATAAGTGAGAAGAAAAGGAGGTAAAATTCATTTGGGTGGTAAGTTGTATGACGGAGCAATAAACTGTGAAAGTAGCGTAGTGCAGAATTGTAAAAAGTGGCCTGGTCATTAAGGGTGTTTAAGCTATGGAGGCTGAAGTGGTTGATAGTTTTGTCTGTAGATGTGGCGCAGATTATTTTACTGTCCGCTAAAGACACAGTTTTCTGATGCAGGACAATACTGGATACAGAAAAATACACATTTTCGGCACTACACTAGCCCAGAGATAATGTAATTTTTACAATACACACTGTATTGGCTTGCTATAATGTATTGGATACAGAAAAATACAAATTTTCGGCACTACACTAGGCCAGAGATATAGAATTTTTTACAATACACACTGTATTGGCTTGGTGTAATGTACTGGATACAGAAAAAAAAAGATTTTCGGCACTACACTAGCCCAGAGATAAGGTAATTTTTACAATACACACTGTATTCGGATGTAGTTCTATATTGGATACAAATTTGTCCTAAATAAAATGTATTCTCTGCGGGAATACTGTATATACGGTTGTGGCCTAAACGCACACACAGATGTTCCCAAAAACTAGTTAACTATGGCAAAAATATAACTCACTCTCTGCTCGAGTAATTAATATACCGGTTGTGGATTGAACGCACACACAGATTTTGCACAAGTTAGGTTAATTTAACCAGAAAAAATAATTAAATAATTTCTCTGATGGTGTAGTGTATATCTCAGTACCAGGCACACTGTAATGAATAAGCCCTTTTTTATAATGTCTGCTCAACACACTGCTTTATGATGGTGCAGTGTATATCTCAGTACCAGGAACACTGTAGTGAATAAGCCCCTTTTTAAAATGTCTACCGAACACACTACTTTATGATGGCGTATTGTAGATGTCACTAATCTGAAATCTTTCTGTCTTTTGGAAGTTAAAAAAGCAATTTTCAAGCCCTGCACTATCTGCCCCTTTCTGGTGACGCCTGTCCCTGATAGTGCTGAAGCAAACCCCTTCTTAAAAAAATAAAAATAAAAAAAGGTGCTGCATTGCTGTCAAACACACACCTAAGGCAACATGCACACGACCGTTGCCTGCCTCCGCGTCCGCTCCTCCTTGAAATTTTGCGTCCGTCAAAAAAAACGGATGACGGACCGGTGTTTTTGACGGATCCGATTTTTATGGCAGATCCATTGTAAAAATGCCTATCCTTGTCCGCAAACGTGAAAAAAATAGGACATGCACTATTTTTTTGACGGAATGAAAACACGGATCACGGATGCGGAACAAAAACGGTTGACCATCCGCATTTTTTGACGGACCCATTGAAATGAATGGGGAAGCATCCTATCCGTGAAAAAAAACGGAACGGACACGGAAACAAACAACGGACGTGTGCATGGGGCCTATTGCTTACAGATTACATGGCTATGGCCTTAGGCTACATGCACACGACCGTTGCCTGCCTCCGCGTCCGCTCCTCCTTGAAATTTTGCGTCCGTCAAAAAAAAACGGATGACGGACCGTTTTTTTTGACGGATCCGATTTTTATGGCAGATCCATTGTAAAAATGCCTATCCTTGTCCGCAAACGTGAAAAAAATAGGACATGCACTATTTTTTTGACGGAATGAAAACACGGATCACGGATGCGGAACAAAAACGGTTGACCATCCGCATTTTTTGACGGACCCATTGAAATGAATGGGGAAGCATCCTATCCGTGAAAAAAAACGGAACGGACACGGAAACAAACAACGGTCGTGTGCATGGGGCCTTGTTTGGCTGCTTAGAAGGCACCAAATGTGCGGAGAGGAGACTCGAGCAATGCAGACGAATACACGTGGTGCTCGGCTGAGTAAAGCCGAGCAACGAGCATAGCGATATTCGAGCCAAACCAATACTCGGCCGAGCATGCTCGCTCATCACTACTAACAACTATATGAGGTAAGCAATGATACATATCATTCTGGGAGCAAGCAGCAAGAAAGAAGGACATTTACATGATCGATTGGACCTTATATGACCTATGCTGCCTGTTGATTGGCTGTTTGTGAACACTGTTTTACATATCTTATGTACATTTTTACTGTTTCACATTGTTAACTGTTTGCTGCTGGGAGTGAAAAAGAAAGATGTATAGCATAATGGAGTCTCCTGTCTTGATATAAAATTATTATTTCCTGAGAAATACTGTGGTATATTTTAGGAAGATTTGTTAAAGGTCCTCTATATAACAAAACTGGTTACTGACACTAGTGATCGGGCCAGTAATTTTTACTGTCAGAATCAGCAATAGGGTGACATATAGACTTGGCGATGAGATTTGCAGATGAAATTTGATGTAAAGCAGGGAGGTGCCAGTAAATAACAGTGAGATAGATCTGTAGGATCTATATATTCATCAGTCTGGGAATATTTTGGCTTGTATGGTGCCTTAAAACCACCTCTTTAAAGTGATCGGTGGTTCTAGAGTGAATTGGCGCGGTTCAACATTGCTGCTTTTTGATCGCTCAGCTTGTACAGGTGAAGAATATGGCTTCAATGTGATTCACATGTAGAAGCTATATCACAAAAACTGCATGGAAAAACAGCAATTTGTGGTTAAAAAATGCATGTTTTTGCTGCCTGGTTCTTGGCCGTGTGACACAGATCCACTTTTCAAGCAATCTGACATTTCTTGTAGGGCTTATGAGCATAGTAGAGATAGGAGCTCCATCATCCATGTGTTACTGTACATGCTCTGATTCCAATTAGAAAACACCCTCATTATGTCTCCATATGAAGTCCAAGGTATATGGAAGTATAGTAGAGGGCTCCAGTGTCAGACTGCAGTTTATTGGGCCCACCAGAGGAAATCATGGATCAACCCCTTCTGGTACTTCGTTGGGCCAGTCTGACATTGGAAGGCTCATTGATAAAGCCTTAGGCTTTCAGTAAATATTTCTGAGATCTGCCTATAATAAGAGAGCCTGTGTAGGAATGCTGTCGGATAGCTTCATGTGTCTTCATGGGCGGATTGGGAACTTAAAGTGGCCCTGGAAAAAAAAATAAAAGTGGCCCCATGTTTTTGGTCAGTTTAAACTGACAAAAGGCATAATTAAGTAGACGAGCCAGCAATACCATATTGCCGTACAACATACTGCCCCAACAGAGCTAAATATCTGAGTGCAACACAATAAACTTCCCTCACCAGCATCAAAACCAGAGTGCAGCACAAAATTCCTCTTCTGAAGCTGCCCCTCTGTGGTGGCCAGTGCTAGCTGCTACATTCTCTCCTCCTACTCCAGTTGCCTCAGGATAACAATACAGTTGAATTCAGGAATCAGGAGGACATCTGTGGTTGCTGGCTGGGTACATAACTAATTTACGCTCCCAGTGTTAATTAACTCTGGGCATTGGCCCTGTAGGGTCTATGGCCAATCCACCCCTATTTGTCTGCATATTGCTGTGTTTCAGAAATGGAACAGATAATAATTTATACTATGTAAATATATGGAGAAGTTTCCATTTTCACATCCACTCCCAATGTAATATCCCTGATTTAACTGTAAAACACCTGATATTGATTAGGTAATGGAACCCATTGTGAAGATATCGATGAATGTAAGACCAGCAATTCCTGTTCACCTAATGCCATCTGCACTAATACAGTAGGAAGTTACATCTGTACCTGTAAGGATGGATTCACAGGTGAGGGAATATATCCTATATAGCACATCAGCAACTGGGGCTTTTAGTCTCATTTCATCCAATTTATGAATTTACTTTTGTCCTGCTGAAAATGAATTGAATGAATTGATTAATTAGTTATTATTTATCCTTATTTATGTGAATTCGGTTGAGCTGCTTTAGGCTCAGCCCCCTGTATACACTGTAAGGGCAATCAATATCCAATGTTGTAATCTGCTTTCCACAGTGGTCATATCAAAACCCTACCTCTTCTCATAGACTCACCTCTGAAACAGTAGAAATTCACTTATCACTAGTCTACATCAACCTCTGTAAGAGGAGACTAATGCAAGAATCTCCAGACACGTATATAGCTTCCTTCCAGCAGAGGCACATCACTGAAATGTATCAAAAGTGAGCCTATGAGGAAAAGTGAGAGGATAGATAGATAGATAGATAGATAGATAGATAGATAGATAGATAGATAGATGATTAGTGTTGAGCGACCCCAAACTGCAAAGTTCAGTTTCGTACTGAACTTTGCGAGTTTGGGTACCCGGACCTGAACTTTGCAACAAAAGTTTGGGTTCAAGTTTGGTGTTCGGCATTTAATAAAGCTTGTTGAAAGTCTTCAGGGCAGCCAATCAATAAGCTTTTAGGCTGTGGGCACTTAGAAGCCATCACAGCCATGCCTACTAATGGCATGGCTGTGATTGGCCCGTGCATCATGTGCCTCTATATAAGCTGGATCACGTGTAGCACCGCCCAATAGCTCTGAGTAGTGCAGGGAGAGGAAGTGGGCAGCTGAAGTGAGGGAGAGGGTTAGGAATCTCATCTGGCCATTGATTCTATGGGTGATCTATAGTGATTTTTTTGTGGGTGCAGTTCACCAGCTTTGCACCCCTGACACAGAAATATAATAATTAATCTGGTTGTTGTTAATTCTGTGGGTGACCTATAGCGATCTTTTGTGGGTACAATGCACCATCTTTGCACCCCTGACACAGAAATATAATAATTAATCTGGGTGCTAATTCTGTGGGCAGGGCCAGCACCACCTGTAAGGTGACCTAGGCAACCGCCTAGGGCGCAATTTAGCAGGGGGCGCTGCGATTCGATGTAAAAAAAAAAAGCCTGTAGGAAACTTAACTTAGAAGTGGCGGCCAGCGCTGCACCCGCCGCTCTCATGTCAGCTGCGTGGTATCCCGGCCTGGAATCCTGCAGAGAGCAGGAGCGCACAGCGTCATTGGTTGCTATGACGCGATGTGCTTCGTGCTGCCGCTACAGTACTGTAATACAATAGTATAGATCACCCACAAGGCGAAGGCAGTGGAGGAGGAAGAAGTCGCCAATGCAGCTGGGGCACTATCAGCACCTCAGAAGGGAGGGTTAGCATGGCCGAAATGTGGAAAAGCTTTGTCAGTACGCCTCAACAACCAGCACCACCAGCTGATACGTAACGTCTTAGCAGGAGGCAGCATTTTAGCAACATGGTGGAACATTACATGTGCACACGCCTACACGTACTGATCGATGGGTCTGCCCCATTCAACTTCTGGGTCTCTAAATTGTCCACATAGCCTGGGCTTGCCGTTTACGCCTTGGAGGTGCTGGCCTGCCCTGAGACCAGTGTATTGTCCGAAGGTGTGTTTAGCCCGGCAGGGGGGGGGGTGATGACAGACAAGCCTGTCCACAGCCAACGTGGATAAGCTCATGTTCATTAAAATGAACCAGTCATGGATCCCACAGGACTTGTCCGTACCTTGTGCTGAATAGACAAGTATACCGGCCGCACCCAGCCATTGTTATACTCCAGCACACTTTCTCTTTGCGTTCTTTTTTCCATTTCCTAATATTTTGGGGCCTTCCCAAATTTAAAAAAAGGAAAAAAACAAAACAAAAAAAAAAACTGTCTTGGCTATCTCCTCCTCCACCGCCTCTTCGACCTACACCGCAATGTCTACCGCCTTCTCAACCTCCTACTGCTAAAGCAGAAGTTATTGGTTTTATTTGACTGCCAGAAATGCAGCGAACACGGCTAATGTGCTATCTACCACAAAACCTGTGTGTTTGCAATCAACTATGTAATTGCAGAGTTCAAAAGATTACTTAAAATGACTGAAATACAAAGTAGGCCTCAGATCTTCTATATAGCACAAAACCAGTGTTTACTGCAACAAACTACAGAAATGCAGTATGTCACTGCTAAATTTTAACATAGGTTTTAGTGCTTTGTATGCCAAACTGCTCTGTGGAACAACAATACAGGTTTATTTCCCCCAAATACAGAAATGCAGTATTGTCACTGCTAAATTTTAAAATACGTTTTTGTGCGTTGTACGCAGAACTGCTCTGTGGAACAACAATACAGGTTAATTTCCCCCAAATACACAAATGCTGTATGTCACTGCTAAATTTTAACATAGGTTTTTCAGCATTGTATGCAAACAAGCTCTGTGGCACAACAGTATGGGTTTATTAACCCAACTACAGAAATGCGCTATGTCACCCCAAAATTATGAAATAGGTAATGTATGGAGACTTGACCTGCCAGAAAAAAGGAAATTTTCCTCCACTGAGCTACCAAAAAATAACTAGACTGATGTCCCTGGCAGGCTGGCACACATGCAGGTCACATGCAGTTCCAAAGACACTGCATTTGCTAAAATGGCCGCTGACCCCCACCTCAGTAACAGATGGATTAAAAATTATTTTGCAGTATCATTGGGCTCAGGGCTGGGTACAAATATGTAGCATAGCGATAGCACCCTCAATAATGGCTGTAGTTTGAAGAGTTAACACCACCAAGTTCAACAGATTTCTTCCCTAATCTCTCCCTGAGAGAACTAGAAGCAGCCTACACTAAGAGCAGCAGAGTGACGTGCGGCGCTACATGACTCCAGCTTAAATAGAGGCTGGATCACATGCTGCACTTAGCCATTAACAGCCATGCTTATAGTAGGCATTGCCGTGATGGCTTCTTAGGGCAAAGTAATGAAACGCTTGTTGATTGGATGCCCTGCAGAATAAATCGCCGAACAACGATCCCGAACCTGAACTTTTACGGAAATGTTTGGGTTCGAGTCCGGGTGTGAAAAACTGTAATGTTCGGTACGAACACGAACTTTACAGTTCGAGTTCTCTCAACCCTAATCAGAAGTATGATAATATATATATATATATATATATATATTGTAATTAAACATTTATTTTGTGCCATACTGCCATACATTTTTTCCAATTACTAAAAAAATTTATATAACTTTAATCGCTATTTCTGAAATGTTTCTAGCAGGATTTGAACACACAGCTTCTACATCACAGCTAAGAACTTTAACCACTACACTATACAACTGTATGGCCACTTACTAAAAAAAAAGAAAGAAACTTCTGTTGTATAGATGTACTTGCTACTAGTAAGTACTTGCTACTAGTAAGTACTTGCTACTAGTAAGTGGCTATGTAGCTCTATAGTGTAGTGGTTAAAGTTCTTGGCTGTGATGTAGAAGTTATGAGTTCAAATCCCGGCAGAAACTTTTCAGAAATTAGATTAAAATACACGGGGTGTCCCCAAGTACTGACTCCATATATGTACATAGCTATATATGGAGTCTGAGCAGGGAATCCTAAGTCGTTGACTCACACTGAGGGATTCCCCCACAGCGATCTTCTGTACAGCGATCTTCAGCATTGTCAGGCATTTTCATAGGTATATATATTGATACCTGGTCATATTATATTTAAAATGCATGCTCATTGTGTTTAAGAAACATACATGAACCAAAGTTTTCATACACGGCTGGAACAGGCCAAGATTTGAGGTGACACAGAATTCAGTCTGTGAAAAAGTTTACTGAATACAAAGAACATTGTATTTTAAAAGTTATTGCCACAGATGTGGTCTTATCTGTTGGGAGTACACTGGATTCTCCAGACATGTCTTAGAGAACAAGGCCCATTCATACCATAATGGCCCATAGATCAATAGTGTCAGAGAGACTCCAAGTTGTCTATCTTTAGTTGATACAAAATGTCTAAATTTATCCTTATCTCTGATTTACGACGATGAGGGTCAAATGTATATAATACAAGAGTACCATAGTTAACTCTTCATGGTATGGTGTTAATAGCTTGCACAACAGTGCCATCCGGAGACAGATATCGATATCGTTACACCATCCTCCATAGTTGCATTATGGGTAAACATGATCTCATAGGATCTTATTACACATGTTTACACCCCCTCAATTGATTGGAGAATACTAATCCAGGGGGTGGTAATGTTAGATTACAAGGGAGATAATTACCCTAGATAGATGAGCATCAGGAGGAGAAAAGAAGAGAGGCAAAAACGAGGAAAAACATTCCAACATTCCAGGATAGAGCATCAGGATCATCATCATAGCCAGAACACCCAAAAAGAGGGGGCTCTATCAATATGAGAGTCATGGTGAGACATGCGATGATGGACCACCCAGCTTTCCTAGGAGCAGAAGTGTGATTCCTGCTAGGACTTGGTAAGAGACATGAAGAATGATATTTCATTTTATTAAGACTAATTGGATAATGTGGGTGAAGTCATACCATCTAGATTGGCGAATACATAAACACATTAATTAATTGATCATCTCCATATTGAGATGTAGTCTTAGGATATTGTGAGGCTTCATTCTACCTGCAGAAGAATCAAGGCTCATAATCTAGCAAAGTATTAAATGATTGTGTATATATATATATATATATATATATATATATATATACTGTGGGGAATTGCTCTGGTAGACAGGCTTGCGGACGCAGTATAGAGGCAAGGTACACAGTTCTCTGGGTAAAGCAGAAGTGTTTTATTCACACTCGGCAAAACAGAAACAGTCTTTAGTGCTTGTTCACACAAGGCAAAACAGAAACAGTCTTTAGTGCTTGTTCACACAAGGCAAAACACCCGGCAAAAACATAAGTCCCACAGCAAGGTCACCTGAGTGGTCGGTGTTAGTTCACACCGGGCAGTTAGGTCGGCCACGCAAAGTTTCCACCAGCGGCTTCCAGGTAGACTGCACGCCTGTTTGCAGACTCTTGCTCTCAGCCCTGAGAGCTCCACAGCCACACCAGCAGCTTCCAGGATAATCACCTCCCACCTGCTGAGGTGGCTGCCTTTAAAGGCCCGGAAAAGTCCGGCCTGGACCGTGGGGAATAGTCTCCCACCCAGCACTTGACTATTCCCAATAAGAGCCGGCCCGGATCGGCTTTGTAGCCATACTAAATATCAATGTGTCAAGCAGCACTAGCTGCTGCTGACACAAAAACTGCTCTTATCTCACCGAGGCCAGGAACCTCGGTGACACGTACCTTCCGTCGATGACGGAACCTTGCGCCTCTTACATACCCCCCTTTGTTCAACCCTGAGGGGTGAACACACATGAGACAGTGGACGCGGGACAGGGCATCCGCGTACCCTGCAAGCGGCCTGCCCGGTGTTCTACTGAGAACTTGAAGTTCTGTAAGGACAGGAACCACCTGGTGACCCGAGCATTCCTCTCCTTGGCCTGGCTCATCCACTTGAGAGGGAATGGTCGGTCACCAGACGGAACTTCCTCCCTAACAAGTAATAGCGGAGAGACTCGAGTGCCCACTTGATAGCCAGGCACTCCCTCTCCACTATACTATACCTGGTCTCGGCTGGGTTGAGCTTACGGCTCAGGAAGACAACGGGATGTTCTTCGCCGTTGACTTCCTGAGACAGTACAGCGCCGAGGCCTACCTCCGAGGCATCCGTCTGTACTATGAACTCCCTGTTGAAGTCGGGTGTCACCAAAACCGGGACCCACACAGGGCCGACTTCAATGCAGAGAAAGCCTCTTCTGCCTTCTCACTCCAGTGAACCTTTCCGGACTTCCGTCCCTTCAACAGGTCTGTCAATGGTGCTGCTATCGTGGCAAAGTGGGGCACAAACCTCATGTAGTACCCTACAATCCCCAGGAACGATTTTACCTGCCTGGTGGTGACCGGTCGGGGCCAATTACGTATTGCCTCTATCTTATTTACCTGAGGTTTGATGACTCCCGCCCAATGACATACCCCAGATACTTGGTCTCTTCTAACCCAATGGCACACTTTTTTGGATTAGCGGTTAGTCCAGCTTTTCTAAGGGCATCCACTACCGCCTGTACTTTGGGCAAATGGCTTTCCCAGTCGGTGCTGTGGATGACTACATCATCTAAGTAGGCCGAGGCGCACCGACGATGAGGTCGCAGCACAATGTCCATTAACCTTGGAAAGTGGCAGGGGCGCCATGCAGGCCAAAGGGTAATACCTTGTAATGATACAGGCCCTGCGGGGTAACAAAAGCAGTTTTTTCCTTGGTCGACTCGCTATGGGTACCTGCCAGTATCCTTTAGTGAGGTCTAGCACAGAAAAATAACGGGCTTGCCCTAAATTCTCAACAAGCTCGCCTACCCGGGCATGGGATACGCATCAAACTTGGACACTTCATTTAACTTGCGAAAATCGTTGCAGAACCGCAACGTCCCATCTGGCTTGGGTATTAGGACTATGGGACTTGCCCATTCACTTTTCGACTCCTCAATGACATCAAGCTTCAACATTAATTGCACTTCCTCCGCGATGGTCCGTCGCCGAGCCTCGGGTACCCGGTATGGTTTTAACCGGATCTTGGCCTGAGGCTCCGTGACGATATCATGTTGGATGAGGGAAGTGCGGCCAGGAGGTCCGAGAACACATCCGTGTTCCGACTGATGAACTCCCTTACCTCCTGAACTTGTTTGGAAGACAGGCTGTCTGCAATTTTTACCGTGGTTACTGCGCCACAGGCCTCAAACTGTGGGGCTGGACCCTTTTCACCTAGAAGCCCTGGACGGGGGCTGTTGTCGGACGAGTCCCTATCTTTCCACGGCTTTAGTAAATTCACATGGTACACCTGCTCCGGCTTGCGCCGCCCTGGCTGGTGTACTTTGTAATTTACTTCCCTACCTTCTCGATCACCTCATAGGGCCCCTGCCACCTAGCTAGGAACTTGCTGTCAAGGGTAGGTACCAGAACCAAAACCCGATCTCCCGGATTGAAATCCCGCACCCGAGCCTGACGATTATACACCCTACTCTGAGCTTGTTGCGCTGCCTCCATATGCTCCCCGGACCAGCGGCAACACCCTTTCCATCCGTTCCTGCATCTGGGTGACATACTCAATGACACTTTTGTGGGGGACGGGTTGTTGTTCCCACGCTTCCTTGGCAATGTCTAACAGGCCCCGAGGGTGTCTGCCATAAAGCAGTTCGAAGGGCGAGAACCCAGTAGAGGCCTGGGGCACCTCTCGCACTGCGAACATGAGATAGGGCAGAAGCAGGTCCCAGTCCTTCCCATCTCTAGACACCACCCTTTTAACATATTTTTTAACGCTTGGTTAAACCTTTCGACGAGACCATCCGCTTATGGATGGTAAACGGACGTCCGCAACTGTTTTATACGCAGCAATTTACACAGTTCCTCATAACCTTGGACATAAAAGGGGTCCCTTGGTCTGTCAGAACCTCCTTAGGCAGGCCCACCCGGGAAAACATTTCCATTAACTCCTTAGCTATGAGCTTAGCTGATGTATGTCGCAGGGGCACCGCCTCCGGATACCGAGTGGCGAATCGAGAACGACCAGAATGTGTTGGTGGCCCCTAGCGGACTTCGGTATGGGCCCTATTAGATCCATAGCGATTCGCTCAAACGGTACCTCTATGATTGGTAGAGGTACCAGAGGACTACGGAAATGTGGCTGGGGGCTATTTACCTGACAGGTTGGACAGGACTTACAATAATTTTCTACCTCTTTGAAAACACTGGGCCAATAAAACCGCTGCAGTATGCGGTCCTGGGTTTTCTGCCATCCTAAGTGTCCTCAAGAACATGTTGGTGGGCAAGCTCCATAACGAGCTTATGGTACGCCGTGGGCACCACCAACTGTTCAATATTCTCACCCCGGATTTGGTTCACCCGATACAACATTTCCTGGTGAACAACAAAACGGGAAGCATTAACTCCGCCCCAGGTTTTTGGGGTTTACCATCAATTACCACAACGTTCTCCCAGGCCCTGGCTAGGGTTTGGTCCCGGTGTTGTGCGGTCCCAAAATTTTCTCCGGAGACGTTGAGGTCTGCCAACTCCGGTCCCGGTGGCAAGCCCTCCACGCCTCCCACCATTACACTTAGTGGGGTTGTCTCCCTCTATCACGGAAGTAGTGGTCACCCCTACTGCTGGTGTCTCTGCTTCGGGGTCCTCAGGTTCGGGACCCGGACATTTTTCTTCCCCACAAGTAGGCAACCCGTTCCTCCACAAAGACCAGAACAGGGGAAAGTCCCTCCCCAATATTGCGGCATAAGGGAGCCGCTCCCCACTCCCACGACATGTGGCACCTCTTTCCCACCCACCGTCAGGGTAACCTTAGTAGTGGGATACTCCCGGCGATCCCCATGTATACAGACAATGGTAAGGGTTCGCCCTTCTGGGAGTTTTTCTGTTACCAACGACTCATGGACCAGAGTTACCAGGCTCCCAGAGTCCAGCAGGGCCTGCACGGAGTGTCCATTAACCATGATGTCACACATCGGAGGGGTGTCCGCGCCAGCAGGGGGTCAGCTATATACACTGGTTGGGCAAAAAGAGAGGACCGGCGAGCGAACCCGCAGTCCATGGGTTCAGATGCCCTAGGGCAGTTGGCGGCCACATGTCCCCAGTCCTGACAATGCCAACACCTGACCCCCGCAGCCTCCCTCCTCCCCAGGGTATTCCTCCCACGGACTGGAGATACACTCCCTCCTTATGAGGTAGGATCCCTTTCCAGGATCCCGGGTTGGCAACTGGGGCTGACGTGACTTCGGTAGTACAGCAGAGTCCTTCAACAAATCCTGAGTGGCCATATACCTCTCCACCAGGCTAACCAGTTGTTCCAGGTTGCCTGGATCGCCTTGTCCCACCCAGCGCTGTATGGCTCTCGGGAGGGTACGCACAAACCTGTCGACCACGACCCTTTCAACCATCTGAGAAGGGCTCAACAGTTCAGGCTGGAGCCATTTTTTTACTAGGTGAAGTAAGTCATAGGCTTGTGACCGGACGGGTCGGGACTCGGAAAACACCCACTGACACACTCTGTGCGCCGCACATAGGTGTTTACTCCCAACCTGGCCAACACCTCACCTTTTAGCCTCTCATAGTCCTTTGCCTCCTCACAGCTGAGGTCAAAATAGGCCTTTGTGCATCCCCACCAGAAAAGGCGCCACCACCTCAGCCCATTGCTCCAATGGCAGCCTCTCTTGCTCGGGCGGTTCTTTCAAACACCATCAGGAATGCCTCTATATCGTCTTCTGGACCCATTTTCCTGAGGGCAGATCGGACTTTGTCCCTGGCGTTAGACACAGTCGGGGCTGTTGTGGTTGCAACTCCTGGCTGGGACGCTCGCACCGACTCCTGCAAGGCTATCAGCTGCTGCACTAGGAGATTGTTCGCCTGCTGCTGTGCACACATAGCCTCCTCATGTCTTTTTGCTGTAGCTCATTAGCCTCCTCATGTCTTTTTTGTTGTAGCTCATTAGCCTGTTGCTGCTGTAAAAGTAGCTGATTGGTCTCCCTCTGCTGCACGTTAGCCTCCATGAGAGCTTTCACAGCAGCCTCCATGTTGCCAGAAACCACAAAAGTTGCAGGCCTGATATATGACATGCAGTCCAACACAGCAAAAACAAAAACTTTCGGCGTTCACGCCAGCCTCACTGCGCATGCCCGCATCCGACACCAAATGTGGGGAATTGCTCTGGTAGACAGGCTTATGGACGCAGTATAGAGGCAAGGTACACAGTTCTCTGGGTAAAGCAGAAGTGTTTTATTCACACTCGGCAAAACAGAAACAGTCTTTAGTGCTTGTTCACACAAGGCAAAACAGAAACAGTCTTTAGTGCTTGTTCACACAAGGCAAAACACCCGGCAAAAACATAAGTCCCACAGCAAGGTCACCTGAGTGGTCGGTGTTAGTTCACACCGGGCAGTTAGGTCGGCCACGCAAAGTTTCCACCAGCGGCTTCCAGGTAGACTGCACGCCTGTTTGCAGACTCTGCTCTCAGCCCTGAGAGCTCCACAGCCACACCAGCAGCTTCCAGGATAATCACCTCCCACCTGCTGAGGTGGCTGCCTTTTAAAGGCCCGGAAAAAGTCCGGCCTGGACCGTGGGGAATAGTCTCCCACCCAGCACTTGACTATTCCCAATAAGAGCCGGCCCGGATCGGCTTTGTAGCCATACTAAATATCAATGTGTCAAGCAGCACTAGCTGCTGCTGACACAAAAAATCCGGCTCTTATCTCACCGAGGCCAGGAACCTCGGTGACACGTACCTTCCGTCGATGACGGAACCTTGCGCCCTCTTACAATACATATATAAATATATTGATAGTAGCATTCTTCGCCAAGCTAGGTTATAAATTCCCACTGGAAAGACTTGTTCCAAGTTCTTCCCATTTCTGTTGTATGTCTTAATAGTCTTACCAAGTCTCATACATGTGAGAATAGTCCAGGATGGGGCGGAAGGATACAGTTATCTCTTCTAAGTTATATCCTTGGATGGATTTGCCCATTCCTGAAGTCATGTGAGGTGTAGTTGGTTAGAGAGGGGCAGAATGTAGTTAGCATTCGATATTGGTGTCTAGGATTAGACATGCCCATCCTGATATCATGAGGTTTCCTCTGAACAGAAGTGATGTATATACTGTAAATTAACTTCTTGTTTTGATATCCTAACCAAATAGCTTTGTTATAATGTGACAAGCTGCTCTTACCCACATGTGTTTATTTACTTATTGTGAAGCTTCTAGTGCCTGATATCAATGCCATATATATTAATTGGCAGATATCATTGTTTATTTATTTATGATAAGCTTGTAATGCTTTATATCATTGCCATATATATTCCTTGGCATATATAATCGTGTTTATATACTTATTTGTTTATAATCGTGTAACTAATAAACTTTGCATGTTTTTATAATATCTGCGTATTATTTAATGTCAAAACTACATCTTTAGCATTAATGTCATCTCTCATGAAAAGAACTTATTATCTGAGGAAATAGTCGGCCTCAGATGTGAATTGTATCGATTGGGTTATCTACAATTCACCAGGTCATAATTTTGAGAAGTTATGAAAATTCTTGATTAATTATTTTTATGACCATAATTAATAATTCTTAATTGAATTATTATAATCCCGACAGCATAGAAATACAGGCTAAATTAGACTTAAATAAAACTGGTGTTCGGCCGAGCATGCTCTCTCAACACTACTATATGGAAGTATGGTAGAGGGCTCCAGTGTCAGACTGCAGTTACTTTGGCCCACCAGAGTAAATCATGGATCAAGCCTGTCTGACATTGTAAGGCTCATTGATAAAGCCTTAGTTCACAGGCTTTGTAGGTGTACAGCTGCGTATCAGGCATATAGTAAATAAGTCAGGATTTCGGGTCTGCAGCTCTTGCCCGTCACTAATACCGATTAAGATGATTTGCAGATTTCTTAACTACTTCAGTGCTTTCTAGCAGAGGGCCTTTCTGCTCTCAGAATTTAAACTGGGGTGAGGCTGCCTGTAGCTAGATTGTCCTCCACCTAATGCAAAGGTGCCTGGAAAGCCCTATAAAACGGCTGATATACTCCTTTGGCTTTCTTATATAAAAATAGTCCTGTCTCTTGTTAATTGTAAAACTTGTCACTGGTCACTCCGGAGGAATGAACTGTAGAAGTGAATCTCACATTTCCTTGCTTTTTGCTTACTTCTTTGGCTCTTTATGATTTAGATGCCTCCTTTACTTCTATGGACCATGGGGCCCACGGAAGCTGAGAGAGAGGGGCTCTCTCCTACCCCCTCTCCTCCCCCTAGCTACAACATGTCTGTATTTCTTGACTCTAGGTTTTAGGCTCAAAGACTCCCCTGACAACTACTAACTGGCTAGGCCTCAGCTGGTCTATCTGGTCTATATATAGACTATGACACTATTCCTCCATCTAGTGGTGAAACTAGTGTAGTGCAGCTAGTCAGCCTGTGAATGAGGATCTTACAGGATAAATCACATAAATGTATGACAAAGTATGACATGAGATAAGAGAGGAGATCAAAATACAATAACACATTTGCAGTACCCACGCACACTAGTGGGATGCTGCACCACCACCTACATTAGTTGCAACAAACCCCCCTTCTCCTTCTCCTACTCCACTTCCACCTCTGAATTCTCATCTTGCAGCACCAGTCAGCCATCAGTCAGTAGCTGAAAACAGTGTATCATGGCAGTGGGGAAGCAGCAACAGGCCGTGCTGAAACTCATTTGCTTAGGTCGGTGGAAAACAGCACACCTTTGCAGAGCTGTGGCTCTCGCCACTCAACCTACAACCAGGCATGGTTGGTTGTTGTGTCTGATAATGGCAGTAACTTGATGGCAGCTTTGGAGCTTGGCAAGCTCAAGCACATGGCAATCATACAGCATATACCGTATTTTTCGCTTTATAAGACGCACCTGATGATAAGACGCACCTAGGAGCGCTGGGATGACACACTTTTTGGGGATCTGCGGATGACACTATTATGGGTATCTGTGGATGCCATTATAATGGGGGATCTGTGGATGACACTGTTATGCGGAGGATCTGTGTATGGCGCTATTATTGGGAATCTTTGGATGACACTGTTATGGGGGATCTGTGGATGACACTGTTATGGGGGATCCGTGGATGTCACTGTTATGGGGGATCTGTGGATGGCACTGTTATGGGGGATCTGTGGATGGCACTGTTATGGGGGATCTGTGAATGGCAATGTTATGGGGGATCTGTGGATGGCACTGTTATGGAGGATCTGTGTATGGCACTTGTGACATGTGATTATAACACCCATCATATAACACCCATCATCCTAAAGAATACACTGATGTACTGTAGGTACTGTACATTGGTGTATTCTCAAGGATGAGGGGAGTTATAGTCATATTAAATATAAACACTATTTATATTAAATATGACTATAACCCCCCTCATCCATAGGAATCCACTCATATACTGCAGTACATGGGTGGATTCCTATGGACGAGGGGGGTTATAGACATGACAATTGCAGAATAGTCCCTGGACAGTGTTTACATTATATATGACTATAACCCCTCTCAGCCATGACTCCAATACATGGGTGGTGTATGAGCAAAGAGCAGCAGGGCTGGCAGGCACAATAAAACGGGAACTGGAGCACAGTTTAAAAGGGCATCTAGCACATGGAGGAGAAGACAGGGACCCTGGAGCTCAGGTCAGTCCCCGGGCAGCAGATGGAGGAGGGGATAGGGGGGGAGAAGCTTATACTTACTATTGCTGCCGACTCCAGTCCCGGCCATATGGCTGGAGGAGGGGACAGGGGGAAACACATTTACTTACTGAAGCTGCCGACTCCCGTCCCGGGCGTGCAGCTGGAAGAGGGGACAGGAGGTAACACGTTTACTTAGTGGAGCTGCAGGCTCTGGTCCCAGGCGCGCAGCTGGAGGAGGGTACAGGAGGAAACACTTTCAGTTACTGGAGCTGCGGGCTCCGGTCCCAGGAGCTGGCGACAGCAGAGCTTAAAAAGTGAAGCCGCCAGCCGCCCGTTCCTGGTGCGGTCTTGTTAAGGAAGCGCGGCTGGAGGCAGAAGCCATCAGTGAAGCCGCCAGCCCACCCAACAGTTTACTGGCAGGCTCATGAGCTGTTAATGGGAGCTCCTGAGCCACCTAATTTGCATCACATTCGTTTTATAAGACGTAGGGACTTTTTCCCTCCACTTTGGAGGGAAAAAAAGTGTGTCTTATAAAACGAAAAATGCGGTATGTCTTATGCACAACAAACATCCCCAACTTATACATTTATATAACTAAAACCATAACACATGAGAGTGGAGGTAAACTAAAGGAATGGTCTGTTAATTAACTCATAAATAACCAAATAACCATAACATATTTTACAACCATAAACCATAATAACAATAATAATACCAACAATAATACAACCACAAACCATAATAATAATAGAACAGAAGGCAGGACAACACTCTCCAAGGCCTGGAACAGTTTCATGACACCCCGCCAGCACCCTCACCCTGGATGTTCGGGTTCGAGAAGTTCGGCCGAACTTCCCGAAAATGTTCGGGGTCGGGATCCGAACTCGACCCGAACTTCACCCCGAACCCCATTGAAGTCAATGGGGACCCAAACTTTTGGGCACTAAAAAGGCTGTGAAATAGCCCAGGAAAAGGCTAGAGGGTTGCAAAAGGCAGCAAAATGTAGTTAAATCCCCTGCAAACAAATGTGGATAGGGAAATGACTAGTGTTGAGCGAACAGTTCGAGAATAGTTCGGGTTCGTACCGAATTTTGGGGTGTCCGTGACACGGACCCGAACCCAGACATTTTCAAAAAAGTTCGGGTTCGGAATTCGTCGATTACTTCCCGCTTTCTGAAGGGCTGCACAGCAGCCAATCAGCTAGCGTTTTACTTCTTGCCCTAAGAGCCCATCACAGCCATGCCTACTAATGGCATGGCTGTGATTGGCCAAGTGCAGCATGTGACCCAGCCTCTATTTAAGCTGGAGTCACGTAGCGCCGCACGTCACACTGCTCTGATTAGTGTAGGGAGAGGACGCAGCTTCTCTCAGGGCGAGATTAGGCAGGTTAAAGTCAGCAACAGCACCTAATGAACGGATCAATTTACAGCTGAGAATCATTGAACTTCTGCTAGTTACTTGCTCGCTGGTTTTTAGGCTGCACAGAGCGTTTTTCTGTCACTTATTTTCTGGGTTGATCGGCGGCCATTTTGTGACTTGTGGTGCGCCAGAAGAAGCTGCCACCAAGTCCATCAATCCATCAATACTAGTTTTTTTTTGCTATATCCTACATCAGGGGCTTGGCTGTGCTAATTGTCACCCCTAGAAACTCAGGAAAGAAATTTCTATATTTTATTAAGGGGTTAAATACAATTGCCCAAATACCAATCCCCTAAATCTGGTGTTCCAGCTTTGGCTAGACAAGTATAATACTGTCTGCTGTCTGGCAAAGGATAGATTATTTTCTGGGGTTAAATTCAATTGCCAAAATAGCAATACCATAAATCAGTGGTTTCAGCTGTGGCTGGCAAAATAGAATAGTGTCCGAGGTAACGCACACACGTACAGACGCATGTTCACGATTCTTGAATAGTTGTATTATCGCGATAATAAAACTAACAGTGTAAAGTTGACTGTATTGCTCTAAGTTATATTCGCGTACTGAATGTAACTTCTATTACAGCACACCAATACTAAAACTGACTAAGAGACAGCTTTAAGTTCTATTCGAACGCGATTGCAACTTTGAAACTTAAAGTGGTGTACGATTTTAAAAGTTGAGTACTAAAAGTTGGAATCGCAATGCGATTCTTATGTATTTGCTTAATCGCATTGCGATTACAACTTTGAGCTACCGATCACCATGGGAACGCCTCCTCCAGTAGAATGTACTGTCGGATGTGAGAATTAAGTTGAAATCGCAATGCGATTATTATATATCTGCTTAATCGCATTGCCGTTTCAACTTAGCATTGCTAAATAATTCCATCCATATTCGTTAACTTAGTGACTCAGTAAGTTAACGATATGGATGGAATTATTTAGCAATGCTAAGTTGAAATCGCAATGCGATTAAGCAAATATATAAGAATCGCATTGCGATTTCAACTTAATTCTCAGATCCGACAGTACATTCTACTGGAGGAGGCGTTCCCATGGTGATCGTTAGCTCAAAGTTGTAATCGCAATGCGTTTACTGCGGTATATTGTCCCTCTGGGTGTCTTTTACAGCCTTTTTAGTGCCCAAAAGTTCGGGTCCCCATTGACTTCTATGGGGTTCGGGTTCGGGATGAAGTTCGGGTTGAGTTCGGATCACGAACCCGGACATTTTTCGGAAGTTCGGACGAACCTCTCGAACCCGAACATCCAGGTGTTCGCTCATCTCTAGAAATGACTTAAAATAAAATAAAATAAATAAAAATTGACCAATATCAATTGGCAACTTGGAGGAGGAGGAGGTGGAATAGGAGGTTGGGGTGGCATCAGGTGGAAATGCTATGGGAGTTGAAGTTCTCATCACAGCCAAAAAGGATTCATGTCTGCCTGCACTGCCTACAGACTCAGAGCCATGGCACCCGCAAAGAGGAGAGCGGTCCCGTAACAGCAACACAGGCCTCAGGTCAACCTGCAATGGAACAGTCCATTATCATTTATGTAGGCCCCTGACACCCAGACAGAGGAGAGGTCATTTGACAGTAGAAAGAGTTTAATGTCTCTCACCCAGACAGCAAGCAATTAAACGAAATATAGGCCCCTGACACCCAGACAATGGGGCGGTCATTAGACAGTAAAAAGAGTTTAATATCTCCCACCAAGACAACAAATAATTAAATGACATATAGGCCCCTGACACCCAGACAATGGGGCGGTCATTAGACAGTAAAAAGTGTTAAATGTCTGCCACCAAGACAGCGAGCACGTACGTGAAATTTAGGCCCCTGACACCCAGACAATGGGGCGGTCATGACAGTAAAAAGAGTTTAATATCTCCCACCAAGACAACAAATGATTAAAAGACAAATAGGACCCTGACACCCAGACAATGGGGCGGTCATTAGACAGTAAGAAGTGTTAAATGTCTGCCACCAAGACAGCAAGCAAGCACGTGAAATTTAGGCCCCTGACACCCAGACAATGGGGCGGTCATGACAGTAAAAAGAGTTTAATATCTTCCACCAAGACAACAAATGATTAAACGACATATAGGCCCCTGACACCCAGACAATGTGGCTGTCATTAGACAGTAAAAAGAGTTAAATGTCTGCCACCAAGACAGCAAGCAAGTATGTTAAAGTTAGGCCCCTGACACCCAGACAGAGGAGAGAGGTCCCATAGCAGCAAAAGAGGCATCATGTCACCCACCAACGGAGAAGGCCACTTTTAGTGATTTAGGCCCCTGACACCCAGACAGAGGAGAGAGGTCCCATAGCAGCAAAAGAGGCATCATGTCACCCACCAATGGAGAAGGCCACTTTCAGATATTTTGGCCCCTGGCACCCAGAAGGAGGAGAGGTTCATTTAACTTTGGGTTGCCCCGCAAAATAATGGTAAAATTAAAAAAAGAGGATTCAATAAAGAAGTGCCCTGGAGTACAAGAATATATGGTTAAGGGGAGGTAGTTATAAATGTCTATTCTGCACAAGGGATGGACAGGTCCTGTGGGATCCATACCTGGTTAATTTTTATGAACGTCAGCTTGTCCACGTTGGCTGTGGACAGGCGGCTACGTTTGTCAGTAATGACGCCATCGCCGTGCTGAATACACATTTATACAAAACGCTGGCCGCCGGGCAGGCCAGCACCTCCAAGGCATAAAAGGCTAGCTCTGGCCACGTGGACAATTTGGAGACCCAGAATTTGAATGGGGCCGAACCATCAGTCAGTACGTGGAGGGGTGTGCACACGTACTGTTCCACCATGTTAGTAAAATGCTGCCTCCTGCTAACACGTTCCGTATCAGGTGGTGGTGCAGTTAGCTGTGGCGTGGTGACAAAACTTTTCCACATCTCTGCCATGCTAACCCTGCCCTCAGAGGAGCTGGCCGTGACACAGCTGCGTTGGCGACCTATCACTCCTCCTCTGCCTTCGCCTTGGGCTTCCACTTGTTCCCCTTTGACATTTGGGAATGCTCTCAGTAGCATGTCTACCAACGTGAGCTTGTACTCTCGCATCTTCCTATCACGCTCCAATGCAGGAAGTAAGGTGGGCACATTGTCTTTGTACCGGGGCAGCAGGGTGGCAACCCAGTAGTCCGCACCCGTTAAAATGTGGGCAAATCTGCTGTCATTGCGCAGGCACTGCAGCATGTAGTCGCTCATGCATGCCAGGCTGCCCAGAGGTAAGGACAAGCTGTCCTCTGTGGAAGGCGTATCGTCATCGTCCTCCGTTTCCCCCCAGCCACGCACCAGTCAGTGGCGTAGCTATAGGGGTCGCAGCGGTCGCAATTGCGACTGGGCCCCTAAGTCAGGGGGGCCCACGGGGCCCCCTCCAGGAGAGAGCTGCCTCCCGACAAGTTATTTGAGGTCTTGAGGACCTTTATCACTCAGCCAATCAGTGGCTGCAGCTGTGTCACATGTCAGGCCAGCGATTTCCTGCTGAGCCAATCACTGGCCTGACACATGACATAACTGTGGCCACTGATTGGCTGAGTGTGAAAGGTCCTCAAGACCTCAAATAACTTGTCGGGAGGCCAGAGAAAAGATACCAGGAGTCAGCCAGTGCCACACAGAGGAGAAGTGGAGCTGCTACCGACTGGACCAGGACCAGGTGAGCAGAATGCTTTTACATAATATTAATAGAGGGGAGAAATGTGACATGGAGGGGGGGAGAAATGTGACATGGGGGGATGTGACATGGGGGGATGTGACATGGAGGGGAGAAATGTGACATGGAGGGGGAGAAATGTGACATGGAGGGGGAGAAATGTGACATGAAGAGGGAGAAATGTGACATGGAGGGGGAGAAATGTGTCATGGAGGGGGAGAAATGTGTCATGGAGGGGGAGAAATGTGTCATGGAGGGGGAGAAATGTGTCATGGAGGGGGAGAAATGTGTCATGAGGGGGAGAAATGTGACATGAAGAGGGAGAAATGTGACATGGAGGGGAGAAATGTGACATGGAGGGGGAGAAATGTGTCATGGAGAGGGGAGAAATGTGTCATGCAGGGGAGGAGAAATGTGACATGGAGGGGGAGAAATGTGACATGGAGGGGGAGAAATGTGACATGGAGGGGGAGAAATGTGACATGGAGGGGAGAATGTGACATGGAGGGGGAGAAATGTCACATGGGGGAGAAATGTCACATGGGGGATGTGACATGGAGGAGGATGTGACATGGAGGGGAGAAATGTGACAGGAGGGGGAGAAATGTCACATTTTCCCACCATGTGACATTTCTCCCCGCCCCTATGTCACATTTCCCCTCCATGTCATATTTCTCCCCTCCATGTCACATTTCTCCCCTCCATGTCACATTTCCGCCCTCCATGTCACATGACCCCCCTCCATGTCACATTTCTCTGCCTCCCCCCTCCATGTCACACCTATAGCTACGCCCCTGGCACCAGTGATGGGCCTGAGCTGCGTTGGGTGCCATCCCGCTGTGAACATGCTTCATCCTCATCCTCCTCCACCTCCTCCTTGTCCTCCAGTAGTGGGCCCTGGCTGGCCACATTTGTACCTGGCCTCTGCTTTTGCAAAAAACCTCCCTCTGACACACTTCTAAGAGACTGGCCTGAAAGTGCTAAAAATGACCCCTCTTCCTCCTCCTCCTGGGCCACCTCCTCTTCCATCATTGCCCTAAGTGTTTTCTCAAGGAGACATAGAAGTAGTATCGCAACGCTGATAACGGCGTCATCGCCACTGGCCATGTTGGTGGAGTACTCGAAACAGCAAAACAGTGCACACAGCTCTCGCATGGAGGCCCAGTCATTGGTGGTGAAGTGGGGCTGTTCCGCAGTGCGACTGACCGTGCGTGCTGCAGCTGAAACTCCACTATGGCCTGCTGCTGCTAGCACAGTCTCTTCAGCATGTGCAAGGTGGAGTTCCACCTGGTGGGCACGTCGCATATGAGGCGGTGAGCGGGAAGGCCGCAGTTACGCTGTAGCGCAGACAGGCGAGCACCGGCAGGATGTGAACGCCGGAAGCGCGCACTGACGGCCCGCACTTTATGCAGCAGCTCTGACATGTCGGGGTAGTTGTGAATCAACTTCTGCACCACCAAATTCAGCACATGCGCCAGGCAAGGGATGTGCGTCAAACCAGCTAGTCCAAGAGCTGCAATGAGATTTTGCCCATTATCGCACAACACCAGGACGGGCTTGAGGCCCCCCGGCAGAAACCACTCATCGGTCTGTTGTTCAATGCCCCGCCACAACTCCTGCGCGGTGTGGGGCCTGTCCCCCAAACATATGAGCTTCAGAACGGCCTGCTGATGTTTACTCCGGGCTGTGCTGAAGTTGGTGGTGAAGGTGTGTGGCTAACTAGATGAGCAGGTGGAAGCTGAGTAGGAGGAGGCCGAGTAGGAGGAGGAGGCTACAGGAAGCAAAGAATGATGCCCTGCAATCCTTGGCTGTGGAAGGACGTGCGCCAAAAAACTCTCTGCCTGGGGCCCAGCCGCCACTACATTTACCCAGTGTGCAGTTAGGGAGATATAGCGTACCTGGCCGTGCTTACTGGTTCACGCATCTGTGGTTAGGTGGACCATGCCACAGATGGCGTTGCGCAGTGCACACTTGATTTTATCGGATACTTGGTTGTGTAGGGAAGGCACGACTGTCTTGGAGAAGTAGTGGCGGCTGGGAACAACATACTGTGGGACAGCCATGGCCATCAGCTGTTTAAAGCTGTCTGTGTCCACCAGCCTGAATGACAGCATTTCAAAGGCCAGTAGTTTAGAAATGCTGGCATTCAGGCCGAGGGCTCGAGGGTGGCTAGGTGGGAATTTACGCTTTCTCTCCAATGTTTGTGAGATGGAGCTGAACGCTGCCGTGTGACATGGTGGAGATGCTTGGTGACGCAGGTGGTGGTGTCGATGGCACATCCTCTGTTTGGTGGGCGGCAGGTGCCAACATTCCTCCCGAGGCGGAGGAAGAGGCCGAGGCAGCAGCAGAAGAGGGATCAGGGGGAGCCTGAGTGAGTTCCTTGTTTTTAAGGTGTTTACTCCACTGCAGTTAATGCTTTGCATGTAGATGCCTGGTCATGCAGGTTGTGCTAAGGTTCAGAACATTAATGCCTCGCTTCAGGCTCTGATGGCATAGTGTGCAATCCACTCGGGTCTTGTCGTCAGCACATTGTTTAAAGAAGTGCCATGCCAGGGAATTCCTTGAAACTGCCTTTGGGGTGCTCGGTCCCTGGTGGCGGTGGCCAGTAGCAGGCGAACTCTCTTGGTGGCGGCTGTTCTGCTTTTGCCCCCTGCTCCCTCTTTTGCTACGCTGTTGGCTCGGTCTCACCACTGCCTCTTCCTCTGAACTATGAAAGTCAGTGGCACGACCTTCATTCCATGTGGGGTCTAGGACCTCATCGTCCCCTGCATCGTCTTCCACACAGTCTTCCTCCCTGACCTCCTGTTCGGTCTGCACACTGCAAAAAGACGCAGCAGTTGGCATCTGTGTTTCATCATCATCAGAGACGTGCGGACTCTGATGAGGTGGTATTCCCATGTCCTCATCATCAGGAAACATAAGTGGTTGTGCGTCAGTATATTCTATGTCTTCCACCACTGGGGAAGGGATAGGTAGATTCCCTTGGGAAACCCATCCAGCAGAGTCTTCAAACAGCATAAGAGACTGCTGCATAATTTGAGGCTCAGACAGTTTCCCAGATATGCATGGGGGTGATGTGACAGACTGATGGGCTTGGTTTTCAGGTGCCACCTGTGTGCTTTCTGCAGAAGACTGGGTGGGAGATAATGTTGTGAATGTGCTGGATCCACTGTCGGCAACCCAATTAACTAGCGCCTGTAGTTGCTCAGGCCTTACCATCCTTAGAACGGCATTGGGCCCCACCAAATATCGCTGTAAATTCTGCCGGGTACTGGAACCTGAGGTAGTTGGTTCACTAGGACGTGTGGCTATAGCAGAACAGCAACGTCCTCTCCCAGCACCAGAGGGTCCACTAACAACACCACAACCATGCCCGCGTTCGCATCCCTTACTAGATGTTTTCCTCATTGTTACCGTTCACCACAATAAGAAAAAAATGATTTGGCCCAATGGATTGAATTCAAATTCAGGCCTTTTTTTTACAGGCACCTAACACTATCTGGCTATCTATTTATGTACCGTATTACACTAACCCAGGCACAGCAGTAACCACAGATTTAGGGGAATATCAATTGTAGGCCTAGTAATTAGGCCCTGGATGAAATGTATCCTTTTACGGACAGATTTACACTTGGAGATGCACAGTAGCGTGTGAAAAAATATATAGGATTATGCTTTCAGCACTTGTATTTTAACACTTTGTGTAATATACCCTTTAACGGAAAGAAATACACTTAGAGATGCAAAATAGTGTGTGCAAATGTAGAGGATTATGCTGTATTTTAACATTTACTGTAATATACCCTTTAACGGAAAGAAATACACTTGGAGATGCACGCTGAGTGTAATATACCCTTTTACGGACAGATTTACACATGGCCTGCAACAGCTGGAACACCAGATTTACGGTATTTCTATTTTTACAACTGAATTTATCCCCAGAAAATAATATATCCTTTGACGGACACTATGAAACTTGTCCAGCCACCGCTGGGACACCAGATTTAGGGAATTGCTATTTTGGCAATAGAATTTCACCCCAGAACAAAATCTACCATTTGACGGACAATATTAAAGTTGGCCAGCCACAGCTAAAACCACAGATTTACGGTATTGCTATGTTGGCAATTGAATTTCACCCCAGAAAATAATATATCCTTTGACTGACACTATGAAACTTGTCCAGTCACAGCTGGAACACCAGAATTACGGTGTTTCTATTTTTGCAACTGAATTTCACCCCAGAAAATAATATATCCTTTGACAGGAACTATGAAACTTTTCCAGTCACAGCTGGAACATCAGATTTACGGTATTTCTATTTTTGCTATTGAATTTCACCCCAGAAAATAATATATCCTTTGACGGACACTATTAAACTTGTCCAGTCACAGCTGGAACACCAGATTTAGGGGATTGCTATTTTGGCAATAGAATTTCACCCCAGAACAAAATATATCCTTTGCCGGACACTATTAAATTTGGCTAGCCACAGCTGAAACCAGTGGTTTACGATATTGCTATTTTGGCAATTGAATTTCACCCCAGAAAATTATCTATGCTTTGCTGGACACTATTAAACCTGGCCAGCCACTGCTGGGACACCAGATTTACTGTATTTCTATTTATTCAACTGCATTTCACCCCACAAAATAATATATCCTTTGAGGAACACTATGAAACTTGTGCAGTCTCAGCTGGAACACCAGATTTACGGTATTTCTATTTTTGCAACTGAATTTTACCCCAGAAAATAATATATCCTTTGATGGAAACTATGAAACTTGTCCAGTCACAGCTGGAACACCAGGTTTACGGTACTTCAATTTTTGCAGCTGAATTTCACCCCAGAAAATAATATATCCTTTGACTGACACTATTAAACTTGTCCAGTCACAGCTGGAACACCAGAATTACGGTGTTTCTATTTTTGCAACTGAATTTCACCCCAGAAAATAATATATCCTTTGACAGGAACTATGAAACTTTTCCAGTCACAGCTGGAACATCAGATTTACGGTATTTCTATTTTTGCTATTGAATTTCACCCCAGAAAATAATATATCCTTTGACGGACACTATTAAACTTGTCCAGTCACAGCGGGAACACCAGATTTAGGGGATTGCTATTTTGGCAATCTAATTTCACCCCAGAACTAAATATATCCTTTGCCGGACACTATATAACTTGGCCAGCCACTGCTGGGACACCAGATTTTGGGTATTGCTAATTTGGCAATTGAATATTACCCCAGAAAATTATCTATCCTTTGACGGACACTATGAAACTTGTCCAGTCACAGATGGAAGACCAGATTTACGGTATTTCTATTTTTGCAACTGAACTTCACCCCAGAAAAAAATATATCCTTTTCCGGACACTATTAAACTTGGCCAGCCACAGCTGAAACCACTGATTTACGGTATTGCAATTTTGGCAATTGAATTTCACCCCAGAAAATTATCTTTCCTTTTCCAGACACTATTAAACTTGACCAGCCACTGTTGGGACACCAGATTTAGGGGATTGCTATTTTGTCAATAGAATTTCACCCCGCAATAAAATCTATCCTTTGCCTGACACTATTAAACTTGGCCAGCCACAGCAGAAACCACTGATTTACGGTATTGCTATTTTGGCAATTGAATTTCACCCCAGAAAATTATCAATCTTTTGCCGGACACTATTAAACTTGGCCAGCCACTGCTGGGACACCAGATTTAGGGGATTGCTATTTTGGCAATTGAATTTCACCCCATAAAATTATCTATCCTTTGCCGGACACTATTAAATTTGGCTAGCCACAGCTGAAACCACTGGTTTACGATATTGCTATTTTGGCAATTGAATTTCACCCCAGAAAATTATCTATGCTTTGCTGGACACTATTAAACCTGGCCAGCCACTGCTGGGACACCAGATTTACTGTATTTCTATTTATTCAACTGCATTTCACCCCACAAAATATATCCTTTGAGGAACACTATGAAACTTGTGCAGTCTCAGCTGGAACACCAGATTTACGGTATTTCTATTTTTGCAACTGAATTTTACCCCAGAAAATAATATATCCTTTGATGGAAACTATGAAACTTGTCCAGTCACAGCTGGAACACCAGGTTTACGGTACTTCAATTTTTGCAGCTGAATTTCACCCCAGAAAATAATATATCCTTTGACTGACACTATGAAACTTGTCCAGTCACAGCTGGAACACCAGAATTACGGTGTTTCTATTTTTGCAACTGAATTTCACCCCAGAAAATAATATATCCTTTGACAGGAACTATGAAACTTTTCCAGTCACAGCTGGAACATCAGATTTACGGTATTTCTATTTTTGCTATTGAATTTCACCCCAGAAAATAATATATCCTTTGACGGACACTATTAAACTTGTCCAGTCACAGCGGGAACACCAGATTTAGGGGATTGCTATTTTGGCAATCTAATTTCACCCCAGAACAAAATATATCCTTTGCCGGACACTATATAACTTGGCCAGCCACTGCTGGGACACCAGATTTTGGGTATTGCTAATTTGGCAATTGAATATTACCCCAGAAAATTATCTATCCTTTGACGGACACTATGAAACTTGTCCAGTCACAGATGGAAGACCAGATTTACGGTATTTCTATTTTTGCAACTGAACTTCACCCCAGAAAAAAATATATCCTTTGCCGGACACTATTAAACTTGGCCAGCCACAGCTGAAACCACTGATTTACGGTATTGCAATTTTGGCAATTGAATTTCACCCCAGAAAATTATCTTTCCTTTTCCAGACACTATTAAACTTGACCAGCCACTGCTGGGACACCAGATTTAGGGGATTGCTATTTTGTCAATAGAATTTCACCCCGCAATAAAATCTATCCTTTGCCTGACACTATTAAACTTGGCCAGCCACAGCAGAAACCACTGATTTACGGTATTGCTATTTTGGCAATTGAATTTCACCCCAGAAAATTATCAATCCTTTGCCGGACACTATTAAACTTGGCCAGCCACTGCTGGGACACCAGATTTAGGGGATTGCTATTTTGGCAATTGAATTTCACCCCGCAATAAAATCTATCCTTTGCCTGACACTATTAAACTTGGCCAGCCACAGCTGAAACCACTGATTTATGGTATTGCTATTTTGGCAATTGAATTTCACCCCAGAAAATTATGTATCCTTTGCCGGACACTATTAAACTTGGCCAGCCACAGCGGAAACCACTGATTTACGGTATTGCTATTTTGCAATTGAATTTCACCCCGGAAAATTATCTATCCTTTGCCGGACACTATTAAACTTGGCCAGCCACTGCTGGGACACCAGATTTAAGGGATTGCTATTTTGGCAGTTGAATTTCACCCCAGAACAAAATATATCCTTTGCTGGACACTATTAAACTTAGTCAGCCACTGCTAGGACTTCAGATTTAGGGAATTGCTATTTTGGCAATTGAATTTCACCCCAGAAAATTATCTTTCCTTTGCCGGACACTATTAAACTTGGCCAGCCACAGCTGAAACCACTGATTTACGGTATTGCTCTTTTGGCAATCGAGTTTCACCCCAGAACAAAATCTATCCTTTGCCAGACACTATTAAACTTGGACAGCCACAGCTGAAACCACCAGATTTAGTGGATTGCTATTTTGGCAATTGAATTTCACCCCAGAAAATTATCTATCCTTTGCCGGACACTTTTAAACTTGGCCAGCCACCGCTGAATCCACTGATTTATGGTATTGCTATTTTGGCAATTGAATTTCACCCCAGAAAAAAATATATCCTTTGCCGGACACTTTTAAACTTGGCCAGCCACTGCTGGGACAGCAGATTTAGGGGATTGCTATTTTGGCAGTTGAATTTCACCCCAGAACAAAATATATCCTTTGCCGGACACTATTAAACTTAGTCAGCCACTGCTAGGACTCCAGATTTAGGGGATTGCTATTTTGGCAATTGAATTTCACCCCAGAAAATTATCTTTCCTTTGCCGGACACTATTAAACTTGGCCAGCCACAGCTGAAACCACTGATTTCCGGTATTGCTCTTTTGGCAATTGAATTTCATCCCAGAAAATTATCTATTCTTTTCCAGAAACTATTAAACTTTGCCAGCTACTGCTGGGACACCAGATTTAGGGGATTGCTATTTTGGCAATAGAATTTCACCCCAGAACAAAATATATCCTTTGCCGGACACTATTAAATTTGGCTAGCCACAGCTGAAACCACTGGTTTACGATATTGCTATTTTGGCAATTGAATTTCACCCCAGAAAATTATCTATGCTTTGCTGGACACTATTAAACCTGGCCAGCCACTTCTGTGACACCAGATTTACTGTATTTCTATTTATTCAACTGCATTTCACCCCACAAAATAATATATCCTTTGAGGAACACTATGAAACTTGTGCAGTCTCAGCTGGAACACCAGATTTACGGTATTTCTATTTTTGCAACTGAATTTCACCCCAGAACAAAATATATCCTTTGCTGGACAATATTAAACTTGTCCATCCACTGCTGGGACTTCAGATTTAGGGGATTGCTAGTTTGGCAATTGAATTTCACCCCAGAAAATTATCTATCCTTTCCCAGACACTATTAAACTTGACCAGCCACTGCTGGGACACCAGATTTAGGGGATTGCTATTTTGACAATTGAATTTCACCCCAGAACAAAATATATCCTTTGCCGGACACTATTAAATTTGGCCATCCACTGCTGGGACTTCAGATTTAGGGGATTGCTAGTTTGGCAATTGAATTTCACCCCAGAAAATTATCTATCCTTTCCCAGACACTATTAAACTTGACCAGCCACTGCTGGGACTCCAGATTTAGGGGATTGCTAGTTTGGCAATTGAATTTCACCCAAGAAAATTATCTATCCTTTGCCGGACACTCTTAAACTTGGCCAGCCACAGCTGAAACTACTGATGTACGGTATTGCTATTTTGGCAATTGAATTTCACCCCAGAAAAAAAAATATCCTTTGCCGGACACTATTAAACTTGGCCAGCCACTGCTGGGACACCAGATTTAGGGGATTGCTATTTTGGCAATTGAATTTCACCCCAGAAAATTATCTATCCTTTGCTGGACACTATTAAACTTGGCCAGCCACAGCTGAATCCACTGATTTATGGTATTGCTATTTTGGCAATTGAATTTCACCCCAGAAAAAAATATATCCTTTGCCGGACACTTTTAAACTTGGCCAGCCACTGCTGGGACACCAGATTTAGGGGATTGCTATTTTGGCAATAGAATTTTACCCCAGAACAAAATATATCCTTTGTCGGACACTATTAAACTTAGTCAGCCACTGCTAGGACTCCAGATTTAGGGGATTGCTATTTTGGCAATTGAATTTCACCCCAGAAAATTATCTTTCCTTTGCCGGACACTATTAAACTTGGCCAGCCACAGCTGAAACCACTGATTTACGGTATTGCTCTTTTGGCAATTGAATTTCACCCCAGAAAATTATCTATTCTTTTCCAGAAACTATTAAACTTTGCCAGCTACTGCTGGGACACCAGATTTAGGGGATTGCTATTTTGGCAATAGAATTTCACCCCAAAACAAAATATATCCTTTGCCGGACACTATTAAACTTGGCCAGCCACAGCTGAAACCACTGATTTACGGTATTGCAATTTTGGCAATTGAATTTCACCCCAGAAAATTATCTTTCCTTTTCCAGACACTATTAAACTTGACCAGCCACTGCTGGGACACCAGATTTAGGGGACTGCTATTTTGTCAATAGAATTTCACCCCGCAATAAAATCTATCCTTTGCCTGACACTATTAAACTTGGCCAGCCACAGCTGAAACCACTGATTTACGGTATTGCTATTTTGGCAATTGAATTTCACCCCAGAAAATTATCTATTCTTTTCCAGAAACTATTAAACTTTGCCAGCTACTGCTGGGACACCAGATTTAGGGGATTGCTATTTTGGCAATAGAATTTCACCCCAGAACAAAATATATCCTTTGCCGGACACTATTAAATTTGGCTAGCCACAGCTGAAACCACTGGTTTACGATATTGCTATTTTGGCAATTGAATTTCACCCCAGAAAATTATCTATGCTTTGCTGGACACTATTAAACCTGGCCAGCCACTGCTGGGACACCAGATTTACTGTATTTCTATTTATTCCAACTGCATTTCACCCCACAAAATAATATATCCTTTGAGGAACACTATAAAACTTGTGCAGTCTCAGCTGGAACACCAGATTCACGGTATTTCTATTTTTGCAACTGAATTTCACCCCAGAACAAAATATATCCTTTGCTGGACACTATTAAACTTGGCCATCCACTGCTGGGACTTCAGATTTAGGGGATTGCTAGTTTGGCAATTGAATTTCACCCCAGAAAATTATCTATCCTTTCCCAGACACTATTAAACTTGACCAGCCACTGCTGGGACACCAGATTTAGGGGATTGCTATTTTGGCAATTGAATTTCACCCCAGAACAAAATATATCTTTGCCGGACACTATTAAACTTGGCCAGCCACTGCTGGGACACCAGATTTAGGGGATTGCTAGTTTGGCAATTGAATTTCACCCAAGAAAATTATCTATCCTTTGCCGGACACTCTTAAACTTGGCCAGCCACAGCTGAAACTACTGATGTACGATATTGCTTTTTTGGCAATTGAATTTCACCCCAGAAAAAAGTATATCCTTTGCCGGACACTATTAGACTTGGCGAGCCACAGCTGAAACCACTGATTTACGGTATTGCTATTTTGGCAATTGAATTTCACCCCTGAACAAAATATATCCTTTGCCTGACACTATTTAACCTGGCCAGCCACTGCTGGGACACCAGATTTAGGGGATTACTATTTTGGCAATTGAATTTCACCACAGAAAAAAATCTATCCTTTGCCAGACAGCAGACAGTATTTCACTTGGCTAGCCACAGCTGGAACACTAGATTTAGGGGATTGCTATTTTGGCAGTTAAATTTAACCCCTCAATAAAATATTGAAATTTCTATCCTGAGTTACTAGGGGTAACAATAAGCACAGCCAAGCCCCTGATGTAGGCTATAGCAAAAAAAAAACTAGTATTGATGGATTGATGGACTTGGTGGCAGCTTGTGCTGGTGCACCACAGGACACAAAATGGCAACCGATCACCCCAGGAAAAAGTGACAGAAAAACGCTCTGTGCAGCCTAAAAACCAGTGAGCAATTAACTAGCAGAAGTTGAATGATTTACAGCTGTAGATCGATCACTTCATTAGGTGTTTTTGCTGAGTTTTCCCTGCCTAATCTCGCCCTCACAGCAGCTGCATGCTATCTCTACACTAATCAGAGCAGAGTGACGTGCGTCGCTACGGGACTCCAGCTTAAATAGAGACTGGGTCACATGCTGCACTTGGCCAATCACAGCCATGCCATTAGTAGGCATGACTGTGATGGCTTCTTAGGGCAAGAAGTAAAATGCTAGCTGATTGGCTGCTGTGCAGCCCTTCAGAAAGCGTGAAGAAATCGCCGAACAACGGACCTGAACCCGAACTCTTTTGAAAATGTTCGGGTCTGGGTCCCGAACACCCCAATATTCGGTACGAACCCGAACTATACAGTTCAGGTTCGCTCAACTCTAGTCACAAGGTCTCACAAGGTGGGAAAAATTTTGAAAGACGGTGAAGGAGCATAGCAGACCGTGTCAGCATCCTCAGTGATCCTCTGTGCCTTAAAACTATTAGGTGTCCAAGCTGGACACGTGGCACAAACTGCCAGTCCACTCCTCAGAGGTGCTTGCCTACCCTGCTGCCAGCGTTTTGTCAGATCGGGTATTTAGTGTTGCTGGTGGCATAATAACTGATAACTACTGAAAATGCTGACAGGTCGACTCTTATAAAAATGAACAAGGACTTGATTGCCCCTGACTTCTCTACTCCTCCATCATATCAACATGCTTTTTAGGCTGCCCTCGCCCATAGTGTTTTAGAGGGTCAGCTCAAATGCAGGCCCTCACATAAAATATTTTGAAGTGTCAGCTCACCTCCAGGTCCTCACAATTCATGTTTTTTAGGTTCATATCACCTGCAGGCCCTCACATATAATGTTTTACAGGGTCAGCTCACCTGCAGGCCCTCGCAATTCATATTTTTTAGGGTCAGCTTACTTGCAGGCCCTCACATATAATTTTTTTAAGGGTCCGCTCACTTGCAGGCCCTCACATATAATGTTTTAGAGGGTCAGCTCACCTGCAGGCCCTCACATATAATGTTTAACAAGGTCAGCTCACCTGCATTCCCTTGCAATTCATGTTTTTTAGGGTCAACTCACCTTCAGGCCCTCACATATAATGTTTTAGAGGGTCAGCTCACCTGCAGGCCCTCATATAATGTACAATGTTTTAGAGGGTCAGCTCACCTGCAGGCCCTCACATATAATGTTTTAGAGGGTCAGCTCACCTGCAGGCCCTTGCAATTCATGTTTTTTAGGGTCAGCTTACCTTCATGCCCTCATATATAATGTTTTTGATGGTCAGCTCACTTGCAGGCCCTCACATATAATGTTTTAGAGGGTCAGCTCACCTGCAGGCCCTCATATAATGTAGAATGTTTTAGAGGGTCAGCTCACCTGCAGGCCCTCACATATAATATTTTAGAGTGTCAGCTCACCTGCAGGCCCTCACAATTCATGTTTTTTAGGTTCAGATTACCTGCAGTCCCTCACATATAATGTTTAACAGGGTCAGCTCACTTACAGTCCCTCACATATAATGTTTTAGAGGGTCAGCTCACCTGCAGACCCTCACATATGATGTTTTAGAGGGCCAGCTCACCTGCAGGCTCTTACATATAATGTTTTAGAGCGTCAGCTGACCTGCAGGCCCTCATATAAAATGTTTAACAGTGTCATCTTACCTTCAGGCCCTCACATATAATGTTTTAGAGGGTTAGCTCACCTGCAGGCCCTGGAAATTTATGTTTTCTAGGGTCAGCTCACCTGCAGGCCCTCACAAATAGTGTTTTACAGGGTTAGCTGACCTGAAGGCACTATCAAATGATGTTTTAGAGGGACAGCTGACCTGAATGCCCTTCCAAATAATGTTTTTGAGGGGTTGGCGTACCTGGAGGCCCTCAGCTACATTCTTTTACTCAGTTTAATCGTGCCCAGGGCCACGGCCTCTGCGTGCACCATCAGCATCACGGCCATTTTCACGGCCCTTACTGGCCGCTTTCTTAATATTAAATGTTATATATGCTTAAAAGTATGTCACACATACAGTAGCGTAGGATTTGTAAGTGTATGTGCCAATAAATTCAAAAAGGTATTTGGGATGCGCACACATTACACAGGAGATTTAGCCCTTATAATGTCACAGACTAGCATACACCGTCTACGTTTAAAGTACAGTATATATCAGTGATAAGTATTAAACGCACACACAGTAGATGTGGCACAAATTATTTAAATTTTCTCTATGGACACTGTTTTCTGATGTAGTACAGAATTTGTCACAGAAAGACACACAGTATGGACACTACATTAGGCCCAGATTATTTAAATTTGTGCTACAGACACTGTTTTCGGATGTAGGACAGTATATGTCACAGAAACGCACAAAAAATGGACATTATAATAGGCCAAGATTATTGGAATTTGCAATACATACATTTTATTTTTGTTGTAGTAAAGTATTGGTTACAGAACACCACAGAATATGGACACTATATTAGGCCCAGATTATTGGAATTTGCAATACAGACATTTCTTTTTTTTGGTGTAGTACAGTATTGGTTACAGAACACCACAGATTATAGAAACTATATTAGGCACAGTTTATTGTAATTTGTAATACAGACACTGTTTGCAGATGTAGTACTGTATTGGTTAAAGAACACCACATATTATGGACACTATATTAGGCCCAGATTATTGGAATTTGTAATACAGACACTGTTTGCAGATGTAGTACAGTATTGGTTACAGAACACCACAGATTATGGACACTATATTAGGCCCAAATTATTGGAATATGTAATCTAGACACTGTTTGCAGATGTAGTTCAGTATTTTTTACACAAAGCCACACACTATGGACACTAGTGCCCAGATTATTAAAGATACAGTCTGCGGATGATGTACAGAACATATCACTAATAGGTATAAAATAAAAATATCTTGCTGCTGTCAAACACACACAGTAGTCCTTAAAAGGACTTTGGGGTCTTTGAAAAGCTTTTTGGTACTAAAAACAACAAATTTCCCTGAGGCTGAAGCAGGTAAATAGAGTGCAGTAGTCATTAAAAGGACTTTTGGGTCTTGGAAAAGCTTTCTCAGAATACAAACTGTGAAATTCGCTTCCTACACTGTCCCTGTCTATGTCTGAGCCGAACATACGTCATCGGGTGCTATATAGCGGCCAGCCAATCACTGTAATGCCAGAAGCCAACATGGCTACTGGAATTACAGTGAGGGCAGTACTTACCTGCACCTTCACCTGCACCTGCACCTTTATTGGCTGCTTAAAACCCGCACAACGTGCGGGGCAGAGACTCGAGCATTGTGCTCGAGCACATGCGGTACTCTGTCGAGTACCACCATGGGCAGGGTATAGCGATGCTCCAGCCAAACAGATATTCGGCTGAGCATGCTTGCTCATCACTAGTGACATATTGACTTGCCGATGAAATTTGCCAATGAAATTTGATGTCAAGCAGGGAGGTGCCAATGAATAACAGTGAGAGAGATCTGTAGAATCTATATATCCATCAGTCTGGGAATATTTTGACTTGTATGGTGCCTTGCTCATGTCCATGAAACCTCTTTAGAGTGATCGCTGGTTCTATAGTGAATTATCACGGTTCAACATTGCTGCTTTTGATCGCTCAGCTTGTACAGGTGAAGAATATGGCTTCAATGTGATTCAAATGTAGAAGCTATATGACAAAAACTGCATGGACAAACAGAAATTTGTGGTTAAAAAATGCATGTTTTTGCTGCCTGGTTCTTGGCCGTGTGACACAGATCAAATTTTTAAGCAATCTGACATTTCTTGTAGGGCTCATGAGCACAGTATAAATAGTAGCTCCATCATACATGTGTTACTGTACATGCCCTGATTCCGATTAGAAAATGCCCTTATTATGTCTCCATATGAAGTCCAAGGTATATGGAAGTATAGTAGAGGGCTCCAGTGTCAGACTGCAGTTTCTTGGGCCCACCAGGGGAAATCATGGATCAACCCCTTCTGGTACTTCGTTGGGCCAGTCTGACATTGGAAGGCTCATTGATAATGCCTTAGGCTTTCAGTAAATATTTCTGAGATCTGCCTATAATAAGAGAACCTGTGCTGGAATGCTGTAGGATAGCCTCATGTGACTACAGGGGTGCGAAGCTGCCCCTCTGTGGTGTCCAGTGCCAGCTGCCACATTCTGTCCTTCTACTCCAGTTGCCTCAGGATACCAATACAGTTGAATTCAGGAATCAGGAGGACATCTGTGGTTGCTGGCCAGGTACATAACTAATTCACGCTCCCCGTGCTAATTAACTCTGGGCATTGGCCCTGTAGGGTCTATGGCCAATCCACCCCTATGTGTCTGCATATTGCTGTGTTTCAGAAATTGAACAGATAATTATTTATACTATGTAAACATGAGGAGAAGTTTTCATTTTCACATCTACTGTACCTCCAATGTAATATCCCTCAGTTAACTGCAAAACACTTGATATTGATTAGGTAATGGAACCCATTGTGAAGATATCGATGAATGTAAGACCAGCAATTCCTGTTCACCTAATGCAAACTGCACTAATACAGAAGGAAGTTATACCTGTACCTGTAAGGATGGATTCACAGGTGAGGGAATATATTTTTTATTAGCACATCAGCAACTGGGGCTTTTAGTCTCATTTCATCCATGATATGAATTTACTTTTGTGCTGCTCAAAATTAATTGAATGAATTGATTCATTAGTTATTATTTAGCCTTATTCATGTGAATACGGTTGAGCTGCTTTAGGCACGGCTCCTTGCATACACTGTAAGGGCAATCAATATCCAATGCTATAATCTGCTTCCCACAGTGGTCATAGCAGAACCCCGACCTCTCTGCATAGACTCACCTCTGAAACAGTAGAAATTCACTTATCACTATTCTACATCAACCTCTGTAAGAGTAGACTGATGCAAGAAGCTCCGGACACGTATATAGCTTCTTTCCAGCAGAGGCGCCTCACTGAGATGTATCAAAGGCGAGCCTATGAGGAGTGAGAGGTTCTGCTATGGACATTGGAAATCAAAGTATAGCAATGAGAGATGGAGAGATAGATATGATCAGACTGAGACATATGATCAGATAAATATATAGATATGATTATATATATATATATATATATATATATATATATATATCCGAGATAGATAGATAGATATGAGATTGAATAGATATGATCAGATAGAGAAATATCAGATATATAGATGGATATGATTGAATTTATATGATTAGATTGATGTGACCAGATAGAGAGATAGATATAATCAGAAAGATATCATCTGATAGATGCGATTACACACATCGGTATATAGATAGATAGATAGATAGATAGATAGATAGATAGACAGACAGACAGACAGACAGACAGATAGATAGACTGATAGATAGATAGACTGATAGATAGATAGACTGATAGATAGATAGACTGATAGATAGATAGATAGATAGATAGATAGATAGATAGATAATCGATTGATGTGATTAGATAGATATAAGTTTACATATACTGATTATTTTTTAATAAAATATAAACATTATTTTGCACTATTGCAGAATTGCAGAATACTAATTTTGTGGATGTAGGTGTAAAATTAATGTATCATTTTTTTTAAAAACCTTTATTCGTAATGCCCCTCATATTTTCATTGTGATTGTTGATTTCTTACGTTGTATTCTTTGAATAGGTGATGGTTTGGATTGTGAGGCAATTATTCTATGTCAGAATGACACTGATTGTGCCCCGGAGGCCACGTGTAGTAACACAACAGGGAGCTACATCTGTACTTGTAATAATGGATATAAAGGTAATTACTTATAACTGGTGTCTGTATATAAAACCATGCCTCGGAGAGCATTGCTAGAGAGATAGCTCCTTAATAGGAATGACTGGCATCATAGAAATGTTTTGGAAATGACAAACACCTGGCTGTCACCTCTCCTGACATGTCTGTTTCAGTAACTAACTGCACTCCCATTTCTTATACTGTAGCTGTATATTTTGTCATTCCTCTATTATCTCTGCTAGAAATTTATGAATGATGTACCAGCAGTCTTCAAAAGGGTTTACCTGTGTGTTACCAGTAGATGGTGTTTCCTAACTTCATGGTATACTTTAGGAGAATCATTCGTGGACTAGCAGGAATAACAGAGGAATTGCACAATATAGAGTCATATGAAAAGATACTGTAGAATTGTAATGTTATGGGGAAAGCAAGTAGTTACTAAAACAAGCATGTCAGGAGAGGTGACAAGTCCTCTTTAAATGGGTTGTATCAATTCATACACTGGCTCAGCTATTCTTGTAAGCCCCATAGAAGTGAATGGAGCAGTGGCCGCACATGTGTGGTGCTCTGTCCTTGACTTTGTGGGCTCCATTCTAAAGATAGGTGCGGGTCTCAGAGGTGAGACGTGCACCTATCAGACATTGGGGATCATATCCTCGCGATAAGCCACCTATGTATGAGAAGATACAACCCCTTTAAGCTTCCTGTAGATTTTTATGTTGTCTGCTTACAGTGGTTTGAAATATTTCATCTCATATCTGGATTAGTGATGTCGCGAACATAAAATTTTCCGTTCGCGAGCGGCGAACGCGAACTTCCGCAAATGTTCGCGAACGTGCGAACCGCCATAGACTTCAATAGACAGGCGAATTTCAAAAACCAAATAGACTCCTTCTGGCCACAATAGTGATGGAAAAGTTGTTTTAAGGGGACTAACACCTGGACTGTGGCATGCCTCAGGGGGATCCATGGCAAAACTCCCATGGAAAAATACCTAGTTGACGCAGAGTGTGGTAGTTGTAATCGCAATGCGATTAATACAGGTTATATTAATTGCATTGCGAATTCAACTTAGAGCTGGGTTCCTAATGGTTGTATTGCTAGAATATAACGAAGATTGAGAATATAGCTCTATATTCGCTATCTTCGTTATATTCTAGCAATACAACCATTAGGAACAGATCTAAGTTGAAATCGCAATGCGATTAATACAGGTTATATTAATCGCATTGCGAATTCAACTTAGAGCTGGGTTCCTAATGGTTGTATTGCTAGAAATTCTAGCAATACAACAATTAGGAACCAAGCTCTAAGTTAAATTCGCAATGCGATTAATATAACCTGTATTAATCGCATTGCGATTACAACTTAGATCTGTTCCTAATAGTTGTATTGCTAGAATATAACGAAGAGAGCGAATATAGAGCTATATTCTCAATCTCCGTTATATTCTAGCAATACAACCATTAGGAACTCAGCTCTAAGTTGTAATCGCAATGTGATTAATACAGGTTATATTAATCGCATTGCGAATTCAACTTAGAGCTGGGTTCCTAATCGTTGTTGTATTGCTAGAATATAACGAAGATTGAGAATATAGCACTATATTCGCAATCTTCGTTATATTCTACTAATACAACCATTAGGAACAGATCTAAATTGTAATCCCAATGCGATTAATACAGGTTATATTAATCGCATTGCGATTACAACTAACACTGCAGCTTCAGAATGAATCTAAGATGGATGCCGTCCTTGCTTTTTGATAGGAGGTGGGAGGGTCTGGGAGGGAGACTGATGTACTAGCCCTAAAAAGGGCTTTTTGGGGTGCTGTCAGGACGCTGTCCTTACAGCAGAGATCTGATGAGTCTTTCAGGACTGGAGTGGACACTGAATACACTAGCCGAGCTATCGATTTCCCTATTAAATCAGTAGCAACTACACTGTCCCTCCTCTCACTAAGACTGCAGCTTCCGAATGAATCTAAAATGGATGCTGTCCAGGAGATGGGAGGGTCTGGGAGGGAGGGTATGCTAATTGGCTGGAATGTGTCTGCTGACTGAGGTACAGGGTCAAAGTTTACTCAATGATAGGGGGTGGACCTAACATCGCATATGTTCGCCCGCCGCGACGAACGCGCACAAGCTATGTTCGCCGGGAACTATTCGCCGGTGAATAGTTTGGGACATCTTATTTGCAAATTCAACTTAGAGATGGGTTCCTAATGGTTGTATTGCTAGAATATAACGAAGATTGACAATTTAGCGCTATATTCTCAATCTTCGTTATATAATTCTAGCAACACAACCATTAGGAACCCAGCTCTAAGTCGAATTCGCAATGCGATTAATATAACCTGCATTAATCGCATTGTGAATTCAACTTAGAGCTGAGTTCCTAATGGTTGTATTGCTAGAATATACGTTATATTCTAGCAATACTACCATTAGGAACTCAGGTCTAAGTTGTAATCGCAATGCGAATAATACTTACAATTATTAATCACTTTGCGAATCCATTTGATGCCTCTATTTGATTGTATATGACAGTTGACTATGACTACCACCAACGTTCTGCTGCCTCCAAAGCAAGATATATGTACCCCCCAGGGGCCATTTGGGCGTTTTTGATAGAAAACGCATCAAAGACGCATCTGCGTTTTTATAATTTTTTCATTTTTTAGTTTTTTTTTTTTTTTTGTGTATTTTGCCACATTTGGTTGCATATTTACATTTGGTATAGGCAAATATGGTAGTCTAGATCATGTGTCTATACCAAAGCCTAGGATCATTGTTTGACAGCATATTTTCTAAGCCATATAGCTGAATATAGATTTGGGCAGAGTAATGAGCTAGACTACCATATTAATTGTAAGTATTATTCGCATTGCGATTACAACTTAGACCTGAGTTCCTAATGGTTGTATTGCTAGAATATATCGAAGATTGAGAATATACTGCTATATTTGTTATGTTCATTATATTATAGCAATACAACCGTTAGGAACTCAGATCTAAGTTGTAATCGCAATGCGAATAATACAGGTTATATTAATCGCATTGCGATTTACAATTACTATTACTGCAGCTTCAGAATGAATGTAAGATGGATGCTGTCCTTGCATTTAAATAGGAGGTGGGAGGGTCTGGGAGGGAGGGTATGCTGATTGGCTGGAATGTGTCTGCTGACTGTGAGGTACAGGGTCAAAGTTTGCTCAATAATAAAGTATAGGGGCGAACGCGAACATCGAATATGTTCGCCCGCCGTGGCGGACGCGAACAAGCTATGTTCGCCGGGAACTGTTCGCCGGCGAATAGTTCGGGCCATCTCTAATCTGGATCTGCTAATGTCTGTATAACTGATTGCCTAACAGATGCAGATTAACAAGTTCTCATTTTCTACCTTCAGTGTTATATTCCTCAATTAACTGTAAAACACTTGATATTGATTAGGTAATGGAACCTATTGTGAAGATATTGATGAATGTAACAACAATCCCTGTTCACCTAATGCCACCTGCACTAATACAAAAGGAAGTTATACCTGTACCTGTAAGGATGGATTCACAGGTGAGAAGTGGATTGATCGCCTTATATTAACTGCTTGTAAAGATAGTGTTATTGTCCTGCTCTTCTCAATATCAGTGAGAGTAAATAAGAACATAAGTAACCGCAAACTGTATATAGGTAATACAAGTAACATATGTGCTGCAAACAGTAATAGATAAAAGAAGGTTACTATGGTATAATACTAAGGTTACTTTCACACTAGAGTTTTTGCTGGATCCGGCAGGGTTCAGCAGAAATGCTATAATACAACTACCTGCATCCGTTATGAACGGATCCGGTTGTATTATCTGTAACATAGCTAAGACGGATCAGTTGTTTTACATTGTGTCAGATCGTGTCAGAGAAAACGAATCCGTCCTATTGACTTGCATTGTGGGTCATGACTAGAGATGAGCGAACATCTGGAAGTTCGGGTTCGGGAAGTTCGGCCGAACTTCCCGAAAATGTTCGGGTTCGGGATCCGAACTCGACCCGAACTTTATCCTGAACCCGAACCCCATTGAAGTCAATGGGGACCCGAACTTTTGGGCACTAAAAAAGCTGTAAAATAGTCCAGGAACAGGCTAGAGGGCTGAAAAAGGCAGCAAAATGTAGGTAAATGCCCTGCAAACAAATGTGGATAGGGAAATGAATTAAAATAAAATAAAATAACTAAAAATTAACCAATATCAATTGGAGAGACGTCCCATAGCAGAGAATAATGCGTCATATCACCCACCACTGGAGAAGGCCACTTTCAGTTATTTCGGCCCCAGCACCCAGACAGAGGAGGGAGGTCCCACAGCAAGGAATCATGCATCATATCACCCACCACTGGAGAAGGCCACTCAGTTATTTCGGTCCCAGCACCCAGACAGAGGAGAGAGGTCCCACAGCAAGGAATCATGCGTCATATCACCCACCACTGGAGAAGGCCACTTTCAGTTATTTCGGCCCCAGCACCCAGACAGAGGAGGGAGGTCCCACAGCAAGGAATCATGCGTCATATCATGCACCACTAGAGAAGGCCACTTTCAGTTATTTCGGCCCCAGCACCCAGACAGAGGAGAGAGGTCCCACAGCAAGGAATCATGCGTCATATCACCCACCACTGGAGAAGGCCACTTTCAGTTATTTTGGCCCCAGCACCCAGATAAAGAAGAGAGGTCCCACAGCAAGGAATCATGCGTCATATCACCCACCACTGGAGAAGGCCACTTTCAGTTATTTAGGCCCCAGCACCCAGACAGAGGATAGAGGTCCCACAGCAAGGAATCATGAGTCATATCACCCACCACTGGAGAAGGCCACTTTCAGTTATTTAGGCCCCAGCACCCAGACAGAGGAGAGAGGTCCCACAGCAAGGAATCATGCGTCATATCACCCACCACTGGAGAAGGCCACTTTCAGTTATTTCGGCCCAGCACCCAGACCGAGGAGAGAGGTCTCACAGCAAGGAATCAAGCGTCATATCACCCACCACTGGAGAAGGCCACTTTCAGTTATTTTTGCCCCAGCACCCAGACAAAGGAGAGATTCATTCAACTTTGGGTTGCACCGCAAGATCATGGTAGAGTTAAAAAAATGAGGATTCAATAAAAAATTCCCCCGGAGTACAAGAATACATGTTTGAGGGGAAGGCAGTTATAAATGTCTATTCTTCACAAGGGAGGCACAGGTCCTGTGGGATCTATGCCTGGTTCATTTTTATGAACGTCAGCTTGTCCACGTTGGCTGCGGACAGGCGGCTGCGTTTGTCAGTAATGATGCCCCCTGCCGTGCTGAATACACGTTCAGACAAAACGCTGGCCGCTGGGCAGGCCAGCACCTCCAAGGCATAAAATGCTAACTCTGGCCACGTGGACAATTTGGAGACCCAGAAATTGAATGGGGCCGAACCATCAGTAAGTACGTGGAGGGGTGTGCACACGTACTGTTCAACCATGTTAGTGAAATGCTGCCTCCTGCTAACACGTTCCGTATCAGATGGTGGTGCAGTTAGCTGTGGCGTGGAGACAAAACTTTTCCACATTTCTGCCATGCTAACCCTGCCCTCAGAGGAGCTGGCCGTGACACAGCTGCGTTGGCGACCTCTTGCTCCTCCTCTGCCTTCGCCTTGGGCTTCCACCTGTTCCCCTGTGACATATGGGAATGCTCTCAGGACCGCGTCTACCAGCGTGCGCTTGTACTCGCGCATCTTCCTATCACGCTCCAGTGCAGGAAGTAAGGTGGGCACATTGTGTTTGTACCGGGGATCCAGCAGGGTCGCAACCCAGTAGTCCGCACACGTTAAAATGTGGGCAACTCTGCTGTCGTTGCGCAGGCACTGCAGCATGTAGTCGCTCATGTGTGCCAGGCTCCCCAGAGGTAAGGACAAGCTGTCCTCTGTGGGAGGCGTATCGTCATCATCCTCCGTATTCCCCCAGCCACGCACCAGTGATGGGCCTGAGCTGTGTCGGGTGCCACCCCACTGTGAGCCTGCTTCATCCTCCTCCACCTCCTCCTCATCCTCCTCATCCTCCAGTAGTGGGCCCTGGCTGGCCACATTTGTACCTGGCCTCTGCTGTTGCAAAAAAACCTCCCTCTGAGCCACTTCTAACAGACTGGCCTGAAAGTGCTAAAAATGACCCCTCATCCTCCTCCTCCTCCTCCTCCTGGGCCACCTCCTCTTCCATCATCGCCCTAAGCGTTTTCTCAAGGAGACATAGAAGTGGTATTGTAACGCTGATAACGGTGTCATCGCCACTGGCCATGTTGGTGGAGTACTCGAAACAGCGCAACAGGGCACACAGGTCTCGCATGGAGGCCCAATCATTGGTGGTGAAGTGGTGCTGTTCCGCATTGCGACTGACGCGTGCGTGCTGCATCTGAAACTCCACTATGGCCTGCTGCTGCTCGCACAGTCTCTCCAGCATGTGCAAGGTGGAGTTCCACCTGGTGCGCACGTTGCATATGAGGCGGTGAGCGGGAAGGCCGAAGTTCCGCTGTAGCGCAAACAGGCGAGCTGTGGCAGGATGTGAACACCGGAAGCGCGCACAGATGGCCCGCACTTTATGCAGCAGCTCTGACATGTCGGGGTAGTTGTGAATGAACTTCTGCACCACCAAATTCAGCACATGCGCCAGGCAAGGGATGTGCGTCAAACCGGCTAGTCCCAGAGCTGCGACGAGATTTCACCCATTATCGCACACCACCAGGCCGGGCTTGGGGCC